>JANIIA010000003.1:38250627-38281258 GCA_027478495.1 Erythroxylum alaternifolium | reverse complement strand
AAATTGAAGAATTATTAAATAAATTTATTTCATAAATAATATTTAATAGTTATTAAATAAATAATATTTTAAAATTTGTTAAATATTAAATTAGCAAATAATTAAATTAAAATTATTTTCAGAAATTTGAAACAAATGAAAATTAAAAATAGTAATTATAATTCAAAATTATTAAATTATATTTTTTCGAAAAATTGAAAAATTTTAAATTAATCATTTAAATTGATTAATTATTAAATTATTCCTATATTAGGATAAATGAAAACAAAGAAAAAAAATTATAATTTATATTGAATCATTATTAAATAAAATTTTAAAAATTATTATAAATAAATTTATTTTGTTTAAATTAAATTTAATAAATGTCTTACAATCCGCGATGTCATTAAAATCAATCAATCCGCGATGTTATCACACAACGTCGACAAATATCCCCTCCTTTCTTGACGTTTTATGAAACGTCGCTGAACATCGTTGCTTTTTACGACGTTTTCCACCAGACGTCGCCGATTCCTATTACCTACCCCGCCATCTGTGACGTTTTAATAAACGTCGGAGAAGGTTTTCTGCAACGTCATATTGCCTTCTGTGACGTTTTTCTTGTAGTGACTTAATACTTACTAGATTCTCGTGAGAACAATACTCCACTCGTAATTATACTATTATAAAATAATATGTTCATTTACCTATAGCTAATAATAATAATAATATAAAAACGATAGATAAAATTTATCACACAGCAATATCTTACCTGCCATGCTAAAAACTGAATAATTAAAGAGTAGTATATTTTGGCCATAAGGGTGAGTAATTTGATTCTTATAATGATTACGAGTAAAGTTGTGCACAATATGAGCAATGTACATATAAGCAGCCTTCCAAAAATGAAAGCAGGTTCAAATTCATTAAACCCCAAAAAAAGATTCAACATTTCGAGCATGGGTCTAGTGGATTATTTAAAACTTAAGGAGAAAAGGATGAAAACTAGAGAAATATTATTCAAACGTTGCGAAACTGAGACTTTCATATCTAAATTGAGCAGCTGGGAATCATTTGCGTATGAGAGCAATGAACATTTGAGTTGCTTCTTTTAATTTTGACTCAATTTGAGAAGAGAACTCACGTCCTTTTTCAATCGTTCGAGCAAACAATTCATCAACGACTTCACTCCCGAAGTGTTTGCTGAACCATCCTTCGAAAGCAGCCCTCAAATGCAGTAAGCACGAGTGAGCTTCAGTCCATCCAAAGGGTGTTATTTCGATCCTTTCAATGGTAAAGCTTCCGTTTCTTTCCACAAGCTCTCCAATTTCCCTCGGACAGGCAGTATATATTGGCAAATTAAATGAGTCCACCCTATCTTCACTTACAAGTCCCTGTGTTAATAAAGCTAGGTATTATTTAGGATCATATCCAAAGATTAAGATAATGTTGACTTCCAAGCATTAGTGTGTAAAACTTGTAACTTTTAGTTTATAACATGATGTTTTACGGTTATGGTGCTAGATAAAAATGTTGGGGTAAAATATATATTTTAAAAAATCAATTCAGCGTTAAACTTTATTCTAACACAATCACTTATGGGTAAAATCATATTTTTTTACAATATTGACACATGATTGCCTTTCACTCAAGTATTTATTAATTTTGTTGGTACTAAATATGAAAGTTAAAGACATCTAAAATTAAGTCTTTTGCGAGAACTGCTATTCGTGTGAAACCAGTCTTTGTTTTAGTTTTAAGTAACTAAAATTTGAGGAGTTTATTGTTACTTTAATAAGTAATTTTCATAGAAGTCGATAGGTCTTATTATTGAAACATAAAAATTAATAAGCCGTAAAAGAATTCAATACTTAAAGTGCTATGGTTCTTAGTGACAAATTTTGTGGGACACTTGCATATGATACACTGTTGTTTTTGGAATTAATCCAAAGTTTAGTTCACTGCACATTATAGACGGGGTATTTATGAGGGAAATTTTAAGTTCAGAGTGTGCCGTGAGGAAAAAGTTGTCAAGTTACGAACCTCTTTTGCCATGTCCATTAAGCTCGATCCAAGAAAATTAAACAGGAAACCAGCTGGAAAAGCAGAAAGAGAAATCCCATCTGCGACAGCGAATACGAGCAGAGTCATCATCCCTCCAACCACAAGTTCTTTAGCTCGAGCATTCAAAAAAATTTCAAAATCCTTCTCAAATTGAGCTGAATATGCTTTTTCCACTTGTTCATTTGCGCCTGCGTAGTGAATTCTTCCTTTGTTCCACGCAGCTGAATTGCTATCCACCACTTCTTTTGGTATTTCAGAAAGCCAATGTAATGCATGAGCAGAATGTATAAAATGGAGTGACGACTCGGGGAACAATCTGCTGTGGAATGAACCCGGGACACCAGCAGCAAAATATTGTTTTTGGGAAGGAAGTGATGTGAAGAGGGTATTGAAATCATTAAAAGACGTATCATTGAAGAACACTTGAAACTCAGGCACTTTATATGCCTCGGTTTTGGACATTTGATACTTTTGTTTTACTGCTTCAATCACATTTTGCATTGAAATGAAGCAATTGGGTCCAACTGAGCACCCTAAGTCCGCAATGTAAAACGTGTTTGAATTAGAAAGAAGATGTGTTACATCGAGTCCATCTAATATTACCTTCTCAATCATCCCCTTCACATTAACAGAGGCATCTCTCTGCATAAATATACCAAGTTTCAAACATGTCAGATACGATGAGTGTCGACTTCTTATGCGCCTATAATCTACATAATTTATAAATACGTGCTAACCAAAAAGTCGTCTTCTTATTTTATCTTATAAATCCTTTCACTTAAAATTTTCATTAATTAATAATAGTATTTTAGTTATATATTTTTCATATCAATTAAAAAGTTCAGATTATATCACAATATCCCATTCATAACAACAGAGGCATCTCCTTGCTTAACTTCGTTTTGAACCCTATATACGTATAATGGACTTTACACCTCTTTCTTACTAATTAGGAACTAACCAAAACAATTGAAAACTTGATGAAGAGCCTATAGGCTGAGCAATACAATAAAAATTACATGGTATAGGATGCAGTGTATAAGTCAAGATACGAGGAAGGTTTAGAAATTACTCTAATTAACTTCAATCACAAGGTGTTTGTGGGTAAAAGATTATAGAGATTAATGGTGAATAAGAAATCTTTATAGATTAATTGGGTTCATACATATGTTTTAAAAGATAACATGTATGGGAATACAAGATTAGGCCTTCAACTTCATGTTTTATGTCCCTATTTTTAAAGTTAAGAGACAGATTAGCAGATAGCATCAAATGCTGAGTATAGAATTGGGAATTAGCCTCAATATATATATTTTGATAATTGATTTGAGGCTAAGAACATAGAGAAGTTTCCTAGTAACTTAAAAGTTAAATTTTGGATCAATGAAGCAATGTCTGAACAGAACTTGTCTCGACCTTAGCAGGATAAAAGCCAGACAATGAGCGAATGGAATATTATATTTGGCTTAAACTTCCTTCGGCTGTGTTAAGGAATAATTCTTATAAGGAGCTACTTAGGATAAGGGGACAAAAACTGAAAGGATCAATGGTGATTCAGAACAAGAATGTGTCACGTAAAGTTACAGTCTTCTTATGCTCAGTGGCAAGGAATGGGATTAACACAAGGGACATGTTAGGATACTAAATATTGTAAATAGATGCCATTTATACAAAGAGCACCCTAAAACTCAGTGCTACCTACTCTTTGGATGCAAGTTCTTTACGGGTATTTAAGGAAGGATAATGGACAAATGTCATCTTGTCAATTACAATTTAAGATATTTGGAACTATTTGCATTGGATGGAATCTAACAGAACCTGATCGAACGGGGGACAAAGCAGTTTTGTTGATAGCAGTTGAATATTGTATGTAGAACTTATAGGAATTGTAGTTTCTTTTTTTTATGGCTCTGATTATGTGTTTCAAGGAAAGGAACCATGGGGCAGTTACATATATTTAATCATTTATTACTGATCCTTGGATCATTTTGGGTGATTTTAATAATATTCTTTATGTTTCGGAAACTGATAGCCACTTTAACCTAAGGAACTTCTCTAGTGACTTCAGAGATTGTGTAGAGAAGCTTGAAGCCACTAATCTTAGATTTATGGGACACTTCTAGCCATGGAGCAATAAATAATCATCAAGACGGTTGATTAGGAAAAAGATGGATAGGTACTTAGTGAATGGGGATTGACTCACTTCCTTCCTTAAGAGTAATGCCATATTTATGAGCCCCCTGTTCTCGGATTACTCTCCCACTATTATATAAGATGTGTCTAGTGCAAGGAGGAAATGTCCTTTTAGGTTTAACAAATTTCTTACTGAGATTGAAAGGTTCTCTAACGTCGTTGCCAACGGTTTTTCCAATCCCACTTATGGTTATAAAGCCTTTATTTATGTCAAAAAAAACTAAAGTTGATCAGAGTCGAAAGATTTAAACCTAAAGAATAGTAAGTGTACATTTAAGTCAGTGGAATCTGGTCAAAGCACATGGGGACTTGCATAATAATCGAATTGACCTTGTGATCGTTAACGAGGAAAGGACTAACATTTTCTTATAAACTAATGTTGTCTGGTGTCATAATTCACTGCGTAAGTGGAGGTCTCACATTCAAATGATCTAGAAGGTGGACAAAAAAACAAGGCTTTTTTCAAAATTAGATAAAAGCCAGGAGAAATACTGATAGGATATGCTCCTTAACTAAGTATAACCGCGAAGTGGTGTCTACCCATAAAGGTATCAAACATTAGGCTTTTGATTATTTTGAAAACATAATTGGGACTCCTGTTGTTAGCAATTGTACTATGCAAATGCTCAAATATTTAATTAACCACCAGTTCGCTCATAATGTATCAGCTTTTCTTTGTATCCCTTTTAGAGCTAAGGACAATGAAGAGGGTAGTGTTTAAGATGACTCCTGACAAGGCTCTTGGCCCTGATGACTTAAATAGTTATTTTTTCTAAAAGGCCTGGCCTTAGATTAAGACTATTGTGACATAAAATCTTAAAATTTTTTGAGAAAGATGTTGTGTTTAGAGAGCTTAACAAGACTTTCATCTGTCTTGTTCCAAAGGTGAGCAACCCTAGCCCCTTGAACGAGTTTAGGCCAAAGATCATGTTGCAACTTTCCTTAAAAATTGCAACTAGATATAAGTGTGTGCTAGATCCTACCATTAGTGTTTCCTAAAGTTCATTCTTAGAAGGAAGATGTATACATGACAATATGATATTTTCAATTAAAATTGATTTTCAAAAAAACAAACATGAACAATTAATACTAGACTAAACACTTTAACAGTACGTAATATATTTTAACATGGGTAAGCAATAACTTCTTGTAACCTTTCCCTTTATAAATACCTATAGCCTTTCTCTCCTAATTATTTTCATTCTACCTTATTTTTTTTAAAAAAGAAACATAATGATTTATAAATAAATAAAACATGATCATTAGTTTACTTCTACCTGGCTCTTTTGGAACAAGTGGTTTATAGAATCTAAAAATGAGATTGTTATTCAGTTAACTAGGCTTCAACTCCTAGAGATGGTACCATAAATAAATTTGTACAAGCGAGATATGGGGATGTAGATGAACTAAGTAGGAGTTAGTGGACTTATAGCAAATCAAAGATGACAAATGTGGGGAGTGACACTAGCGATAGAGATGGAGTAAGAAGAAGCCATAAAAGGGGTGTATGAAGGAACCATCCCACATAAGAAAGGGAGAAAAGCATCAGATTTGAATTATTTATTTTTAACAGTGAATTTGAATATAAACTTTAGCTGAATCAAGAGATAAGATGGGAAACTCTAACAAATTAAATGAAGTGATTGCCAAATTCTTATTAAAAAAATATGGAAATGAAATGTTCTATAAATTGACTAGTAATCAATTTCTAATTAAAATTTTTAAATGAAGTTAATGCTTAGTGAATATAGGATTGAATTAAACAATAATACATAGGCATTAAAAGTTATTTTGTTGTATTAGTGATAACTTGTCCTATTTATATGTTATTTGCGTTATTTTAGTAATAAATTAATAAATAATTGTTAGTGATAACTTGTGAAGTTGTCTTAACCATTGACTTGGGTTCCCACAAAATCCCTTACCGAAGAATATTTTTTTAGTTCTATTGTAATCAATCTTATTCATGTCTTTGTTGCGGGAAATATTGGGAACAAGAAATTAATATTAAAAGAATACTTGAAATTATGTAAAGTTTCTTAAAAGACGAAGTTTATGCCCAAATCTGAAAGTAAAGAGTGATAACAAATAGTTATTTTTTATAACAAATAGTTTCGAACATGTGATTTTGTGGTCTGTAGATATGTTCAACCATGGGTTCTTAAAAAAATCCTCAAGTATTTCTGTAATTTTAACCAAATGCCCGAAGAAAGCTTATTGACTAGATGGAAGTTTGCTTAGATTAGGTTGTAAAGCATCTTGCCTAACTTCAACTTTTCGACGTTTCATATTGTTATATCTTTAAAGTTCAGAAATAAAGTAGTGGTCTAGAAAATAATTTGAAAAGCATTCACAATTGTTACCTTTGAGACCCCAATCCTTCCACCTTTCTCTACCTCATAATACAAAGTAATCGTGTTGACAAAAATAAAAACATACGGTATTTAATCTGCTTTGATTATGAGTTTACTAGCTAATAAACAGGGTGCTTACCTGCATAGCCGAGTTAAGGGCATAGCTGTAGTTACTATCTCCTCCATTCATCCAATAAGTTTCCGGCATTTTACCGACGACGTCTATCTCTGTGTCTTGCTTGATGATGAGAATGATTCAGGAGGTCATATATATATAAGTGTGTGTCCAAGGCTTGGCTGTTTCTTTCCTGTGTTTGTTTAGTGATGCGATCCAAATATTCTACAACTATTATTTTTTCAAAATTTTATTTTATTAATAATCATAATGACTTATTATTAAGAAGTAAATTAAATAATTAATTAAAACTAAATACGTAAAAAAATTCATAAATTTTACAACTTTGTAGATTATGAATATTTTAAAAAAATAAAAAAGAAAACTTATGAAAGCTAAACTGGAAGATTAATCATGTAATTTAAATATTTTATAAAATGTTTAGCTTATTCTTTACTATTATTTGAAATATTAAGTTAGACTCTAATAATACTAAAATGCCAATTAAAGTACTTTAAACTTTAATTCCATTGAATTCTATGGAATTAATGATTAATGTAACATGCCAATTATACACTATATATCAACCCCATCAACTTATTAACGTGGAAAATTTTAATAAAATAACATACTAAAAAGAGGTGATTTTACTTTTCACCCAAGATGTTATACTTTTCCCTATAATTTTGTTAAAGTTCTACAAAAAGTTTGGATTTTCCATAAATCTTTACCTATTAAGACTTTTTGAATAAATTATATTTAAAATATCAAAATTTATATGATTTTTGTAATATTAGCTAAAACTATTATTTTTGGCAGTCATATACAGGCTTTCAATTTATTGTAAAAGTAGCTCACCAATAAGTTTATTGTTAACATTACTGAAGTAATATGCTACATAAGCTTGACTCTTAACCAAAGTTACGAATAACATACAGATACCGATATTAAATTTGGTTCTAGTATAGTACGGTACCAGTATCAGTCAATACCGTGTACCATTTTGGATAATTTTTTAAATTTATAGAATAGTCGTTTAATTTTTTAAATTAAAAAATAGTCCCTAAATATATTGTACTTTATAATTTATAATTTTACATCAACTTGTCTAAAAACTCATAATAAAAGAATTTAAAATAACAACAATTTATTTATCTTTATTAATATTACTCTTTACATATTTCACATATAAATAATAACCATAATTATTATAAAAAGATGATTTAATCTCATATAAATATAAAATTAAGAAAACTATAAAGTATTTAAAATGTTATAATTTTATCATATAATAATTAATAATTACATCAAAACATCAAATAAAAATAAATATTTATAACTCTTTAACTATTACAGTTTAGAATAAAAGTTCATATCCAAGAAACAACCAACTAAAAGTGAAACCTGAAAATTGAAACTTGAAATAAAAAATTTATAATTATATTTATGTTGCATATATATAATTTAACATATACATCAAATATAATTGAAATTAAATGAAGAGGAGAAATAAAAATCTGGAATCTCATTTAATTAAATGGTCGCTCAAATCCTATTGACCTCAATTCTCATTTCATATAAAATTCTCATTATTGAGAGGAGCTTCATCATTATCATCAGTCAAATTTATTGCATTGAAAGGCATGTCAATACTTTGTCATCCAAAATTATCTTCGAAGTCATTCTCATCTATCAAACCCGATTCCTCAAAAATTCAATCTATAAAAAAAATCGATATGGTCAAGACAAATAGAATCTACAAAAGTACTTGTTCTATTAAAATTCATAGTAAACAAATTAAACAAAATTATTAAGAAATTAAAAGAAATTATTTCCAACTTAATAATGATAATAAGATTCATTTCTTAAAGCTTTAAATTATATCGAACAAAGATTAAGTCGTTCAATCTTTTGTGCGTGCTCTAATCTATTCCTTTTTTTGGAATAAGAGAATTCAAATATGTTAGCTATTTGACTATGTCAAACAACTAATTATTTTATTTGGTTATCAGCTGATTGAGTTGACTGATTCAACCAAATCAGCTGATTTTTAAAAAGCTCCTCTATAGGAGCGTTTTGGTATTCAGCGGAAAAAAATTGGCCATTAATGATGATTATGCCTTCGAAAAAGAATAGATACAGATCTAAGAGGGTGTTCATTATTGTCAAACATCAGTTACCATCTAATTTATTTTGCTCTAAAAACATAACTGTCATGCGCATTACAGGAATTGTCATAGGCGTGACACTTCATTTCATGTCTATGACTCTTTTTTATTATGTTATAAGTGTCATAGGAGTTACACCCCTTGCCATGCTTATGACTTTTTTTTTTGTTCTTTTTTGTTTTTTATCATTTCAATTTAATTTTTTATAAAACTTACAATGCCTGTGTCACTCATGTGACTCTTTTTTTATTATTTCAATTTTTATTTTTTATAAAAATTAGAAATTGAACCAATATTTTAAAGATAGGAGATAAGGTAAGAAATTTAAAGTTGAAAAATTGATTAATTTACTAAAATTGTTTAATTAATTTATAAATTATAAAAATATTAAATTAAATTAAAATTTTAATCATCATCATCATCATTATCATCATCATCATCATCATTATTATTATTATTATTATTATTATTATTATTATTATTATTATTATTATTATTATATGTTCTATGTTTTTCTATTGAGTTATAAACTTAATTTTTGTAAAATTAAATATCTAAAATCTAAATTCTTACGAAAATATTCAAAGAATAATAAGATATAATACTCATGTATTTTATATATAAACAGCTACTACTAAACAACTAATTTTACCAAATATTTTTAATAAACAACTGATATTATTCGTTGTTTAAATCAGTTGATATAATTCACTATCAATTAATCGCTCATATAATCAACTAATTGCCAAAAGGCTCTAATTTTTTCAATTGAAAATTTCATTGTTAATAATACTTCAATCAAATCTTTTTTATTAACAAAATTAACAAAAATACAAACATTACATGTTATGTCGGAACATATTATCGCGTCACTGTATAAAATTACACATGACCTTACAAGATATCACAGAGATACGCTATATCATTATGATGTTGGCTTGACAATTACGTAGACGTTATGTTAGTATTACAAATCAATATATTAATGGTACATATGATATTGACTCTCGAAATATCACATGTATTAACACCGTCATGTCTCCTTTAATCAATCATTTTTTAATTCGAAAGATTTGATTATCAACACATACACATTATATGTTAACATAATAATGATGTAACATGTACATGTGAGATATATTGTATGTCACATCAGTATATAGTAATATAAATAACATTATGAACAACACAAATATAAGATTATTATGCTAGAACATCATGGTGTCGATGCATCACTGGCGTAGATGCTATGTCGTTATTTTAAATCAATATATTAACAATATATATAATTAACACCGACATGTCTCCCTTAAATAGTCATCTTATTTTAATTCGAACGAAACATATTACATCAACACAATAATGTGTAGTGCACATATAAAACATGCCAATATTTCGTGTCAGTATATAGTAACATATATCATCACGACAATGACATGTCACGCACATCCCACGCCAGTATGTTAAATCAATATATACATATTATTATATTCTATGTGAGCTACCAATGTCAATGACGTCTTCCTTAATCAGTCAACTTACTTGATTTCGAAGGAGTTCATTAAAAAATTTATTAATAGTATTAGGATTTAATTAAGAAATATTTAAAATCGATTTATTTATCTATCCTTATCAATTTTGACGATTTCAAATATCCTTATTATTTTTCTAGCCTTATCATAAGTATTCCTAAAATGATAATAACTAATAATTAATTATGTAATAACAAAGTATTGTCACGTTAATGGGTTTTAATTATATATTAGCTCATCCTTATTCCATCACACATATCTTTATTCAATTTATCTATATTCTATCACACACTTCATCAATTTCTTTTTTTTAATACAGTGGAAGGTGACTAGGCACCAGGGAAAAGACTACATAGCCCCTCAGATGGGAGAAAAAAAACGAAAAAATTAATGAACTGGGTCAAAATAGATTTCACATCTGGAGATTCTCGATATCTGATGGCTTTCCCTGACTCTCGATGGAGACTCTGAGGATTCTGGTGAGGAAGTTGAAGGGTTCAAGCGCCTAATTGATCCGTTCATTACCGGTTGGGTTGCTATCTCAATTTCGCTTGGGTATTGCATGCCAATCGATCTGGTTTGCTGTTCGAGACCCTGTCGGAGATCCATTTCGTCGTTCTGACGGGATGCTGCTGAGAACCTCCGAGGAAGGTCAAGCGTGCTAGTCAATGGTAAGTCCCCAAATCCTTGACTGATGATGCATCTCCCATAGGATGAATTAGAGAGACCTTTTTTTGCTAGAAAATCAGCTGTGCTATTTTCTGTCCTAGGAATGTAGTGAAACAATAAATGATTCCAATTAGAGATTTGCTGCTGAATGCGATTTATTAGGGATGAGTTTAATGAGGCATCTGAGTTGTTGTTGAGGAGATTTATTGCCTCTTTGCTATCGAAAAATACCCAGAGTTTGTTGATTCCATATTCTACTGCTAGGTTCAAACCATTGTGGATCGCCTAAATTTCTGTTTGAAGAGGGATGCTGTTATCAATTTTTTCGTTAAACCCAATAATCCAGACTCTCCTTGAGTTAACGATGAAGCCGCCTACTGCAACCCTTCCACTGTCACGCACCACCGCCCCATCACAGTAGAGGTGATGGATGCCATCCACGTCTGATTGTCTGCAGGTTGATTCATCTGCTGAGTCCGCTTCCCTTGAAATTAGTGCATGTTGATGGTCTAGTCCTATGCTTGTGGGTTGATTGCTCCTTCCCTTAGTTGATTTAGAATGTGCTTCCCCCTGTTGAATGCTGCTTGAATCTCTCTATATGCTGCTAGTATAGATTTGTGTATTTTATGTTTAGTAGTTGTCTGCTCTTAGAAAATTTCCAGGTTGCGTGCGCTCCATATTTTCCAATTTGTGATCGCAAACTAGTAGTTCCATCCGTGAGCACCCTACAATTCTGAAAGACAAAGATTAGTGAGGATCCAATCTTGGCAAGACAGTTGGGTCCAGAAGTTCTGTGGGACATCGACTCCTGTAACAGTCACGCAATGCGTGTAAAAGTGTTTCATGTTGTCCATATAAACTGCAACTCCCATCGCTTGTGATATGCCTTCTTTTCTCTTCGCGTTCGTCATGAACACAGTCTTGGCTGCCTTCCACAAAAACATTTTAGTCCTTCTTCAATCTTCATAGCCCAAAGTTGTGACCATCTTTTTTCTATTGGTTCCCAGCCTTCTTGAAAGAATTCCTCATAAGTCGAGCTACATGAAAACTGTCCCTTAGGGGACCGTTTCCATTCCATCTTATCCGGTCCAACTGTTTCCAATGGGGGTGGAATGACCCTTATTTCATTAAGTATATCATTGGGCAACCATTATTCTAGGACAACTCAGTCCCAGGTTCCTACATGATTAATATAATGGTTAGTAGTTTTAAATAGTTCTGAAGTAGGAATAGGATGTAGAGCATAAGAGATAAGAGGAGTGTTAGAGAGGGTCCATGAGTTGTGCCAGAACGATACTTTTTTCCCATCTCCAAGGACCCATCTTACACTATCCTGGACATATTATAAGCTCTTTTGCATTTGTTGCCATAAGTGCGACCCTTTTGTCTAGGATTAGTATGAAGAAGATCTTTTTTCTTTAGATTATACTTGGCAAAGAAGATGTTTTTCCATAACTTAGTAGTGTCCGTAACAAGGTCCCATATGAGCTTAAGTAGTAGTGTAGCATTCATATCATGTGATTTCCGCAACCCCAAGCCACCACTTTCTTTCAGTTGACAAACTTGATACCATTTAACCAATGAAGGTTTCTTTTCTCCACATGATCCTCCCTATAAGAATGTTCTCATTATTCTGTCCATGTCTTCGTATGAGCTCTTAGGAAATACAGCTGATTGCATTTAGTACATAGGGATGGCCCCAAGTACTACTTTGCAAAGAGCAAGTCTACCAGCAATAGAGATTCTTTTAGGGTTCCAAAAGCTCACTCTTTGCTTCATCTTTAGAATAGTACTCTCATGTGTAGCCTTTGAAATATGACCGTGGATGATGGGTACACCAAGGTAGGTGCCGAGATTGTTCACCAATTTAATGCCCAAAATTCCTTCAATTTGTTGTACTACTTCCAGTTGGGTGTTTGGAGAAGTAAATAGGACCGATTTCCTCTTATTAATGCGCTGCTCGGAAGTTACTGCGAAGTCTTCTAAGATACCTTTAACTAATATCGCTTATTACACACTAGCCTCTCCAAATAGAATCAGGTCGTCTGCAAAAAGCAAGTTTGACAACGGAAATTTCTCTCTCCCAAAAAGTAGTGGCTTCCAAATCCCTTTTTGCGTTGAATCGTGAATGGATTGTGAAAGTCTTTCTAAGCAAAGCATGAAAAGATAAGGTGAGATAGGGTCACCCTGTTTCACCCCTCTTCTAAGTTTAAATTTTTCCCCCTTTAAGCCATCCCAAAGAATTTGCATACTACTTGTAGCTAAAGAACTCATAATGACTGCTGTGAGATATTCTAGAATTCCCGCATCTCTTAGGGTATCAAGAATGAAATTCCAATCAACTCTGTCAAAAGCCTTAGTCAGGTTAATTTTGATCGCCATCCACCCCTTTTTACCTTTCTGCTTTCTCATTATATGAATAGCTTCTTGGGCAGCTATAATGTTCTCCGTGATGTGTTTACCCTTCACAAAGCTGGATCGTGTGTCCTTCACTAGAAAGGGCATAACATTCTTTAGACGATTTACAATGATTTTGGAAAATATCTTGGCACTTACATTTATGAGACTGATAGGCCGGAAGTGCTCAATCCTTTCTGGCATACTAATCTTCAGAATTAATGTAATCATGCCCTCATTAAGTGTAGAATTCATTTTGCCTGAGTTGAATATTTCCCTGATTGACTTACATAATGTGTGACTGATAACCTCCCAATTACTCTGATAAAAGCCTGCTAAAAAGTCATTTGGACTGCAAGCTTTTTTCGCATCCATGTCAAAAAAGCCAATTTAACTTCATTTGTTTCAACAGGAATAGATAGCATATTAATGTATGACTGAGGAATCTGAGGAAATCTGCCCTTCGAAGTGTATCCCACCGATATGCTGGCCGAGGCCGTAGTATCTGCCTGAAAAATAGCTTTGTAATAGGTTGTTATCTCATGCACCAATACTACACTGTCCGAGCACCATGATAAATCATCCAGCTGAATTATTGTTTTCTTGAAGACCTTTCTCTTCATCTTATGTTTTGAGTAAAATGTAGTAGTGTTCTTGTCCCCCTGATTGATCCAAAGAGATCTTTGATTTTCCGATATAAGTATCTCTTCTTAAGTGAATGTGCGCTCTAACTCGTCTCAGACTTTCCTCCAATTTCCTGAGATAAGATGATGGTTTAGGTGCTAGATGAGATTGCAGTCCTTGCAGTCGTGCCAAAGCTCGCTTCTTCCTTTTGAAAACATCTCCAAAAATGTCGTATTTCCAATCCTTCAGTTTGTCTTGCATGTCTGAGAGGGCTAACTCAATTGGCAGATCCATCTTCCAATTTTGAGCAAACCATTCTGACCACTACTTATGAGTCTACCATACTTTGAAATACCTGAAATGACCCTTCTCATCTCGTGTCTGATTTCCTTGTTCTATGGTAATCAATAAAGGTGAATGGTCAGACGACACTTATGGTAAGTGTATTCGATGTCTTCTAGAATAAATAACTGAATTCGTCATTGGCTAATACCCAGTCGAGTCTCTTATGACAGTGCCCCCTACCTCATGTAAATCTTGAGCCCTTAAAACCCATATCAGTTAGGTAAGAACATTCCAACCAAGAATTGAAGAATTTACACCCTGTTGATGATCTTCCCCCTGTTTTATCTATATTACTGAGGTAGGCATTGAAATCCCCAAGTCAGATCTACGGTCTAGAGATGATACCTGAAATGCATGTTAGTTTCTCCCAAAGCATCCTTCATATGTAAGGATTAGGACTTCCATAAATCGCCGTGAGAAAGAAATTATTCATGTTATGAATGGTAGCATGCATATGTATATATTGCTTATCATATGATAAGACTTTAATAGTGAAAAAATTTTGCCAAATAACCCAAATGCCCCCTAAGAACCCTTGAGCCTCAACACGAAATGAATTGACGAACCCTAGTCCAATTTTATCAATAATATTAGAAGCTTCCCTGCCACTAACATATGGTTCTACAATAATTACTAGATTGATCCTATGTAGTATAATAAGTGATTTGAGAGTGGAAATAGTATGGTTATTACTTATTCCTTGAACGTTCCAGGTTAGAAGTTTAATAGTATTAGCCTTATAATTGTTACTCATTATAAAAATGTTGTTTTGGTGGTTATAACTTACCTGGTGATATCTGGGGGAATATCTTTCTCTCGATTTGGGGTAGTAGAATCATCTGTTTCCATTGTGATTCCCTGCCCTTCTATATCGAGTGGGATGTCTTCTGTGTCAACGAGTTGGTCCTTGTTGCGTTTCACTTTGATCTCTTTTTTTCTTATATGAAAACCCCTATAATCTGGCATTCTAGTAGGGACATCTTTTAGTGCATTGAATAATTCTTGGGTTATATTTGGCTGTGATCATGGTTGTGCCGGTTGATGCAGGGTAATTGCTACGTGTGAGGACTCTGATGAGTTGTGGTTGGAGCTAGATGCAATGCTAATTTCATCTCCTGAGTTAATAACAGCGGGTAGAATAATAATGGCCTGCGAGGTACTGTTATTTTACATCTTCTGTTTAACATTTTGGACATTTAAGTCTTTTAGCTGAGATATGGGTTCTTGGTTTGCGGAGGACTGGGCTTGGGAGATTTTCTTAACCCATATGGTAGCTTAGGCCTGAGTTGTTTGCTTCCCCTTTCCTCCCAAAGATGGGCTAACAATTTTATTGGGCTTAGCAGCTGAATTTTCAGACTGGAACTTGTAGTTAGCTGGGAACACCTTAGGAGGATTAGTAGGGGTGTCATCCGGTTGTTCTGAGAGGAGAGAATATCTAGATTGAGATATAAATGGCTTAGCCGTTACCAGCTTATTAAGGTAAGTCTTCTGCTCCTGATTTTGTGGATTTAATTGGTGAAATCCTTGGCGTTTTCCTTTTTTCTGAGCCATGAGCCAAGGGCCTGGCTTGGAATAGTCTTCACTTTGATTCTTGACCTGAAATTGTGGTGATTGAATAGCACTTTGCTGAAATTGAGGAAATAAACTTTTTTGACTGTTGGCCTGCAGGTCCAATTCACCGACTGCTGCCCTGCCGGAGTTGATGATCCCGCCTGAAAATTGAGATTTTCGGTTGCATAAAACTGTTGATTTGCACTTTTGTACGGGCTATCTCAGTTGCAATCCTCTTTTGTGTGCCCATATTATGCACAATTGAAGCAGATTTGGTTCAAGTCCTCATATTGGATTGGATAGGTTTTTGTTATCTACCGTGACTGTGAGGGTGAGAGGTTGTCTCAAATCAAGCATCAATGCTATTCGAGCAAAAAGTCCCCTTTCCTCCAACAATGTGTGTTCATCCGCTTTGATGTAGCTTCCAATAGGAGATGATATTTCTCGCAGAAGGTCTTCGTGGAAGTATTGTGTTGGCAGTCTAGGAATGCGAATCCATAATGCCACCACTTCAATGTGGTCATCCTTAGTATCAAAGTCGCGATGCCAAGGAAACACCCTTATGTAATGGCCTAATATGGTCCAGGGTCCTTGGAGCAATACTTTATTGTACTCTTCATTGTTGGAGAGCTTCAACAGATAAAAACCATCTGTGATACCAATTAGTTTAATTTCTCCTTTCGACTTCCATAATGACATCAGATGGTTATACAATACCTTGTAGCCAATATGCCTACCCAATGGTCGGATAGTTAGCGTCATAGCCATATTTTGATCAATTTGTTGGTGGATGCTTTTCACAAATGTTATTGTAGGCCCCGAACCATTGTGTGAATGTATAACTTCTCCAGGTTTAATCTTGATTTGTCTTCGTAATAGCTGGTGATTTTGTAGCAAGCTGTTCTTGAATGAGATCGGCCGCGTTGGAGCTGTTGCTACATTTGCATCTGATTGTGATGCACTAAATTGTTGATGTGAATCAGTATGCATTGCCTCTTGATTTTGAGGCTCCCCCATTTTATTTTTGACCTTCTTCGTCATTAGGGCGTCTTCTAGCATGGGGAGTGCTGAGCTATCCCCCATTACCACATTCATGGGGATGGGTTGACGATAAGTTGAAGAAGAGTTCATCCAGAAGAATGTTGTTTTTTGTAAAATTATTTTTACACTTCATCAATTTCTAACGTTAGAAACTAAGAAATACTCATTATTAAGTGTAATTGAAATAGATTAGGTTAACAGTGTTAACTTATAATGAATATAGTGTTGACAAACTTAATTATTTCATAAAGTAATATCAAAAATTAAATCTCTCCCTTTAAAATAATTTCCACAATGGTCGTTTTAATTTTAAAGAATAAATGGGACAAATTTCATACTCAAACATTAGAATTCCCAATAATATTTACGATTATATGTATTTAGTAACATCTATGGAATTAAAATTAGTTTATATGTACGATTTATATTTATCAATATAACAAATCTCGAACATCGATAGTGTGATGATATCGAGCCTCTATTTTTTTGACTTTTAGTTCATGACATAAAAGCACATGCATGAACAAGAAAAGAAGATAAACCTTATATGATAGACATATTTTGCCTTCTTTGTCAGGGTCTATTATTGTCCTTTCTGTACTGTGAATTCCAATAGAGATATTTGATTACTTCTGCTTCAACATTAACACATCTGTTTAACATTTCTTAGCCTTGTTTTTTCATTTGATCCTTTTTTAAAGCTTAAAATTCGATCTTGTTGATGATGATAATAGCTTGGAAGATTAGTTGGTGCCTCATATAGTGAACTCAACAATGGAAGTCCATCCCTCTTCATGGTCAAGAGTCAAATGTAACAAAGACCCTACAATGGTTGTAGGATTAAACCTGTCGTTAAATAATATAGGTGGCATATTATCAGGGAAACAATTCAATTTCTTCAGGTAAATTCACAACAAAATATGAAATTTAAAGACACAAAATATGAAATTTTTAGACACTTTTTTGCATCTTAAAAATAATTTTAGGCGTTTTATAAAGCATCTAAAAAACAAATATCACAAAACTAATTTTGACAGTTTACTTAGACACATAAATGTTATTTTGGACGCTTTGTGTAAGCTTTTAGATGTTTTTCTCTATCAATATTTTTTATTTTTAGACAATTTTTTATGCCGAAAATTTCACCATTTTTGAGTAAAAAAACTTATAATTTGCTTTGTGTCTTTTTTAAGATCACTCATATACATATTATTATAATAAAATTTACAAATTAATCTAAAATATGTATTTGCATATTATTATAATAAATTAATATTTTTGTTAATAAATATTATATTACACAGATTTATATTTATATAATAGCATAAATTAGCTAAAAAAACCTACCGTTAAAATATAAATATATGGAGTACACATATTTATATGCAGTTGCTCTCCCAAATAAAGAAAGTAGCTAAATCAATTTTTGGCTACATATATGTCCATAACCAATAACGAAAGCAGCTAAAAGCATAAAGGCTAGACTCTTCCTCCACAATCACTAGCTTGCACCTAGAGCATAACCACATGCCATTCAACTATTATTCTACATCATTAAAAAAATACACATCATTCATTTATTAGCACTGAAAATATAAGCATAACTAAATGAAACTGAGAGCCATTTGTGATAAAATCCCATTTATTGTCATGTGTCTGAAACATAACTACAGGAAAGTGTGTAATTATGTTTATGGCAGAATATCCTAGAGAATTTTCAAGCTAACCCAAGTTTAAACTATCTCATTGATGGAAGAGAAAGTTCTTCAAAAACTTTATGAAAAAGAAACAGAGATGGACAACAATTAACAAGAAGAATGTAGAACTTGAAGAGCAAATAGAACAGCTTTATGTGGAAGTGTGTGCTTGGTAGGAACATGCAATGTACAATGAGAACATGATACATGCCCTCAAATTTAGTGACAACTTTTCAAGAAAAAGAATAAATCAATAGACCAAATTTCCCTAACTGGTTTAACAATAAATTAATCATGTGAAGATAAATCAACAAACCAAATTTCTAAAAAAGAAATCACTTAACTGCTTGGTGAAGATGATGATGTACTGTACAAGTTTAGGTGATAAGATGGATTGAAAATTGGTTGAGATTAGTTAAAGCCTATAGATTCAAGTTATAAACACCTCTATTTTGTATTTTGTGTCTATTCAATGGTGACCCCTTCTGAGGACTGATAAGAATCCCACAGATAATCTTTCTTTCTACCCTTCACCTTCATCTGCCACCGACATCTCCCATTTCTTTATACTTGTTCCTGAAGTAGAAAACGTTCCATCTGTTCCTGAATACTTTCTTTCAAAATTCTGCTTCTTTAGTGAATATTTTGATAGAAGATATGATTTCTTGGAACTTTGGTTTATTCATTTTTAAATAGGTACGTAACTCAACGAGAAATTTCTTTACTTGGCCAATTTTTAATGAATCAAGATGAAAAAAGGGGCAATTAACTGTGGAGCCATATGAGGTAGGAAACCTTCAAGTACGGTTCTAAGGAAAGGAAATTACTCATTTATTCCTATTCCAACCGAGGAGAACAGGCCATTCAGCAGGGCGACTATCAAGTATTTTGAAAATGGAAAAGAAAATAGGAACAGGTATGTCAATGATAAGTTAATCTACATATAAAAGAAATTGCTACTTCTTAATTATTGCGCTTCTGATAAATAAAATGACCGATAAGCAAGAATAAGAGTATACCTCTTTAGCTATTTGCTGCAAGACCACTACGATCTCAGAAAAAATCAGTCTAAGTGCAGGATCCTACTGCCAACATTTCTCTAACAGCTTAGCAAGCTTTGGAAGAGTGTGTTTTGAAACTATAGGCCGTAATCCCTGAACCAGCACCAATGCAAGTATTTACTGTGAGTTGTAATCATCATATACTCTTAATGTAATCCCAAATAACTTCCAAAATCCACAGAATGTACTTCGACACATGAGTTAGAAGAAGATGAAAGTAAAATAATGATGTCCACTGCATCTTTTGGACCACACCAACTGCCGCTTGTAGAGGGGTCAAGTACTCGTACGGAAGTTGGGAAGGCAAGTAAGAAAAACATGACTTGAGTCCGAAAAAAATGGAATCAGAAAATCCAATAAACTAGCTAAAAGTACAACCAAATAGTACCTTTACAGTTAAAAGCTCCCACAATACAATCTTAAAACTAAAAAAGTCAACCTTGAGGTCATAAGGTTTGTTCTATGACCTTCAATGCAAAAGAACTATCATAAGAATTCGTAAAATGAACAACCAATTCGACATATAAGATAATTACCAGATGAGAACTGGTCCATGTCATTGGTCTATTGTAAGTTAGGAAATAAGTAGTATAAGAAAAGAATAACCATTTGCAGACATAAAGCAAGGTAACATTTAAATCTGAAATAGAATCTAGTTCATGGTACAAAACACAATTTGCCTTGGTGTAGAATCCTATTTCTTTCCCATGGAAAGTTCATTATGATTTTAGTGAGAAATATGGATTAATAAAATCAGTGCTAGAAAAAGATACACCAATATATTGCAATAAATAGGTTATCCGATTGCCATCAATTTTTTACATGAAAAATAGTTTTGTATGTTCTGAGAGTAGCCAAAAGGGTTTTGTGACATGTGAGCACCACTGGTTCATTTTGCAACATTTGTGAGGGCCAATAATTGTATCTTCCGCATACTTAATAGATAATTAAGTACCGAGTGTTAAGACACATCATCAAAAACTTAACTACATACACTTTAAGCAATGATAAAGAGGTCCAAAAGTTATAACTAGATATATTTATAAAAATTACTTGAGGAGGTTCAAGCACACGCAATATGTGGGACCAAGAAGAGAAAAGGCAAATAAAAAGATGCATCTCAGGAGCCATCCATCTGTAGGTCCCTGTTTCTGCTGTCATAACTCCATATTGACTTTTCATTCTGGCAACCCCAAAGTCAGCTACTTTAACCACCTGATATGCAAAGAAGCCTCAACATTCAATACACTTGCCTCATAGGATGGAAATTTCCTACAATGAGATATGTTAAAGTTTCAAGTCTCGTAAATAGACACCCAAGTATTGGTAGAACTACCATCACAACCAATAATTAGTAAAATGCAAGTCACTACTCTTGGTTCATGAAATGAGAATAGATGAATGAAAGATAATCAGGGAAACTTTTCCTATTACAAATTCAATTCGCAATTAAAGTATTGCAAGTTTAAATTTCTTTAGGAAAAAAAACACCATAGATGAGACAGAAACACCATGGATGAGACATAAATTATGTTGAATAACACAAAGTAAATGCAAACTACTTTTATCAAATAAAGAAAGATAGAAGAACAATAACACAATGAATTCTAATGAATTTGATATAGGAATGGAAAATAAAAATGGGCAGCTTTATTGATTTTAAATGTTGAACTGTGGTTGAATATGTAAAGATCTAGGAACTCATTGATGGTCACCTGTCAGGATGCACAAACTTGGAGGCTTGGTACATGTGCCTATGAATTGTACAACATTCTTACGTCGAACTTTCCTGTAAGTGTGAGTAATTGCATGGAAATGGGGAAAGGAACAGACCTAACTTAAACAAATAATAAGAGATATCGTGATACAACTTTGCCTAACCCTTAAATGCTTCGGAAAATATCTAAAGCTTAAGTTGAATAGGTAGCAGTAAATCAAAGATATTATATCCAACCTCATTATGAAGACTTCTTGGGCAAATTCTTTTTGTAGATCTGAGTTTATACACTCAGGCTTAAGGACTTTAATAGCCACTTCCTGACTACAGAATATGCCTTTGAACTTAAGTCAATAAAAGGAGAGTAAAATGGAAAAATGAAAAACACAATTACCAGCTATTCACTTGTGTATAGAAGAGATTGAACTTACATGTCACTGTATGATCCAGATGTAACTTTATTCTATTATAAAAAATACAATTTCATGCCCGTGTACATTTTTATTCTCAGAAATAAATGAATGAAAAATTAAAGGCGTAAAATTAATGAATGATAAGAAGAACAGTTAGCTAATACGGGTAACATTGAGAAAACTGTCAAAATGTTAATATACTCACTCACACGTACAACGATGAATTAATGGGTAAAGATAACAATAAGAAAAAGTATGAGAAAACTGTCAACTGATTTTAAAGGAGCATGAAAACTGGTTCACAACAAAGCAAGAGAAGAAAAGTCACCTCTGAAGCGCAGGATAGCAACGGAGACAACATCGTCCGGAGGAGTCGCGTTCTGACTGAAACTAGACGGAGAGGCGATGCTGCGCAGCAGATCTATACCTCAAAAGTTCCCAAAGCACTCTGGATCTATTTCTCTAGCGAACATTTATGGGCTTTGCACTTTATAGACCCTAAAATTCAAAGACGATCGTGGACGCAAACCTACCTCGCAAGCTCCTATTACCTTTTTGTGGATTGAGATATAATGGGTCGTTGATTGGGACTTTGGCCTATTTTCTATGTTTAAAGTTACAAGATTTTCAATGCGATGCTACATTTCTTCTTTTTTTAAGATGTTTATTTTAAAGCATAAACATACATACTAACTAAACATTTTAAAAAAGATATAATCACAAATTACCCATTTTTTTTCCTTTCTTATCCTTTGGCATGAAATATGCGTATTTAGTAGACCTTCTTATCTTGTCCATTGAAAATTTTTGAAGTTTTAGAATCTTTTTTAGTATATTTTTTAGAAAAATTTTGTCATCTTAAGTAAATGTCTAAAAACTCCACTAATTTTATATTATTTAAGACAATTATTATATGCGTTTAGACATAAACGTCTAAGACCTACTTATTTTCGTGTAGTGATTGTTAATCTCAACCTTAGCCATAAGCCATTATGTAGTCAGTTTTCTATAAAAATGCCCAATCTTTCAAATCTTAGAAGTTTAATAAATTTTATGTCTTGAACATATTCGTAATATAAAAAATACTAATTAGATAAAAATTTGCAACTTGATTATTGATTGTAATACTATTAGAAAAGTTTACTAGGTCTGATAAATTTCAATTGCAAGTATCTAGACTTGAAAGTAGAAAATGTTGAGTTCAATTTATTGAATATGTTGGAGAAGATAAAAAAAATCTTAATACCTAAGCTTATCAAAACTTATGATATTGAATGTTTTTGGTTATTTTAAATTTGTCTAAATACAATGTACATGCATGTTGATTCTTGGGAAATTGTTTGCATTTGCTCCCTGTGATTTTCTCATGGCCATGTTTTTTTATTTTATTCTTTATGAAATATCTATTGCCCTACTCCACTCTTCCTATTTATTAAGTGAGAAGTTTTCAATGTCTCTATATTTTTTATCCTTTACATATTTCTAATTGAAAAGTAAAGTGTGCTAAGATATGTTAATTAAAATACAACCTTAATCGTTTAGATAATTACATACAAATGAGATGTTTTTACTCAGATCTTTACACTGAAATTATTAAATATTTCTATCTATGAAATAAGGTTATAAAATAATTAATTAAACTTCATATAAAGTAACTAATATATGAACATACACACATAACACATTGTAAAGTCAGTATGGTTAGCTTGTTTTAGGCTATATAAGATATTAACACTATAAAAGAACTTTTGTTTAACAAAGTTATTTAAGAACCTTTTCCGTTCAAATTAAAACCTATAAGGAAAACAATGATCTTGCTTAGAAGTAGATTTAATTATATCCTCTCATCATATTATCACTAGTAAAGAACTAGTAGTGTTTCTTTTCTAAACAAGTATCTTCGATCTAGAAGTTTTAATGAAATTTTAATTTAAGCCTAATATTTGATAATGATTTAAAAATCCACCATTGTAAACTTGTTTTATTTAAATTCTAAATTAACAAAAACCTTAATTTGCGTTAGAGTTATCAAAAAAAACTTACAGTTAGCTTTTTTAATAATATAGGTTTCGTATCATCAGGTGGTAACATGACCCATAAGACTTATCATTACATATTTTATTTATTTAATCTTCCTTTTTATTTAATCTTATTTAAGGATGAAATCCATAAAGTAATTAATTGTGAATAAAGAGGAATTTGGTAAAGAATCTACTAGGAAATAATTAAGTAAGAGGTTGATAGTAAAATATATTATTGTTTCAACTAGTTGTAACTAATAATGCACCTCGAAGAAAAGTCTTTAATAAAAAACCATCTAAACTAATGATTTTCTTAACACTATCTTGAAAATTAAAATTTTAGTATATTAAATTTGACACAAAACTTCTTAAAATAGTTTTAAAAGTCCACTCATCAAACTCTGTGTTTAGATTGAACAATACGTCATTTTCTCTCTTTTTTAGCTTATACTTATAATTCCATAACTTGGAATAATGCACTTTCATTAAACCTCTCTACATTGAAAAAAATTCCTATTTTAGCTATATATTGCTACAATTTATTGACTATTAAGTAGTATCGAGGTTACAATTCATCCATCATCTTACTAATTGGCGAATTGAGATTCTTCTTTATTTTGTTTATAAATTGATTTTTTTATCTATTTATTATTGGCTTACTTATTTCGTTGCACTTTCTTGCAAACAAGCTTCTTCTTAACAATTTTCATTAAAAGTATTTTCTCACCATTACTCGCAACTTTCTTTTGAAAAATTAATAAATGATTCATTTCATAAGAGAAGTTCGACCATGCCATTAAAGTAGAATAATATTACAATTGACTTCAACATCAAAAGATAAGGACTTCTTTAAGCCCACTACAAACTATAAAAAGGCCTACCATGAAGGATATCCTTAAGGAATGGACACTCCACATGTTCTTCCACCTTTATTAACCTTCACTTGTAGCTCCTGCAGAAAATAACAGATCATCCATTTGATTTCAATTCCTTGCCTTCTTATCTTCTTTATACTTATTCTAGAGTACTTTCTTATAGGTCTTAAGGTTGCCATGTCATTATGATACCTAAAGATCTATTAGGGGCTCCTCTATCTAGAAACTATTAAGTCCTTTTACCATCACAATGCACAGTTATACTTCATAAATATCCTACTTATAACTACTGCCTATACTTGCATGTTAATTTGCCCAAATTAAATACACCTCTAAGCCTAAAATTGCATGACAGTGTAGTAGGGCATTAAATTCTCCATGCCTGTGCCATTGGTTCGTTATAGATTATGTCATCTTATAGAGAAAGTTGCAATAGAAAATAGGTCTATAGTCACCAAAGTTATTAGGATTTTTCCTTTTGGGATCAAACAAATGAATGTCTTATTGATGGCTTTGAGGAGCTTAATAGACTCAAAGAATTCCAAGACTGTTTCTATAGCCACATCTTTAATTTTTAGCCAAGACTTTTGGAAAAATCTTCCATTAAGACCATCTGCAGGTGATTTCTCTACTTGCATCTCAAACATAACATTTTTTCCCTTTCTTGTAAAGGAGCTACCAAATGACCAAATCATTTTATTAAAGAATTGGTTCGAAATGAAATAATTTAATACTTGTGGATTATATTTGTTATTCTCCTATATTCCCTATATGTTTTTGAAGTATTCCATAGCTCTCTCATTTAGAAGATCCAAAGATGTAATATGATTACCAAGGTGATCCCAGAAACCATTGATTTTTTTTATATTCGTTTTAGATAAGATTGAACTAACGAATAATTTAGAACTCCTCTTCTCCTTTATGCCAGGAAATCCTTGATCTTTGTCTTAGTAGGTAGCAATGGTCATCCATATCTCTTACGTACATTTCAAGTGCCAATTTATCTTATTCTAACCACCAACCATCTTTAGGTTTCTCATATATTGAGTTATAAACATTCTCCATTATCCCTTTAGCTTGTTTAACTTAGAAAAGAGTGTCATTTTTTATGCTTTTCTTCAATTGTTTCATATCTTATTTGATGCTTCCTAGCTTCTTTACACATATGAATGCCTTATATCCACGCATTAACTTTTCTCTTCCTTTTATAATAACCTGTAATAAGAAACCTTCATGGTTTACTAAATAATCATTAGACATGAATGGACATCTCCTTGTGACTTTTAAAAAATTCCTAGTATCACCATTGGAGCATGATCTAATACATTATGATTGGTAAAAACTGCTTTACTTTCTGGACAGGTTCCTAACCACTCCCTATCTACCAAAACTTTACCAATCTTCTTCCTAATTTAGATACTATTTGATAGCTTATTTAACCAAGTGAAAAAGTTACCTTCTATAATAAGGTCTGTAACCCTAAGATAATTAATACATTCCATGAAGTTCTCAAAAAAAATTCCTAAAACTCTTATTGCTTTCAACTTCAAACCAATATAAGATGATATTGAAATCACCTAATAGTATACAGGGATTATAAAGGTTTTACTTAATACTTCTCATGTGACTTTGATAAATAAATATTTGACTATAATTATATACCTATATTTAATGTGTTGTATTAGTTTTTTGATAGTTTGATAGTATTCTTGGTACTTAATTTGTTTAAAGTGTATTTATAATAAGTGATAATTGACTTCTTAAACCAAAAGGGGAAGAATTCAGATGAAATTGTGACAAAGAATGAAGAATTAAAGAAAATGAGGACCTACATGATTGTGTATAGTGACTGTGTAAGTTCCTGTAAATGTGTGGAGATTTGAAGAATATTGTTCTTGGGCGTGTTACACGCTCGTGTATGTTGATATACGTAGCCATGTATATTGCCATGTAAGTCTTTGGAGCTCGTGTAAAATCGTGAATTCAAGTATTTTTGGAAATACACAGTCACTTATATGAATGTGTATGTTGACCGTATATGTCCCAAAAACCCTATTTTTTACTACAAAAGGACATAAATGGAAACAAATAGAAGGGAGACAAGTTTTATAGCAGTTTTGAGTCATAAGAAACATAAAGCAGTGATAATTCTAAATAGAGGACGAGAAAAACATGAAGATTACGTCATAAGATCCGATAGATAATAAAATTCAATCCAAATTGCAAGAAGATTCATTAGTAGAAAATGGGAGATTTATAATATGGTTTTTTTGTTTTCTAGTTGTTCTTTTGAATATTCGTTATTGATTTTATTTCTTATGAATAGGAACTAATTTTTTTAGTGCTTAGAAGTGATGAACCCTAAGTTATGATAACATTATGTTTTGATCTTTTATTTTACTGTAGTTTTATTGATTGACTTATTGAGATTCAATTATGCTTTTTATTCTTGTTCTTATATATTCAGAATATTAGTTGATTGAGATTGAAAATTATTTTATTTGAATAGATCTACCATAATTGAAAGGGCTTTCATGTAAACCTAAAGATAGATCGACATAAATTTTCTGAATTAGGATCAAACCTAATAGTGAATTTCACTAATCGATAATACAATCTTAAGGGGTTTTAACTACAAAATTTTTATTAATCAATTTAGAAGTTAGTTGTTAATAATCTTGAGAAAGATATTAATATAAGAAAAACAATTTTACGACCTAATAATCAATAATTAAATTGCATAATAAAGATATAATATTTTAAGAATTTTTAAAGAGATTCATCAACTAAATACTATTTGTTGTAATATTTTCCCTTGTCTTGAGCTTATTATTGTTCCAATTTTAGTTTATTTTATTTATTTTAAAATTTATTAAATCCAATATGATTTGACAATTAGATAATAGAAAAAAGTTAAAGTACCTATAATCCTCATAGGATCCACCTTGCGATTTAAAATTAATAAATTCAAAGTTGAATTCTTCGTCGTTTGTAATATTCAAAGTCAGTGTCTATCTTCTTCACATTAGCTCTGTAACCTTTCTTAAAGTCTCTTTAGAAGTATAACATACTCGTTCTTTCGTACACATTCATTCCAACTTCTTGTCAAATAGCAATCTATGAGTAGATATCCAGTTATGCAAGATGAAATTTTATTCAATATGAGATATTAAGGTGGATATATTGAGCATTGGGGTCAAAATTGAATTCTAAGAATTATTATAGACAAATATTCGACAAGATAAATATAAAGGTGCGTGCTTCATTTTGTTCAGGCCACGTACTTCTTACAAGTTAATATATTAGAATCAGAAACTAGAGACAATGTTGTAGCATTTTTAACACTGTTCACGTTCATTAATAGAAAGACTGATAACCACTGTCCAGCTTGAATTACCACTATCCAGCTTGAATTTTCACTCAATTTTAGGCGTAAATTATCCTATAGGAACCATTCTTTTTCCTATCACAAATTATTGAGCCATAATTGAATTTCCCTATTCTAATTCAACCTAAATTAAATCCCTAATTCGACAATTAAAGAACCCTAAGAAAAGAAATTCAACCTAGCTTGCTAATTTATCCTTCAAGCACAATTCAATTTTCCAAACACTACTCATTGCAATCTACGCCCTAATACGCGTTGTAGAACCCACAATCCTGTTGTTTTGGTCCACAGAAGCAAACTCTTGTCTAAAGTGCCTTTGTCCATAAAAATCTTAAACTGCCTTTCTAGCTTTGTTTCAAGAACGTCATCAACCTGTATGCAAAGCAAAGGTGGCAACTCCACAATGTCAAACAATTAGAATTACAAGATTTAACAAGGTCGAAGAAAAAACTTATCTCAAATTTTCTACAACCAAGGCTGCAGCAGACACTTTTTGTCACTATATGTTATGAATTGCAATAAACATATATCAAAAGCTTTAGGATAGTTATCAAGCTCAAGAAAGAAACAAAGTGTAGCATTTAACTTCATTGGTTACTACCATCCCAAGAATTATTTGTAGAGATTGAATCCAAAGAAAAACAAGAACACTATTAAAAAAATTCCTAAAAACAAGGAATCTCTACTAAAATATAATTCTAATTCTATTACTAAATTAAAAACTAGAATAAAGGAACATCTAACGAAGTAAGACTTGCACTTTAAATAAACTTGGCCTAGTGAGTAACTAGGGTGATAGCCAATAAAGAAGCAATTCCAAGTACCTAACATGAAGAATTTTAGGAAGCTGTCAATTGGTTTTTAACCAGCTCCCTCCCAAAAAATGACAAAACACTTGAAATAATTGTTTCTGGGGCATGCTTCTATAAATTTTGGGACGAAAGAAATGCTAGATGTCATAAGGGTGTGGAAAATAAACTACTCAGCTGACAGACAAAATTGTCCAGCAGGCAAGGGAACAAATAATGATTAATACAAGTGCTAAAAATTGCAACAGACAACTAGCAATCTCATGGAGAATTTAAGAGCATATACTCAACTAGGAGTCACTAGATACAAGCAATCATAAAGGCATCGATGGATTCTACTATGTCCAGTACGCACATGTAAATCATCTGAACGTAAGAAAGCAAAGGCTACCTAAAAGAGAGATGGATGATGAAGCCAGATCTCAATAAACAGAATGTTGGACCAATTAGAATTGGCCGGCGTACTGAAAAGTGCTCTTTAACGCTGTATTTGGTTAGCGTCCATAGGAGGCGGAGACGGAACGGGACTTTCATGCTATGGAAATCTAGGACACGTAAGGTAGTAGAGTTGTGTGCGTAAGTCAGTGCTTCTGGTACAATGCTACAAAATATGTAAATTGATTGCTTAACCATACATGTGTCAAACCTGTAGAAAACGAAGAGAAGAATTAGGACTAGTGTACTGAATAATGAGAGCTTAAGATTGCTTTTGTCCTGCAGCAATTGGATGGTGCTCTTGACAGATATACTGAACCCTCAACACTTGGCATTCAGGCAATGGAAGTCTAGTCCTGGTTGCCTTCTTCAATGTCTAAAAATCAAAATAGTTCACAGTATGGAGGTTCCTACTCCATAAGTCTCGGTTTGCTGCCAAAAATTCTAAAAATAGGAACATTTGACGGCTTGATGTGATAAAAAAGTCAAAAAACTTCAGCTGTATATTACCTTTTTGTGGCTTATCCTGACTTACAATATTCATCCTCTCTTTTAGTTTGAAAAACTTCCAATAGATTATGATAATAAGCAGCAATGTATAATCACACCTACTACAACCAAAAAGAATAAGGTTGACATATCTGCAGAAAGACTGATATAAGAAAACACTTGATTCTATACCCATCTACAAAAGTCATTTCTAAAAGTCTGTACCCACCAAAAAAGACTAGAGAAAAAAACAGAACATGCACAAACAAACACGAAAATGAGTTGATATCGAGACCCACCTATGTTTATCCCCAAAAGCCTCTACTTTGCCTTCTCATAGTAGAAGACAACAACGATGGTGTTTCGTAGGGCCGATAACAAATTAATCGACAGTGTCCATATACAAAAAGCCTCTACTTGGCAAGGAATTGAACTGATAAAGAGATTGATAAGAGGATGATTAATAAGGGATGTATGACTGTAGTAGGTTGACAGAATAAAGGAAATTTCTAGAAAAATTGAGATTGAACAATAGGAGAAAGGGGAAACCTTGTTGAGTTTGGCTCCTTTGTTTCTCTCATATTAGTTGGGGAAAATAATTGAGGCAAGACTCTTGACTATATAAGGAGGGTGCTACCTCCTTGGTTAGTGCACCAATCCAAAGTCAAAGATTTGTATGACAAATTTGACTCTA
>JANIIA010000003.1:38152798-38166103 GCA_027478495.1 Erythroxylum alaternifolium | reverse complement strand
ACACACACACACACACACACACACACATATATATATATATATATATATATATGAATAAATGGATTGCTTAAAATAAACCAACCAAACAATTGAATAACAATTTAAAGAGGATAGGGAAAAGAAAATGCAAACTAATTTATAATAGTTAAACAAACTTCCCTTTCCAACATTCACTCCCAAGAATTTTCTTAAAATTCCATTATAATTCTTCTTTTAATAAGAAGAATAACCTTTGTACAATATATCTAGGTAAAGAGAAACCCTTCTTACAAAATCTTCTTCTAAGGTGAAAAGTAACGTTAATCCCACTTAGAATACTCTAAAGTACATTATCCAATACACTAATAAAGGATTACAACTTAAAATTATCTTACTTATTCACTTGATAACTCCAAAGAAGCTCACTCACATAAATATGAGACATTAGTGTTTTAATGATTGAAAAGCACTTAGAAATGTGTGTAAAATACACTCAAATGCTTCTTGATGCTAAAAACAACGAGAAAATATATATTTATAATGTTTGGTGATCGTTCCTAGCCGTTAGAGCTTAGAATTAGACGTTATAATGGCTATTTCTAGAGCACTGGTCGATTAGTATAGCATACTGGTCAACCAATATGGATTAAAGTTACCGGATTCACTAGCTTTTAGAACATTAGTCCACCACTAGCCATATTAATCGGCCAATGTGCCAATACATCTACCAATGTTATAACAAACTTATAGTACATAAAATTTAACAACTTTAACATATATTGGTTGACTACTAACCCATATAGTTAAACCAATTAGCTAAAAAATTATGATTTTAATAATTTCAAATGCTCAAAGCTATTTTTTTAATCCAATTATGGTTTAATCACTTTAAATGTTTAATAAAGAGTGTTTAAAAGATCAATAAATTTTTAAAATAAAATCAAAAGTTTCAATGCCTCATGATAAATGTAAAGACGTACTTATGCAATAAAGTTAAATAAAATGTTTATGCATAGTAGACTTTTAGAGTATCAAATTAACAAAGTGAGATTACAATTAATATTACAAACTAAAGAATGACCTTAATAGGCCTTTATCTTCTTTTTTTCTTAGTTTGATCTTTATTTTGATGGTTGTAAACTTCAATTTCTCTTTATCAGCTTCATAAGCTATCTTCTTGAGTTTTCTTATATTACTTTTCAATAAAATATTAAGCTCATTAATATTAATTATACCTTATTATCATAAAAAACTAGTTGGTGTATTGACGGATGCCCCTAGGAGTCGTGTATTGGTTATGGCAAAAATGAAAGAAGTTTCAAAGTAAATATTTATAAACTAGATTACAGTTGCTTCACAACTAACAATCCAAAATTGGTTTATGCAAGTTCTTAATAATACATTTCAAGGATATATTTATTAAAAATCCTAATATCTTAACCCAAAAAATGTTTTAAAAATACAGAGAGAAACTTAATTATTCTGTTAACTCAAGCATATGCAAAAAGCAAAAAGGAGATTGAGAAAGAGAGGGGAGTAGATTATCTTAATGAATATGCTAAGCTATAAGGACACATACATGAGTTAAAGTAAATTAATCTCAAATCAACTGTGGAGTTACAACTATTAATGAATTATGACACTTCCTTTGCTACGAGTAATGATAGATGCAAATTTTGTTATCTTATTCATAGTTTATTATTTGTTGTTATACATCTTATTCATACTTTATTGTATTTTATTGCAAATACATTTGTTCTAATTCCATAACAAGAAGATTGAGGCATTTGAGACTTCTGTTTGTGATAGACGGCTACTTTTTTAAGACAAAGTTGCAAAGCAAATTGTTAGGTGTATTCAATAGGGATGGTGATTGAGGAATGTATTCATTGGCTTGGGCTATTATAGAGGTAGAAAATACAGATTCATAGAGTTAGTTCATGAATCTCCTAGCATATAATTTGGAATTGGATGGTGGTGAAGGACTTACAATCATATATGATATGTACAAGGTATCCTCAAGTGTATGTAGTTATAATTGATTTGATTATATTATTAAACATTAACTAATATTTTTTCAGTTGGATTAAGGATTAGTCAAAGTTGTAAAGGAGACTTTAACAAGTGCAACTCACCAAATGTGTTCCAAACCTATATATCACAATTGGCATGGGAATTGGAAGGGAAAAGACCTCAAAAATAGTTTGGAATTATGCACAGTCCACTTATGTCAAAGATTTCAACAAGCAACTAAAGAGTTTTCACAAAATAAAGCATGGATGTGCTTAATTAACATGTTTAAGCACATTTAAGCATATTTCACAAAATAACCTGTCTTTATCTTACAGCTAGAGATAGGCTGATAATTAACATGCTTAAAATAATTAGAATCATAATGATGAAGATTCATGTAGATAAGATACATTTGATAGTTTGATGGAAGTCAAATATTGCACTAAATATAGTGAAGAAGTCAGAAAAGAACAAAAATGATGTAATGCAATGGAGAATAGTCTGGAATGAAGATGGTGCTTATGAAGTTTCAAAAGGTGTTGACAAACATAATATGAGGATTAGTAAACAATAAACATGTAGTTTTCGAGTATGAGACCTATATTGATACCTTTGCTAATATATAATTAGTGCAATCCATCATTCAAATTAAAGGGTTGAGAAATTTATAGATTTTTGTTATAAGAAATGTCAGCTCCTAAGTTTCTATGAACATATGTTACAACCGTTTCGTTTCACGGTGTAAACTTCGATTTCGCGTTTCATTCCACGGAACTCTCGAGTCATTATGTTGTGCATTGCATTTTTGATATGTAAAGTTATGATGAAATTTGAGTGTTATGCTTTGATGATAAATTTCATCAAATATGTTCTATGTGATGATGTGTTGAATTATGAGACGTGAGTTGGAATTGTGAATGCTGAAATTTCACTGTTAGATTCAGATAAGGCAAGTATTCCTATATGAGTATTCATATATGATTGTGCGTGGTTCATTATCACTGGCTATAAACATATTAGGCACTGAGCTTTCCAGCTCACCCTATAAATTTTCTACTCCTCAGGTGAAGAATTAGCAGATCATAACTGAGCCCTTGCAACGTTTTGGCAATTAACAAGAATTCCAAACTTTTTGTAACTAACTAGTGAGGATCATTTTTGGTGACTTAGAAGCATATCAGCATAAGCATATCTGTATGTATTTTGTAACTATGATACTGATATGGCATTTTGATATGAAGTATGAAGATGTTTATCAACTTTATTGTTACAAATTGACAGTGAAAGTTGTCAGTGAAAGAGCAGAAATTTCTTTGATGTATGTATGTTTAGATATATAAGCAGATTCTATTTCTTCTGTTAAGTTGGCTCTGTGTTGAATGTTAGGAGATCTTTGGATGAACTTGTTTGAATAAATTTGTTTATCAATGGAGTTTTGGTATGTAAGGAATTGAATGTTGGTTCGGGTCCTTTGGAATTTATATTGGAAATGTTTGTGAACAGATGAACGAAAAACAGAGAATAGGATAAAATGTGATCTAAAACTTTAAGAAATAAACTGTACTGATATAGGTAGAATTAGGTTAAGTGGTCTTCATAAACGTTGTAGATTATTCTTTCAGCTTTCTAATGGTATAAAGATTTAAATTTTTGGACTTCAGACGCAAAAGTTATGGTCTTTATAAGATAGTAGTATTGGTGTACAAATTTTTGACTGAAATGGTAATCTTTACTTAAATGATTAAACTGTATCAATACAGGCTGAATTAGATAAAATTGTCTTCATAAAAGTTGTAGATCTTGCTCTTAGCTTTCCAACAATATGAAGTTTGAAAATTTTGGACTTCTGGATTGAAAGTTATGCTATTTATAAGTAAGGATGTTTAACCGGAAAGTCGTGATCGCGACGAAGCACGATCGTGACAGTCCCAGAATTTCACAAAATTCGCAATTGCGACATAGTACGATCGCGACGCCTCTGTTTTGCCTCCCTCTCACGGGGGTGAGAGATGAAAGTCATGCCCGTGACTTTTTATTTGTCACAGGCGTGACTATGAAGAGTCACACCTGTGACTTTTCCTCTTTTGAATTAAGATGTTCCATTACTAAATCAAATTGTAAATTAATTCTTTCAACACCCAAATCATTTATTCTTTGCTCACTTTTGCTATGGAAATTTTTTCATTAAATTGTTGGGTATTATTTTTACTTCTCCTATGAATTTTATTTATTTAATATAATTATTATCTTTTATTTATTTATTTCATTGTTAATTAATTGTTTATATAAATTCATTTTCTTAATTTTTATAATCAAATTTTATGTCTAAAATTATTCTACGATATTTTAATTACTATTTGCTTATATCAGAAAAGTCCCACCATAAATCTTCCTTGTCTAAACTTTAATTAAATTTAAATGTTATATGTTATTTTATTGAAATGTTCCCAAATATATTTATTATTATTTCAAATAAATCCCAATGGTGACATGTAGTCGCCATAAAATTCATATGGAGACCCGGGACTAACAAGTAATCTATAGAATTGCACTCACAAAGGAATCACCTCAATAATACCCCTGTCCAAATCCACACCAGGACACCATTTCTGCAAAAACAGGGGCTAGTTCCCAATGTGCCATGGCCCCTGTTTAATAATCTTCGATACATTAGCATTGTCCAGAAACTTGAACAACACCGTCCTATCCTTTTGAACTTAACCTTTTCTAGTCCTCTTCGTCCTCATCGCGCCTTCTCCTAAGCATTAACCACCGGGAAGGCCAACTGTTTCGACCAGAAGAAACCGATGAGGGTGTTGGACCACGCCCTAGAGGTTACTATCATTCCTCTTCTAAGGAGCTACTATCTGCTATTAATTCTTGAAGTTGATGGTCAATAGGGCACACTAACCTTAACACACAAAGTTGGCTAGCTAATTAAGGCTTAGATAATAGTTTGGTAAACTTTTTAGGAATTACTGAATTTGGTTGACTAATGGAATACCCATTAAGCTTTATAAGCTTATCAATCCAATTCAATGCTGTAATCTAGTCCCCAAAGTTACACAGGACATTGTTGAGGGTGGAGAGCCATTGGAAACCTAGGAGTAAATCACATGCTCCGAATACCAATATCAAAGCATTAGAGGAGAAATCTACACCTTGAAGTTACCATTCCATGTTCTTGCATATACCCTTATAAGTTAATTGAAGTCCTCCCTTACAGTGTCCTTAAGATTCTTCACTTCGAAGCAACCATAACCTTCCCTTTTTATCAGTGATGCATCAATAAAATTGTGCATACTCCCATCATCTAGAATAATGTATATTAGATTCACTCTATGTAACCCCAACATTCTCATCTGATGAAAATACCCTATAGAAGTCCCTAATATAGCAGGAAAGGACAAGAGGCGAGGTTCCTCCTTCGCTTCCTCATTTTCCTCCATCACCGGTTCAGAATCCTCATTTTCCACAAGAAACATATTCCTTTGCTTCTTACATTTGTGGCTAGGTATGTACTCATCATCACCCCAGAAACAGACTCCTTTAGTCCCTTTTTTTCCTCGAACTATTTGCTACTAAGTTTCCAAGTTAGTTTCAGAAGAGGTTTATAAGGGGGGTTTAGGCTACATTCTCTAAGAGGTAGGCAAGGGAGCTTCTGAACAGTTCATAGATTGTCTATTACAAGGATAAGATGGTTAAAGGGTTATATCTAGTTTTTTGTGACATGGTAGTTCCCTTGTAGTTTGGAACGATTATAGCCTCTTGTTTCTTAGCTAAAGAATAAGTTTGTTGTAGCATCTTAAGGTTCAACAGTTTTATGGGTAGTTTTATTTTAGGTTTTAGCCGTTTTATAGAGAAACCCACCAGGCATGTCTCATGAATTTGGAGGCAAATTGAGTATTTGTCAAATAAGGAACAATAACCTTGTACACTCCCCTTCTGTTAAAGGACCTTAAAATCTCCTATTGGTTCTTCAAAAGAGTCCTTTTCAAATCATTGTGTGAGAGCTGCTATATATTAGTTCCATGTTGATTCCTCCAGGGTAACTCAGTGTCATAGGAAGAGCTGCCATTCAACTCCCTCCTCTACCACATGAGCTTTAAATATTTTCACTTTCATGTTCGCGGGAGTGCAATCAATCAGAAAGGACTGCTCGGCTCTGACAATAAGTTGTTAAGCTCTATGCTAGTAAACAAAGAAAACTTCACCCAGTTAGCTCTAGTGGGTTTGAAATATATGGGGCGTTTCAAGACATAATTACCTATTGTTGAAACATTTCCTGTAACTCCACCATCTCCTGCCTTTGTTGAGTTCGAGCATCTTAGAGTTTGAGTTGTGCCTCCAACACATCTCTGTGTATTTCTTTGAGTTTTTCTTCCAACCTCTTAACGTCTTGACCGATGGTTCCTTCTGCAAATACATTAGAAGTAGTTACAGTGTGAAGGGTATTGGTTGAGGGAGCATAATCATGCTCTGATGTCAATTGATACAACAAAAAGAGTAAACAGAAAATTCCAATTATATATTTTTATTAATGTGTCAATCTTATGAGTTTGTAAAACAATGCATTCTTTATAAACTCTTCCATTTGTACTTGAGTCAATATATTTTTTGTCTTTAGAAGCAATTTAATGTTCTTCCATTCTATATTATAAGTTTGCAAAACCAATTACCTAAACATCATCTTTACTAGCCACGAGACATAGGGCAGCTACTTCTTTTTACTCTAAAGTCTCATTTCAATATTAATTAGCCCTTAGCGCAATATGTGCCCTTTGTCCGGATCACCTTTATTTTGTTTAAGAACTTTATGAAATTGTAACCCACTACGTCGTCCATGCTTTCTTTTCGGAGGTTTCCCTACAATTCTCAGGTGTCATAAAAAATTTAACCAACTGATTCGAACTTCACTTACTGTAACCGTTTTCTTCTTATATAATTCTGAAATCAATTAGCATATGAAGAGAGGGTGGCACATAAGCTGTTAAAAATAAACTGAAGCGCATCGTGACACACCATAAAGAAAAACTCAGTGGACAGAATTTGGGACTGATTAAGGAGGGATTTTGAAAAGTCAAATGTTGATTAATCTGAATGTATGACCTATGGATTTAAAGCTATTTAAATCTATTTTTAAATAGTGAAGGTTGTAAGTCAGTTAGACTTCCCAATAGAGAGTTATGGTTCTTTTAATGAAGAGGGGTCAAAATTTACTATGTTGTTTAGAATTTTGTTTTTATTTTATTGCTGTACCAATTTCTAGAATTTTCTTTTAATGTTTAGGGATATAAAAGAAGATTTATTATGTTGTTATGAAGATGGAGAAATAGTGTTGATAACAGAAAGAACTTTGCATGTTTTTTCCTCTATTAAAATTTAGAGGTATTTGAGATTGAATTAACAAATTGGTATAAGAGTTGATGGTGAGTTTAAAGAACACATCGCTAGGGCAGATGCTGCTACCACGACTCACAAAGTCAAGCTATGATAATTGGAGTATACAAATGAAGGCGTTACTCGGGTTGCAAGATGCGTGGGAAGTAGTCGAAAAAGGCTACAAAGAATCGGATACGACATCAAATATATCAACTAATGCATTAAAGGCATTGAAAGAGACACGCATGAAAGATAAGACTGCTCTCTACTTCTTGTTCCAAGCAGTGGAAAAATCTGGCTTCGAAAGAGTGCCGGTGTGAAAAATTCGAAGGAGGCGTGGGAGATTTTGCAAAAGGTCTTCAAGGGCGCTGATCGAGTTAGACAAGTGTAGCTTCAAACTCTACAAGGTGAGTTGGAGGCCATGAAAATGAAGGAGTCAGAGGAATTATTCGATTTCATCACGAGTGTACTAACAATGGTAAATCAACTCAAGCGCAACGGAGAAATCTTAACCGATGCGAGGGTTATGGAGAAGATTCTACGGTTGTTGACTGAGAGTTTTGAGAATGTTGTATGCACAATTGAGGAGTCGAAGGATTTGGAAGAGATGATCGTCGATGATCTCATTGGTTCTCTTGAAACACATGAACAATAGAGGAAGAAGAAGAAACAGGAATCACTCGAGGAGGCCTTATAAGCCAAGGCAACCATTGAGGAGGATAAGGCGATGTACGCACAACAAAACTGAGGAAGGGGACGCGGCCATAGGGGTCATGGTTTTTGTTGCAGTTGAGGCCATAGACATGGAGACAACAACTCCAAAGAAAAGGCCAGTCGAGCCAATAAAATTAGCATGGTCAAGGACGCAATCATGGGAGAGGCGGTTGGTCAAATCATGCAAATTTTGAGTCCTACAATTGTGGAAAATATGGGCACTACGCAAAAAAGTGCTGATCCAAGAAGAAAGTGGAAGAAAATGCGAATCTACCCGCGAAAGAGGAGATGGGAGATGACGTTGTTCTCATGATGGCCTATAAAGACAACACTCCTGATAGTGACATGGTGTGGTACCTCAACACCAGCGTTAGCAATCACATGTGCATGCACAAACATCTCTTTGTGGAGATACAGGATATCGAGGATGGGTAAGTGTCATTTGGAGATGCGTCGAAGGTGCAAGTCAAGCACCGAGGTAAAATCTATTTTTCTCAAGAAGAGGGTAAAGAGGGGTTAATCGAGGATGTCTATTATGTGCTTGACATGAAGAGTAATATTATTAGCATGGGGCAACTATTGGAGAAGGGATATTCGGTCTTCATAAAAGATCAGATGTTACACTTAAAGAGCAAGAGAGGCTGATTGCTTGCGCATGTGGAGATGGCTAAGAATCGGATGTTCAAACTCAACTTGAGAAATATGCGAGAAAGGTGTTTGCGAGTCGACATGGGGGATAAAGCTTCACTGTGGCACTTACAGTTCGGGCACTTGCACTACGGTGGCCTAAGGGAGTTAGCAAAGAAGGATATAGTTCACGGGCTACTAGATATGGACTGCACTAGGAAATTTTGTGAGGGATCTGTACTCGACAAGCTTGCAAGAAACACTTTCCAAAAGAGCGCAAAAAATTGGGCAACACATCCTCTCAAGTTAGTACATACCGACATATGTAGCCTGGTCACACCCAAGTCATTTATTGAGAAGGGGTATTTTATCATTTTCATTGACGATTACATAAGAAGGACTTAGGTTGATTTTTTGAAGGACAAGTCTGAGGCACTCGAGGTGTTTAAGAAATTTAAGGTGTTAGTAGAGAAGATGATCGGGCTTTATATCAAGGCCTTATGGTCGGATAAAGGCAGGGAGTGCATGTCAACTTCCTTTATGAGTTATTGTGAGGAACAAGTGAATGAAGAAAGCGCATGGGATTGGAACAATCAAAAGGAGGTGACGCATGAGGAAGAAAAAGAAGAACCATCAATTTCTACATCGATAATCACACCAACAAGCCCTTTAACATCCAATGATGAAGAAGAGCCGAGACAATCGAGGATGCAAAATTTGCATGACTTGTACATATCAACAAGTGAAGTACATTTGGTATGTTTTTTAGCAGATGCTGAGAATATCACTTTTGAAGAGGCAGTAAGAGATAAGAAATGGCAAGCCACGATGGATGAAGAGATAAGGGCTATCAAAAAGAATGAAACTTGAGATTTGATGAAGTTGCCAGACAGATATAGGCCCATAGGATTAAAATGGGTATATAAGAAAAAGATGAATGCCCAAGGTGAGATAGAAAGGTATAAAGCACGGCTATTTGCGAAGGGCTATAGGCAAAAGACGAGGACCAATTATAATGAGGTCTTTGCCCCGATTGTGAGAATGGAAACAATCCGACTTCTCATATCCTAAGTGGCACAATTCAAGTGGTTAATCTATCAAATGGATGTGAAATCAGCATTTTTAAATGGTGTGCTTGAAGAAGAAGTTTATATGGAGTAACCACCTGGGTATATGAAACCCAGAAAAGAAAAAAAAGTGTTGAAGTTAAGGAAGGCGTTATATGGGCTGAAGCAAGCACCTCGAGCATGGAACACCCGTATTGACATTTACTTCAGGGAGAATGGGTTCATGAAATGCCCCTACAAACATGTGTTGTACATGAAAAAGAAAAAAGGTAACTTGTTTTTTATTGCTCTCTATATTGATGACCTCATATTCATAGGGAATAATGAGGAGATGATAAAAGAGCTATGACTCGGGAATTTGAGATGATAGATTTGGGGTTGATGAATTATTTCCTTAGCTTGAGGTTAGACAAGGAAAGTCAAAAATATTTATGTCACAAATGGCGTACGCAAAAGACATTATAAAAAGATATAAGATGGAATAGTGCAATCCGGTAGCAACGCTGATAGAACTCGGTGCGAAACTCTCTAAGTTTGAGGGAGGAGATCGAGTGAATGCAAGCAAATACTGAAGTTTGGTTGGAAGTTTGCAATATCTCATGTGTACGAGGACGGACATTGCATATAGTGTTAGTATAGTGATTCGGTTCATGGAGGAGCTGAAATATTCACATTGGAAAGCTATCAAGAGGATTCTTCGATATATTCGAGTAATGGATTCACTCGGGTTACTCTATTCAGAGACAAATGAATACAAATTGGTTGGTTATTCCGATAGTGATTGGTGCAGAGATGTAGATGACTGGAAAAGCATATTGGGGTATATGTTTTATATGGGAGACACGGCTTTCACGTGGCTCTCGAAGAAGCAGCCGATAGTGACATTATCAACATGTGAGCTAGAGTACATGGCGGTATCTTGGTATATGTGCCATGCAATATGGCTAAGGAATTTGCTATACGAGTTGAAACTTTCGTAACACAAGGCAACTGAAATACGATTCGAATTAGCAAAGAATCCGGTGCATCATGAGAGGAGTAAGCATATAGATGTTCGTTTTCATTTCATTTGGGAGCATGTGAAGGAAGGAGATGTGCGAATGAGTCACGTTGTGAGTCGTGACCAAGTTGTAGATATGTTCTTAAAACCACTACCGACAGTATTGTTCAATAATTGCAAAACAATGATTGGAATGAAGGATGGAAAAGGTTTGAGTTTAAGGGAGGAATTTGTTAAAAAAAAGATAAACTCAAACGCATCGTGACACACCACAAAGAAAAACTCAGTGGACAGAATTTTAGACTGACTAAAGAGGGATTTTAAAAGGTCAAATGTTAGTTAATCTAAATATAGGACCTATGTATTTAAAGTTATTTAAATCTATCTTTAAATAGTGAAGGTTTTAAGTCAATTAGACTTTCCAATAGAGAGTTATGATTGTTTTAGTGAAGAGGGGGTCAAAATTTACTATGCTGTTTAGAATTTTGTTTTTATTTTAATGTTGTACGAAATTTTAGAGTTTTCTTTTAATGTTTAAGGATATAAAAGAAGATGTATTATGTTGTTATGAAGATGGAGAAACATATTTGATAATAGAAAGACGTTTGCACTTGTTTCCTCCATTAAAATTTAGAGGTATTGAAGATTGAGTTAACATAAGTAAGCGGTTGAATTTGGAGGGAGGGAGCAAAAATAATTTTTTTCTTACTAACAAACTGAAAACTTATTTTTGAATAACTGTTTTATTATTATTTTTAATATGAATTGGTACGTGTGGGTCAAAGATGACCACCACTCAATTGCAAAATGTTTTCTTTACTTTTGCGACATAACTTCAGTATAATGAGAGTGTTCTTCAGATTTATTTTAAAGAAAAGACAGCTAACCGCAAAGGAAAGGTAAAACCCAAAGAAAAAAAGAACATATGAAGCGTGGAGGGATACGTAGATACGAGGAGAGATACAAGCCATTGATCAATTCGTTAACACTTATATAAGTTCTGAAACCAACCAGCATACGAAGAGAGGGTGGTATATAAGTAACATGTTTTATTGGATTACAAAGTCAGACAAAATAAAGCATGAACTCCAAAGAGAACAATCACAGGAAACTCTTTATGTTGGTTTTTCATGTATAGCTGGTGAAGGTTGTTCAGCTAAATTGTTTATGAAGATAGTTAATGACACTCTTGTCTACTTGGAATGTCTACACAAGAAGGTCAGCGCTAATGGGTGGCTTTGATCCAAAGATAGCATTTGCAATTATGATGACACCAGGGGTTTTGGCTGCTTAAACCGGCCAATGCAAACGCATTACCTTTTTCGACATTTAGTTAGAAATGAATTTGACCTATTGGGAACACAAATACGTTTCCAGGATTCAGAATTTTGGTGAAAAGGGTATTGTTATTCTGGTTAGATGCCACAAACCCAACAAAGAGAGACCCTTCCAAGACTATAAGGATCTCAGTGCCACGAGGGTGAGTGTGAGGTGGGTTTAAGCAATATGGTGCAAATTCAAGACGAGCAAATGAAATTCCAAGAGTGTTGAGTCCGGTAAGTTGATCGACAAACACTAGAGTCACAGCAGAACCTTGTGGGGTTGCAGCAGTGCTTCTAGGTTTGTTGAGGCCTGTAAAGAAGAAATCATCTGCTTTTACTTGCTTTGGATCTTTGTAGAACTTCCCGTTCACAAACACTGCAAATGTGAGAAGAACAATTTGTTAAATCAAGTAGTGTAGATGACCAAAACCACATTTTCACTTGCAGAAATAAAAATGGCTAAAACATAGAGAATTTAAGTATTAAGTAAAGTTTGAATAAACTATTTGTATCAATTGTAATCTCACATTCCACCATCGGCTGGGTTGTTGATGGCTACGTTTAAGTCTTGAAGACACTACAACAAAGGCATATTTCCTGACGAAATACAATTCGTCGCCAAAAGAAAACATATTCACTACAAGAAATTGTATTTTTAGTGAAAGCAAAAGTTGTCACTAAAAGTAATAATATTATCGTTATTCTTAATAGTGTCCAAGTTTTGAAGTCGTCACCTTTCGTCACAAATACCTCCGTCACTAATAAAATGGTGACCAATTTAGAAAATGGTCACAGTTATGCAACACTTTTGTGACAAAAGTACCGACACTAAAAATTGTGGAATGTGTGAAAAAACTATATGGTCACAGTAACTTTACATATTTATGACAAGTTTATCGTCCCAAATAATATAAAATAGTGACGAATTAAGTCGTAACAGTACTTCATTTTATTGTGACAAAATTATTGCCACTAAAATAATTGAAAATAGTGACAAAATATTTGTCACTCATGCTTTTTTTATTAGTTTCTATTGCTTTTTGGTTACTAATATTTTAAGAAAAAATGTATCAACATTGTTTTGTCATAAAAATGAAAATTTGTTCTTAAAAAAATTTTGTCACTAATTTGTTTATTACTGTCACAAATAAAACTATCAATTCAATAATAGAATTGCATTATTAGTAAAAGAAATTTACAT
>JANIIA010000003.1:38110457-38127729 GCA_027478495.1 Erythroxylum alaternifolium | reverse complement strand
AAAATGAGTTAGGAAGGTTAGATATGCATAGGATGGGTCCTAGGTAGCTTAAGGAGTTGGAAGTATGGAATTTGACCTGTAGTTGTTCGTTAAACAGACTTGATGTCCGTTAAGCGAACCTTCTCGGGTGAAAAATGGCTCCCAAGCCTGCTATGTCCGTTTTAAGGGACATGATGTCCGTTAGACGGACTTTCTCGGGACAGTTTTAAAAATGTGCAAATTTTGATCCTCTAAATGGAAAAATCTCGCTTCGGGTTTTCACGGAAGATGTAGAAATCGAACTTCTCTTCGAAACCGTACTTGAATGGTCTAAATCTGACATCTTTATCGAATGTTATGCCAATCGTTTCATAAGGAACAGGAGACATAGAGCTTCAATTGTTCTAAAGAAGTCAATTTGTGATTCCGCTACCGAAATTGGTTTTGGGCTAGAGAGATCCTATGGGAACAGCCTTATAGGATGATACATTTACGTCTTTGATATTTGTGATCGTCGGGCTCCAAAAATGGGGTCTGACAATTTTAGCTTCAAGATAGTATACCAAAGGTGATAGGATTTATATGCCTAAATGGCAAAGGTTACGAAAGGAGATCATTAAGGAGTGTTATGACTCTAAGTGGGCAAGACATCCTAGAGTAACTTGCACATTGGCTCCTATGAAGCATGCATATTATTGACCCCAAATGTGCGATGACATGAAGCTTTATGTAAGGACATGTCTTGTATGCCAACAAGACAAGACAAATCAATGCCAATCAACAAGTTTACTATATCCATTACCCATTCTAGAGAAGCCATGAGAGGGCATCTCTATGAATCTCATTACATGCCTACCAAAATTTGAAGGATGTGGTAGCATCATAGTAGTGGTAGACCAGTTTAGCAAATATGATGTTTTCATCCCTATATTGGTGAAATTCATAGCTGAGGATGTCATGCTCTTTTTTTTTAAACATATGGTGAAGTATTGGGATATTCCAACAATAATTGTGAGTGATCGAGATACTCACTTTATGGGGAGATTTTAGATGGAGATATTTAAGTTAATGGGGTCCAAACTTAACTCCTCTACTAGTTGTCACCTTTAAATAGATGGGTAAATAGAGAGACTAACTGCACTATTAGAGTTGTATTTAAGCACCATGTGATTGACAAAAAAAATGATTAGGTAAAATTGCTCGATATTGCCTAATTTACATACAAGTTATAAAAGAGTGAGTTGATGGGAGCTAGCCTAATTGAAATTGCAACTGGCCAACAATCAATGACCCCACACACTTTTTCTGTCACATATAAAGGTCTAAGTCTTGCTACATTTAAGTTTGCCAAAAGTTGGCACAAAAATATTGATATAGTACAAGCACACTTAGCAAAGGCCAAGAAGAGAATGAAGAAGCAGGATGATGCTAAGCGGAGGCCTGTAGAATTCAATAAAAGAGACAAAGTTATAGGGAAACTTCTCCCTTACTAAATTCAAAGATTTGTGAAGGTACATAAAGGACTAGTAAGGGATTAAGAGGGACGTTTCCTTATAGAGAATCAAATTAGCAAACTCGCCTACCGTTTAACATTGCTTTCTCATCTAGAGTTACACCCCGTATTTCATGTGAGCCTTCTAAAACCTTACCATGAAGATAAAGATGAACCTAGCAGGAGTGAATCAAAGAGAGCCCCTACCACCATCACTACAATGCCCGAAAAAGATGTTGAAAAGATATTGGCGCATCATATTATATTGAGGAGAGATACCTATCTAAGTTATGTTGATTTTTTTGTTAAATGGAAGGGATTTCCAAACAGAGAAGCAAGCTGGGAACATTAGCTCACACTATGGAACCACAAAGACAAGATTAAGGCTTACAAAGAGGACGTGTCGAGGACAATGCTAGATTAGGTGGGGGAAAATGTCGTGGTCCATATGTTTCAAAGCCTATATGAAGAGGTTGGCCCAAAAGAGTCTTACAGAATTATCCTCAAAGTTTTAGAAGAGGAAAGAAGACTATAAAAACTTCTAGAATCTTATGGAGTCTTATAGAAGACCTTTGAAGCTTCTAGAATGTGATGGAATCTTATGGAAACTTATGGAAGCATATGGAACATTGTGGAATATAATAGAATATTATGGAAGAAGGTAGAATGTTGTTAATAATGTAGATGTATGTAGAATAGTATAGAATATTCTAGAGAATCAATGTAAGCCATTAGATTAAATAGATCATAGCCATCCATTTAGAGAATAGAAGACTATAAATAACCTTAGAGGCTTCCTTTGTAAACAACATCCTATATGCAACATTCAAGAAGAAGCTTTCTTTACAAACACACTCCAAGCTTTCCTTTAGTCTCTTGATTATTTTCTAATTGTGCTAGTCTTATACTTAGCATTTTTTAGTAAGACTAACATCGTGTAGTAAAATAACAATTAAATGCTGCACAGTTTGTTAGTAAGAAGTCCAAGTCCATGATACTATATACCAAGAAATAAAGACATAGATAACCAAAACAAATGAAAAAACATGAAGTTAAAGAAGAACAATGACATATAAAAGGTTAGGGATAAATGAAACATTAGGGTTCTTAATAGAGATGTAGTTGTTGAACCCTATATAATATTGTTTCGTGGAAGATAAATTTTGTACGAGTTACGTCAAAAGAAAATCTTCAACTCATTTGTCTTAAAAAAAGTTACATACAAGTTATATTTAAAAAGTTCAATTGAAAGATATTAGGCTAATTTAAAGAACACTTTTAACTTTACATCTCTTTAAAAGTAGCGTGAAAATTTTTTATGTGAAAGACATTGATGTTTGAAGTACTTTCAAAGAAAATAAATCCAAGTTTTGGTTTTAAAAGAAAATATGAATGATTTCTTTAAGAGATGAATTAGAATATATTCACAAGCATAATTTAAAGAAAATATTCAACTTAATTTGCTATGAAAATTTTATTTGATGGTTCAACTGCTGTTTTAGTTAGTTTGCATAAAGAATTTGAGCTAATCTTATTGGGAAAAGGTATATCTTAGTAATAATTCAATTATATCTCATTTGTTTGCAACTTTGTGGCTTGATTTTAAGTATTGGCCATATTGGTTAATAGTAAAAACAAGTAGGTCTTTTGACATATGATTTTGACACTAATTATTCATCAAATGAAAGTACTGAACATCATAAGATGTTGTTTTAATAAATGCAACAACATTATCAACACTCCCCAAAATGTTTGATTAAATTCAATTAATTAGTTTTATGGCATGACCTCATAATTATGTTAAACTATGTAGGATATTATACCTATAGTTAAACAAACGGTATTTAAAGGTTAATTATACCTTTAGTTAAGGGAGTTGTATTGAACAAAGAATTTAAGTTAATTTCAATTAAGTAAAGCAATACCTACTAAATAACATTTGTATATTATTTGTTCTCATGTTTGTCATTAGATTTACACGATAAAAAAGCCATATGTTTAATATAAAATAAGGTTCGAATATGACTACATCTTTGTAATAAAAAATATTTAAGTATTAAAACTTATAGTTGTGGATTGGATAATAAGTTTAAGGTTGAAATAGTGGGTAATGTCAAAATTCCCTTATATGCATTTTGTCCACATAATTACTAATGTAGTCAAGTTTTTCAATATTTGGATAAGGGATGAATGTTAATTTAATGTGTCTTGGTCAATTAATGAGTAAAATGGCAATCTAACTTAGAAGATAGAATGATAATCTAACTTAGAAGATGTTTCAAATTATGATCAATATATATGTGGAAGAACAAAGTAATATTTAGGAAAATTATTAGATAACTTTAAAAAGGATTAAGGCTTTCATAGTAACTTACACTCAATTTATAAAAAGGTATGTATATAAGACATGTAAAATGTCATATCAATTGATAATAGGACGTACTTTTAAATGATAATTATTAGATATTCCTTGCAATATGCATGTCAAGTCTATAAAGAACTAAAACATGCTAATACTATTCAGGGTTAGTAAAACTTATGATGATATTTTCTTACTACCATTAAAAAAAACAGAGAGGCTTATCTAATCCCAATTGAATTGTATATAGCAATAATTAGGGTCAAATTCACAAGGACTCGTAAAGCTTGTCTCCTTTACCAATTTAAGAAAAAAAAAAGAAGGAAGGGAGAAATTTTGAACATAAATTGAAATTTATTAAAGGTAAAAATAGAAAAACTATTTAAGAATGCAATTTAATGAAATCAAATGACAATGATTATCTAGCCCAAGGTATAATTTTATTACTATTTTATTACTGATTCTTTGAAGTTATCTAACAACCTTTCTCTCCTTACTTCCTCTTTGACCAAAAGAAGCTCACTAATTAATTCTCTTATTAACAAATAGCCTAAAACAAGTTTTTAAGACTTAATCTTTGACAACATTAAAAACTACATACTACCAATCCTAGCTAACATTCAGATAAGCTCGATTTATTTGGACTGGATTATATATCCATATAAGATGTGTACAGTATCTTATATTGAACCATGCTATTTCACTACTTGGTATTAAAGCGATCAAACAATTGCAGATTTTATCATTGTAGGAGATAATATATTATTTTGATAAAATAATGGGACTTTTTTGTATCAATCAAATAAAAGAATAATTTTAGTAATCCTAAAAGATATATAAATATTAAAGAATAAAAGAGTAAAGAAGAAAATTTAGATCTTTACAATTCCTTAAGAATCAAACTTCAGGTAATCTTTGGCTAAAAAAAAAGAGGTTAGTTACACATGGTTCATAAAGACTCCATAAAAGGAAATAAAAGCCTATCCTAAGAACAAACATAAAAAAAAGGATGAAAAACCAAGATGGTAGAGAGATAGATGGTTGTCTCTTACCTCTCTTATAAATAATTTCAAAATCCCATCTAATAGTCTTTCTAAAAGGGCATAGAAGCTAAAAATCAAAACTAAATCTAAAGAATCCCAAACCCATTAGGATTATTCTATTCCTAAACAAAGCAAAATAAGAGTAGAAATAATTAGGGTTTGTTAACTTTAAAAGGGCTTAGTGGTCATATCCACTAAGGCTTAGTCACATCTTATACTCTTGACGTCTTCTTAAACTTTTCTCCTATAGGCCTCCATTCTTTTCCAAAATTTGCAATTGCTTTTCCTTTTTTTTTTTGCTAAATTTATATCTTTAAGCACGTTTTAATCTAAATATCTATTCTATTCATAAAATAAAAAAATAATTATATTTCGATTCTAACAAATGATGATGCTATAGCTTCAATTCAATTAATTCTTAACAAATAAGTAACATCTTGTTGATATTGGTTTTTTTAATCCAATATATAGTGATCTAAGAGTAAAAGTTTGGGTTATAATAGAATATCATGTAGGAATTCAAACTTCTTATTATTTAATTACGTTTATAGTTGGTCTATATAATATAGATGCTTTTTATATCATATTCTTTAATAAAATTCCTTAAAGTTTTAGGTTGTTTAAGAATTATTGAATTTGTGAATTCTACTAATATATCCAATTTTAACTTTGCTCAAGCATAACAAACCGCTTGAATTAAATCAAAATAGCTAAATGATTTCAAGTTGGACCTTAAGCCTTGTAGAAACTTTAAGGCCGAAGTCCTCTAACTTCACGACATTTTTGGTCATCAAGGCAACCAACTATGATTATATACCAAAGGGCTTCTACACAATAAGACTAGGGAGGACAAATTTTGACCCATAAATTTAAATTTACTTGTTTTTAATGGGTCGACCTGTGGGTTAAACTCAAGTTTAAACTGACTTAAGAATCAATTATTCTAAGAAAAATAACATCATTTTACTTAAAAGAGTTAAACTTCGGATAAACTTAAGTATAAGCAGCCCAGACTTGGATCTAATTAAAAAAATATTCTATATTTTTAATTTTTAAAAAATTGGCGAAGGTTGGTCGATGTCCAAAGCTATTGCCATCCCTGAATAAAAACAACTACCAATGCATCAAATACATTAAAAAGAGTAATCAAGTAACAAAAATTAAGTGATCCATTTTTATTGGAAATATTTCTTATCATATATATATTTAGATAAATATTCCTTACCAACTGCACAAAAAATTTATTTTTTAAACATATTTCGTTTATGTCTAAAAATTTATTAGACTTTAGAAATGGAATAAAGATATCTTTAATTCACAATATTAATAAAATTATCGAAATTAATGTAACATTTAATTTTAGCAGTTTGATGTATAAAATTTTAATTTGTATCAAATTTAGCCTCTTATTAGAGACCTCCTCTATATCCATTAAATGACATGTCAAAAGGATATATCATTACATTTGAATCCAATTTGGGATCAATTAAAACTAATACGTAAATAAATAATATGTTCTTATTTGTAATTTAATTTTACTTCTAATATCACTTTTCACCTTAACGTTATTAAAACAACGTTCGTTGAACTTAAATAAAATGTGAAAGTGATAATAAAGATAACATTAGGTACGATAACAAATTCCACCAATCATATTAGTGCAGGGGAAGTTGGATTTGTCATCATGGCTTCTCTACTTACTTGTTGGCTTCATTCTGCGCCTTTACCTTGTATCACATTCTCAAATAATGATTCACACATCTCCGCAAGTTCATGATTTTCAACCGAGAAAGAGATACACTTCCGAGAATTTCCCCCTCAATCTCTCTTATATAATTGTTGCTACCGGACGAGTGATTAGTGTTCGCTGGATTTTTTTTTCCGATTGTTAATAAGGTTTAAGGTGCAGTTTTGCGTTCATGCTGATCCTATGATCTCTTCTTTGGGTATCCTAATATAGGTTTGTTTTCTTGGCTTCATTTGCTCTTTCTTTCTGTTTTTTTTTTCCTTCTTCGAGCTAAAATCGTAACACATGATCAGTTTGTGATTCTATTGCATGTCACATTCTTTCCGGGTTATGGGTTAGTATTCGACGATAACTGATATGGGATGGATTTATATTCTTGTTCTTTTCTTTTTAATTTGGACGCACTGAACTTGTGATTTGAAGATGTATGACCATCAATTGGCGTGAGTTATTTCTGTTTGGTTAAAATGCATGTAAAATGTTGTTGCCTAGACCGATTAGCAGAGGAATCAGATTATTGTAACGAGTACTTGTGGTGGCATTCCTCCTGTATTTTGAAATAAAACCGTTGTGTTGGTGAATGGGAGAAACTTTTCTTATGTCTTCTTTTTCCCTTTTGTTTTGATACTTCCAATTTGAAGAGGTTGAGAAAAAGAGTACATGCTTGATATTAAAACATTGGTACATAGAAGTTGTCCTAGGACATTTCAATGTTAATTGTAATGGGTTATCTATTACTTTGTAAGGTTCTTCGTACAAAAACATGGCTTCATATCTTTTTTATAGTTAATTCAGCCAAATGTGATTCAACGTCTAAGAGAGTGCACCAGTTATAATTAGTTTCGAATGTACTTGTATGCACATACTCATATCTGTTGTTACTTCCTCACTTTGGTGTGTATCTACATCATTTCCTTAGGTCTCTAAACTGTTCTTTTCACTTACTTTTGATTTTTTTTTTTACCTTTTTCTTCTATGTCCTCCATGGTGATTTGCTGTTTTTTCTTTTAGTGCAAGTATGTTGTCCTAAAATGTAGTTGTTTTTTCTTTGTCACGTCAATCTCTAATAAAAATGTTCTTATTTATGGCAGTGAATCGGTTATGGCTGATTCATTACCGTTATCTGGCGATAAAAGGGAGAACAAGCTATGGAAAGGGATATTTTCTGTGGTTGGAATAATGAGCACTCTTGTTATCTATGGTGTTCTACAGGTAATTTAGCTACATTTACGGACTTATATTGGGCAGCATTTCTTCATCTGTGTATGGTAAAATCAATTATTGCATACTGTTGTATAAACATATTATGGGAATTACAAGATATTTCTGGAGATAAAATTACATACTCGAAGATAATTGCGACAATTACATGCATTACGCACTCATGTGACATATGCAACATATTTCTGCATGATATGTGTGGATATGAATGTATATATGTTTCTGAATAATGAAAACAGGTCAGATTGATTAGGGCGGTTCCTTTTATCATTTTAATGTAACATCAATCATTTTGGTGCTTAATTATAAAGGAAACTGTGCTGGACATGGCCTAATCTTGTATTTGTTGTGGATCAAAGAGTTTTAGCCTCAATCAGTAGAAATGCCTTCAGTTGATTAATCATCTCATTTTTTGATGGTAATGGAAGATTAGTTGTTAATATATGAGGAGAATAGTGATTTTGCTTTTAGGTTCTCTTTGTTGTGAGAACACACTTCTTTTGAAAATATTGTGAGAACACATTTCTATGCATCTAATATTAACGTATGTGCTAATTCATATGATGTTTTCTTTTCTTTTTGTAACTTTATTGTTTCATCCCACTCATGGCTTGGATATATTCATGAGGAGTTCACTTGAAGTTCTCTTTTTGTAGGAAAAGATAATGAGAGTGCCATATGGAGCAAACAAAGAATACTTTAAGTTCTCCTTATTTCTAGTTTTCTGCAACCGGATCACAACATCTGTTGTCTCTGCTGTTGTTCTAGTGGTAAGAAATATTGTTGATCAATTTATGTTTGATGCTCTACTTTTCATCTTTAAGTTGGTCATTGTCATTGTCTGGACTAGGCATGTTAAGCGAGATATATAGTGCAGCTGCCATTTAAAGGAGAGGTAAACTGTGGATATGACATAATGCAAAACTTATTTGAGAAAAGTTTTCTGTACCTTTTAGGCAAGGAGAAAGGCATTGGATCCTGTTGCTCCAGTTTACAAGTACTGTCTCATTTCAGTATCAAACATTCTGACCACAATGTGTCAGTATGAGGTGAGTTTCCTTTTCAAGTATGTGATGCCTAAAAGATATATGGAAAATCTCCTCATCATCAATAAGTTTTCAGAGAAATTAATTTAAGCTAAAAGTTGTCATGCTTCCCCTATGCCCATGGTCAGCATTTTGCTATGTTGATAATACTGATCCAGTTACAATATGTGCCTTTTGCAGGCTCTTAAATATGTCAGTTTTCCAGTTCAGACTCTTGCAAAATGCGCCAAAATGATTCCTGTAATGGTAAGTTTGATTAGCTCTAAATCATTGCGGAACTTTTTGTTCAAATTCTTAGACAGCAACAGTTCTTGGATCATGTTTTAGAGTTGTGATAGGTACTTACATATATGTGATCTTGCCTCTTATAATTTCAAACTTCAGAGAAAAGTGCAATTTGCATTATCTGTTCCTGCCTCATGATAATGTTCCTTATCGTCATAAAATAAACCAGTCCACTTGAATAATTTTGCGCATATTGAGTGATCAAGTGTTATCTGTTTAATGAAAGAGATTCTTAGGTCATTAGACCACATTGTGCCTACTACCTATTTCACATGCTTAGGGATGTCAATTTTGGCCCGGCTCGATTTTGGCCCGGAGTTTTCTCCGAGTCACGGGCCACGGGCAAGCCAGCCCTTGGCCGGGCTGGGCCCGAGCTGCTCTTGGCCTGATCCAGCTCGGCCCATTGACATGCATACACATGCTTGGGTAATTAAAATCACTGTTCGATTGTTTGGATTGTTTCCACAACCACTTTTGGTGTCTAAAATGCATGAATGTTTGATATGGTTTGTCAATATAAGTAATTTTTGCAAGGATTTAGGGAGATTGTTGCACATAGCATAGCCTACTAAGATTTCCCCCCCTTTTTTGGTTATCATTAGAAAATCTTCTTACTAAATTGCATTATGGTCGTCTGATTATACTCCTCAACTCATTGAACAACATGAAAAATACTGATGCAGTAACTAGTAAAAGATAATTTTGGTTTCATAATAAGTTTTGATAGTTTAGACTTTCAATAAAAATTGTTCCACTTGCTTGTAACTTTTGGCCTGAAATTTGACCATCAGCTTTAGTTTAACAACTTGCTTATTTGGTTTTGTATTGTTTTGTGCAGATCTGGGGAACTGTCATCATGCAAAAGAAGTACAAGGGAATGGACTACCTGATAGCTTTCCTGGTGACACTAGGTTGTTCAATTTTCATTCTGTTTCCGGTAATTATGGTGATCTGTTATCCAGTTCTGTATGTTTTGTAACATTGTTCTAGTATCTACTTACTACTCTATATCCTTTCAGGAGTAGTGGCATGATCAACTACTTATCACCTTTATTTATTTTCTTTTAATTTTATCTACTACATATGTAGTTTTGTCTACTAAACTAAGTCTAACTTCGTTTGTTGGTGCAGGCTGGTACTGATGTCAGTCCATACAGTAGAGGAAGAGAAAACACTATCTGGGGAGTTTCTCTCATGCTTGGTTATCTTGGGTATCAATATAAACTTATTCCTTTTTATCGTAAGTTAAACAGAGCATGTCTGCTAATGATGACATAACATTGGATGAGTTTAAAAAGACCTCTACTAGCAGGCACCGTTATGTAAAACTACAGGAAGTAGCTCCCTGTGTCACTGCTTCTTGCAGGAAAGCTGAACATAGTTCATTTTTATATTGTACAAATTTTTTGAAACTAATTTATTTTTTGGATAGGGAAATGATGAATTAAGCACTATTTGGTATTCAAAAGAATACTCTTTTTAAGTTGTTAAATTCTATTTTCTGATAAGACTGGTCATAATGTTGTGCTGGGCGTTAAAGTTCTTGTTTATGCATTTAACAGATTTGATGGCTTCACAAGCACATTCCAGGACAAACTATTTAAAGGTTACAATATGGAAATACACACACAGATTTTTTACACAACAATTTGTTCTTGTTTTCTGAGCTTTGCAGGTGAGGGTCTGATCTAACCCAATCTCTCTTTCTTAAAATTGTAATTGATCTTAGATTTGCTGTCTGCTTTGTTTGGTTTAGATGGACTGGCAGTAATTTACGTTCATAGTTACTGGTCCCTGGAAAATGTAATTTTCCAATTAGCAATCACATTTTCTATATTGTCGTGATCTTACATAAGTTCTAGGATTATTCTCATGACACTCAAAATTTTACAGCCTGTATTTGGAATGTTCACTATGATCTATCAATGTTCATATTGAGCAAAGTAAGAACTACGTGTCCAATAAAGTAGATACCTGTAATAGCATTTGCAAACATTAAAATTATCATTGTCTTGCTTTTTAAGATTAAAAATTTTGCGTCATTGGTTGACTTAATTGTTTAACTTCGTTTCTTTTATTGTAGGCCTTATTTTGCAAGGACATTTAACCCCAGCGATAGATTTTGTTTATCAGCACCATGATTGTCTATTTGACATCGCGTTGCTTTCAACTGTAAGTTGTCTTCTCTTGAGTAACATAAACCAAACATTATTCTCGTTTTTCTTTCTTCTATTTTTCCCTTTTTTTTATCAGTCAAGAGTCCATGATCTTGATGGATAAAATTCTATGCAAAATCTGAGGAATGATATTGTTCTGTACAGGTAGCAACTGCTAGTCAATTTTTCATTTCTTACACAATCCGCACATTTGGTGCACTCACCTTTGCTGCCATAATGACTACAAGACAGGTAAAAATATAATAATCTCTTAAAGAACTGATAATCATCCTCTTGAAACCCCTCCTTTCCTGTCCTGCTTTTGACAATATTTTACCTTTTCTTATTCTTTTTTCATTCAAGTTGGTGAGCATCATGCTATCATGCCTTTGGTTTGCTCATCCTCTTAGCTGGGAACAATGGATTGGAGCTGTATGTTTTCTGATCTCCATGTGTTGATGTAATTAAACCTTCTCCTTCTTTGAAATGTTCTTTTATTCTTCAATTTAAACTCCTCTACGTTGCCATACCTTTAACAGGTTGTCGTCTTTGGCTCTCTATATGCTAAGAACTTACTCAGAGCTGCGTCTCCAAAGCCCCCGACCTCAGACCAGACATGAAATGGAGCTTCCAGTCCCGTAAAGCAAAGCCCTTAGTGTTTGTTTGATTATTTTATAGTTTTTGGATTTTTACTGCCTCTAAATTTTCAATGTGAGGTAGATAGGGTTATTGCAGAAACATGCATAGCAGCAGTCTAGAATTTTTATGCTTGGCTCAAAGGGATGGTTTATACGAGTCTAGATAGCAAGACATGCCAATCACAAGAGCATCTGACTGAAATGTAGTTGATAGATTTTTGTTGGGAAACAAAGTAACACAGCAATTTTGTGTAGAGATTATTTTTATTTATTTATGAAAGGAAACTGAAATTATTCTCTACCATCTCCATATATTGAATACACTAACATATACAGAGTCATTTGTCCTTAGGAAACAAACGAATTCCTACACATTAGTCATTGACTAAAAATTATAATCAGCCTAAATAAATGAAAGATTACAATCAACCTAAATTAGTAAATCAGAATTATAGCTATTAATCAACTATTTATAGGTATATCAAATCTTATAGAAGATAAAATATTTTGATTTTCTAGCACTCTCTCTCACACTCGAGAATAAATCTTTCATTCCCAGCTTGTTAGTTGTCGACTAGATTTATTACCATAATTATTAGTATTTTTTTCTTGATTTCTTCCTATAATTGCAAGATTTGATAGTTGACATAGTTTTTCTAATCACTAATAAAAACACTTTTGGTTTCTTTCTGATTTATTTTCTTAATGGTAATAGAGCCCTGTTTGATTTAAGGGCCTATTCTTTCCTCTACAATTTCTTTTTTTCTAGCTATTCTTCTGAATTTGGAGCAATTCTCGGGGTGAGTTTCTATTAACCTAAAAATCAAGGTTTTTTTACTCTCACCGCCCACCTAGCTTCTTGTAGAATTAACAAAGCGACCCTCTTTGTGACAGACCTAGCATCGCCAACGCTGCCACGCGCCACCACTCATTGCTATAGTTTCTCAGCCTCTGTTTCTCAGCCTCTGCCTTGTGTGAGCTCCACATGTTACCCTCTTGTTATCTTTTTGCCTCAGTTCTGGGTCCACTAATGTCGCCAGCCCCTGTACATCTTCCTTACGGTGTCAGAACTTTGTTAGCCTATCGGGAAATATGCTAGAAGCCTCTGAATTCTATCTATCAATACTGTTGGCATATTTCTTTGTTTGTCCTGAGTGATTCTAAAGAAGATGGATGAAAAAAGGTAATTCTTTCATGTTTTGACAATCATTTATTTTAAATCAGCCCCATGAAATTTGATGCAACTAATTATATTGCTTTGTCAATATTTTGTTAGTTGTCATCAAAGCTAGAGGATTACAGGGTTACATTAATGGTGACAGTAAGCGTCCCGATGCCAATAATTATGATTAGAATCAATAGGAGCTCGAGAATTCCCTCGTGATGTCTTGGTTCATTAATTTAATGAAACCAAAGATTTCTCAGAGATATCTGTAACTTGACAGAACAACAAACATGGAAAGTTGCTTCTCTGTCTTATTCTCAAATAGGTGATTAAGTCCAAATTTTTTATCTTTTTAGTAAACTACATAACACAAAGCAGGGAGATATGACTGTATCATAGTACCTTACAGAACTATGTGGATTGTGGTAGGAATTGGATTATTATGGGGACTTTAAAATAGAATGCTCAAATTAGGAGCAAGACTGCGTACTACTAGATCTCCCTAGATTCCACGTGTCAGTGGGATTTCTACTGGGTATTGTTGTTGTTTTTATTCAAACAGAATGCTTAAAAGATGATGCTAAATTCCCAAAAATGATAGAGGAGGATTGAGTGTTTGCTTCTTAGTGGGTCTCAACCCATAATACGATCATAAACGAGGTATTATATTTGGAAAAGATCCTTTCCCTTCAATACAACATCCACATTCTCTTGTCCAGCAAGAAGAGAGCAGAAGAAATGTTATGCTACATACAACTATTGTTGAGAAAGTAGATTAGTAACTAGTTTTATTGAGAAGCCAAAACCTGCAAATACCTTATCTAATAAGGATTGCTTGCATTATGATTATTGTGGAAAACCAAGGCACACAAAATATACCTGCTAGAAATTGCATGGGAGGCTAAATCAAAGTCGTGAAAAACGAGGCAGTTTAATGGTAATGGGTCAGGCTCACTTGGATGAAGGGAATGAAACATCGTTAGCTGGGGTTTTATCTAATGAGAAAGTTTAAAACTTAAGACATATTCTCTCAAAACTGGACTCTCCTTCCATAGTTGGTACATCAAATATTGCAAAATTAGGTATTATGTTCTCAAATTCTAAAGATAATCCTTAGATTATAAACTGAAGCTAATAGACATATGACAGGCTCTTAAAAAGAATTTTTAACATATTATAATGAGAAAAAGGGGATAATGCTATAATAGCATATAGGTCTTTTACCTTCGTACCTGATACAGGTTCTGTTAATTGTACTCAAAATCACCTTATCCTCAGTTCTTTATGTAACTTGTTTTCCTATTAATCTTCTCTTTGTCAGTTCTATCACTAATGATCTTCATTGCAAAGTTGAATTTTTTCCTGATTATTGTGTTCTTCAGGACCTCGACATAGGGCAGATGATCGAAACTGGTAGATTGTCGGATGACTTATATGTTTTGAAAGAAAATCACATGACAGTTACACATTAAGCGTCTCTTGGGAATGATGTGATTAATAAGGAAATTCTAAGGTGGCATAAGTGGTTACGACATCCCTCGTTTTTTTTAGAAAAACTATATCTAAGCTTGTTTAAAAGAAAGTTTAATTCCTTGTTTTGTGTAGCATATGAACTTGTTGAACAAACTAGAAGTTCTTATCATTTATCTAATAATAAGTGTTATATTCCTTTTATGACAATTCACTGTGATATTTGGGGTCTTACTCAAGATCCCTCTTTTTCTGTCCATTAATGATTTGTGACTTTTATTGATTTTTGCATAAGATTGACTTTAATGGAAGCCAATAATGAAGTTTTTTTATGCTTTCAATCTTTTCATAAAATGATTTATACCCAATATGATGCTAAAGTTAAAATCCTAAGATCTAATAATGGAATGGAGTACATGGATGGAAAATTTTGTGCTTATCTAGATTCATCTAGAATAATACGTCAAACCAGTTATGTCGATAATTGTAAACAGAACGGAATTATGGAAAGGAAGAACAAACATGTTTTGGAGGTAGCTCGATCACTCATGTTCACCATGAAGCTTCTGAAGGGATATTGGGGTGATGCAGTCCTTTTAATTCCTTATCTTATCAATAGAATGCCACTTTAGATTCTGGACTTTAAAAGCTCTGTAGAAATATTGCAAGGTAAATATTCATATACTGTAACTTTAAAAGAATTTAGCTCTATTTTCTTTGTTCATACTCGAAATGTAGTTGAGTTGGAGCCTAGAGCTTTGAAGTATATGTTTGTTGGATATTCTCCCATATAAAAGGGATATAAGTGTTATCATACCTCATCTAAGAAATAAATTGTAAGTATGGACCTTTTTTAAAGTATAAGCCCTATTTCACTACACATTAATCTCCTCTTCAGGGGGAGAATGAGAGCGAAGAGGTGTTGCTTGACTCTATATTTATGGATAATGTCATCCAGGGAGAGGGAACAATTTATGGGGAGAAAACTAAATTAGTTTAGGAGGATCGAATAGGTGCTTAGATAAACCAGATTTACATACTCAAGATAATATAAGAAAGAAAAAGCCATCATGCTAACTATTCCATCCTCTTCCCTCAAAAACATTGGTGAGTTGGAATATGATTTACCTAATGATTTAGATAAGACTATTGCCCTTTGAAAAGGTGTTAGAGCTTGCATCAAGCACCCAATTTCTATCTTTGTTTCTTATGACTCACTATCTCCCTCTTATAGAGCCTTTCTTTTGTTTGTTTCCTCTGTGTCTATTCCATATGATTGAGAGAAGTAATGGAAAATGTCCAATGGAAAGAAGCTATGGTTGAGGAAATGAAAGCCCTGGTAAAAAATGAGACTTGGGATCCTGTCACTATTCTAGAAGGAAAAAAGACAGCTACAAATGGGTATTCATAGTGAAGCGTGAGCCAGATGGATCCATTGAGAAATACAAGGAGAGATTGGTAGTTAGAGGCTTGACTCAAACATATGGAGTGTACAATCTAGAAGCCTTTGCTCTTGTTGCTAAGATGAATATAATCAAAATCCTACTCTCTTGTGTAGTTAACTTGGATTGGGACTTATAGCAGTTTGATGTTAAAAAAGCCTTCCTTTATGGAGATCTTGAGGAGGAGTTATATATGGAGATTCCCCTTGGGTTTAAAGATGAGAAGACACAAGGGAAGGTTTATGGGCTAAAAAAGACCTTGGATGGGCTGAAGCAATCACCTAGGCCATGGTTTGAAAAGTTCAGTCGAGCTATGATTTCCTTTGGTTATCAACAGAGCAATGCATATCATACCCTATTTATCAAGCAATCCCACCAAGGTAAGATCATGCTTCTCATTGTCTATGTTGATGACATTGTGTTAATTCGAAGTCAAATAAAAGAGATAATTAGGTTGAAGAAACTCCTTGCTCAAGAATTTGAAATTAAAGATCTAGGGAAGTTGCAATACTTCTTGGGACTTAAAGTTACAAGATCAAGAAAAGGAATCTTTGGCCTTGTTTGGATGATAGCTAATCAGCTAAAAATTAGTTGATTAACCAAAATCAGTTGTTTGACTTACCAAACAAATTTAACAGCTGTTTGACTTAGTCAAACAGCTGTTAAATAGTTAAACAGCTGTTAAATTTGTTTGGTAGTTGGCTATTTGAGTTGGCTGGTTCAACCTAACCAACCAAAAATCAAGAAGCTACTCTACCCCAGCGTTTAGGGTAATTAGCTGATTACCCTAAACCCAAAATACCAAAATACCCTAGCCCCAGCGTTTGAAGGATACAACCATTTTCCTCTTGGAAAGTAAGAAGGAGACTTATGAAGAGATGTTGTATAAGGGTATTCGTTCCTATCTGTCTGCTTACCAAAAATGGGAAATGATTAGTGTGACCCCATGCCAATAATGGACTCATTTATCTCCAACTTTGTACATTTCTTGTCCAGGGCAATGACACAAATAATAAAATTTGAATAGGGTTTTATATTATTTAAAGTAAAAGTCATGCATCTTTTTTTTATTGAGATATTTCAAAGAAATAATAAATCAATGTTTTGTAAAGAAATAAATAATAATAATAATAATAATAATAATAATAATAATAATAATAATAATAATAAATAAGAATACATATTAATATTATTGAATTTATTATACTAATTGAAATATCATTATAACT
>JANIIA010000003.1:38058683-38071698 GCA_027478495.1 Erythroxylum alaternifolium | reverse complement strand
CCACCCTCGCGGGGCACGGATCCGGGTATCACTGTCGATATCGGGTTCGGGTTCAGCGGGAGTGGGGTGTTACAATAGTACTAGGTTATTCTAAAGAAAATTATGAGTGATCGAGATACTCACTTTATGGGAGATTTTGGATGGAGTTATTCAAGCTAATAGAGTTCAAACTCAACTTCTTCACCAGTTTTCACCCCTAAACAAATAGGCAAATAAAGAGAGTAAATACAATATTGGAGTTATACCTAAGGCACTATATAAGTGCCAATCAAAATAACTGGGCAAAGTTTCTAAATGTTGCCCAATTTTCATGCAATTTGCAAAAGAGCAAGTTGATAGGTGCTGGCCCGTTTGAAATTGTAACTAGCCAATAACCAATGACCCATACACTCTTACTGTCATATATAAAGGTCTAAATTTGGCTACATTCAGGTTTGTTAAAAGTTGGTAGAAGAAGACCAATATGGCATAAACACACTTAGCAAATGTCATAAACAAAATGAAGAAGTGGAATGATGTTAACTAGAGGCACGTAGAGTTTAATAAAGGAGACCTAGTTTTGGTGAAACATCTCCCTCATCAAAATTAAAGATTTGTTAAGGAACATAAAAGGCCAATAAGGCACTATAAGGGACCTTTTCCTATAGAGTAGTAAATTGGTAAACTAACCTACCATTTAAAATTGCCTTCTCATTTAAAGATGCACACCGCATTTCATGTAAGCCTTCATAAACCTTACAATGAAGATAAAAACAAGCCCAACAAGAGTGAATTAAAGAGAACCCCTATTACCATCACTACGATGCCAGAAAAAGAAGTTAAAGAGATATTGAAGCATCATATTATACTTAAAAGAGGTACTTATTAAATTTATATTGAGTATTTTGTCAAATGGAAGGGCTTATATCATAGTGAATCAATCTAGGAATCTGAGCTCACATTGTGGAACTAAAAAGACAAGATCAAATAGTTACAAGAAGGATGCATCATGGATGATGCCAAATTGAATAGGGGAGAATGTCATGTTCAATATGTTTCAAAACACACATAAAGGGGTTTAGCCCTAAGATTCTTATATAATTCTTCTTAAATTTCTAAAAGAGGAAATAAGACTCTAAAAACTTCTAGAATCTTATGCAGTTTTATGGAAGACCTTGTAAGCTTCTAGAACATTATAAAATCTTGTGGAAGCTTATGGAACATTATAAAAGAATGTATAAAGTTGTAAATAAGTACGTGATTTACATGATGTACTAGAATAATATAGAATATTCTAAGGAATCAAAGTAGTCCATTAAATTAAAAGATCATTGCCATCAATTTAAGGGAAGGAAGACTATAAATATCCTTAGAGGCTTCATTTGTAAGCATCATACATCTTACAACATACATCCAACATTGAATAAGAAACTTTCATTATAAGCATTCTTTAAGCTTTCCTTTAGTCTCTTAAGTTATTTTCTCATTGTTCAAGTTTTATACCTATCATTTTTAAGAAGACCAACTTATTGTAGTAGAATAACACTTAAGTGTTGCGTAGTTCAATGGTAAGAAGTTTAAGTCTGTGACAATTATCAAGGAAACTGATCATCAAATTTCACACATTCCAATTTATTTTTTTAAAGACACGTAAATGGATACCTAAAATTATGATTATAAATGAATTGATGATCAACATCAAATCATGAATGAAGGTATTAGCATTTTGCAATTCACCCAATATTACAATATGAATTGATATTGAATATTCTTCTACATAAAATAAGGGTATATTCTTTATACAAATATCTTTAGACATATATATATACTAACCATAATCTTCGTGATAGTTTAATTAGTCTATGCCTTTATGAATGCAACTAATTAAGGAGTGGCTAATTAAGGCATGGTCTTATACGTAACTAGTCTTTCACTTTCTTCATCAACTCTGCAATTAATTAAATTAAGCTTATAGAAAGAGATCCTATATGGGGAGAAACCTTATCTCCTCCTTATTTGTGTAACTAAGTTACCACTGTAAAGAGACAAAATTAATCTTATATGCAATCTGGTGACTTTGTAGCTAATTTTATCTTACTAACAATCGCCTTTGAGCAAATGTAATAGAAACCACCACATATTAATGTCACCATTCTGATGTTGGTTCATATTAAAATGATGATAATATCTAACAATATATTTTTGTATTCTACAACAATTTATGAGACCTTGAATAAGAGTTTAGAATTGTTTATAGAACAACCAACTTGTATTAAGCGATAAATTAGAAATGCTGCAATATCTATACATATGACGTTTTGTTGCATATAATAAATGCAATATGATCTAGATTCTTAAAACTAAAAAAATATAAATAAGGGAAAACCTAAATAGGGATATGAAGATTTTTTCTATTTTAGAACCTGTTAAAAATCACTAATTAATTAGTAAGTGGACAAACTCAGAATAAGTTGCATTAAAATTATATATATGCATATTAAAATCTCATATAAAATTACCATTTGATAAAAATAAGGTTAAAATTAAAGAGATGTTGTCCCTTTTGATTACATTAGTGCTGAATTTACTTACGATATTAAAATAAAATTTATTTAACATCTTTTAGTTATTCAAAATAAAAAATTTAAAAACAATTCTAACATTGAAATGAGATCCAATTTACCCATTTCATTTTTAAGTTACTAATTACAATAGATATTAGTTTATCTTGAACTTAGGTGAATAATAAGGAAAAGAGCCTTGTTTTCAAATATTCAACCATATGTTTAAGTATATGGCATAATTTCTTATTATACGTTGTTTACGACATTCAAAATTCTTGAGAAAATAGCTTACAAGAATAAAGAATATTAGAAAAAAGTATTAAAAAAACAGGAAAATTTTATTAAGGTTCGACTAATTTAGGTGTATCTACATCTTTAAAAGTTTACAACAGCGAATTCATTATTAATTATATATATATATAGACACACACACACACACACACACAAATCTTTATTGGTAATATTTTACTTAAATAGTCTCTTTTCAGGTCCAACGAAATTTAACTATAACTAAAATTGTTCTAGAGTTTAAAATTTACTAAAGCTATGTTTTTATTTAAGGCTAATTATTATAGCTACAGTTTGGGATACTTCTCAATTCTTGGTTAAAAATCTTTCTTTAGAACATGATATACTATCTAACACACAGGTGTTTTTTGTTCATATATCCTCCTACTTATCTATATAGTAAAATATAATTCAATACACAACCATATCATAAGTCCTAAATTTTACTACCTTTTTTATACTTAAGACATCATTTATGACATGAACATATTTCAGACCATGTCTTTTTCTAAAATTACATTTACCATGCCAGCACACCTACCTTTACTTCTGATTTCCAAAAAGGAACATGTTATATCCATGCCCTTTTCCATATAAAAAAATTTAGGAAATAACCGTTTCCATCTTAAAACTCAAAGATTGCATACTTTTATATATGAGCCATGCATAACAATCTCTACCTTGAAGAATATACTCTTTATATGTTATGTTATACCATTTTTAGTACCTTATGACATTAATTAAGTTTAAACAATGTTTGAACTTCTTCATGGTAAATAGATCTATCAATATATCAATTATATTGTATGAAATGTGAAACTTTTCTAATAAGATTTTTCCATTTACAATCAACTCTTTGATCTTGTGAAACCTCACATCTATATGCTTAGTCCATAGATGATATACTTCATTCTTTGCCAAATAAATGACACTTTGACTATAACAACGTTTTTTGAATTTTATCTTGATTGATTCAAACCTCTTTCACTAGCATTAAAAGCCATAATGCTTGCTTAGTAGCAATACTCCTTACCATGTACTTTACTTCAATAATAGATAATATAATTATAAACTATAATATTTATTTCTAACTAATAGGACCGTTTATAATAGTGAAGACGCACCTTATAATAGACCTTTTATAATCAAAATCTCATTCATTTTATGAATCTACATATTCATAACTAAACGATCATCTTACTAATTACTAAACACAATATCATATTCTAACGTAATCCTCCAATATCTAATTTTTCACTTGGTTGCTTTCCAATGTTTTCTTGTAAGTTTTGATATGTACTTCCTAACTTCACTTGCAATATTAGCTCAATCTATCCTTGCATAAACTATTGTATGCATTAAACATCTAAGAGCACTAACATATATCACAATAGACATATCATTGAACTTTACATATATTTTTAGGACTTATTCTAGGAAAACCTTAAGTAATATGCCACTGGAGGACTTATTGACCTAGCTTGTATAATTTCAAAATTTCCAATACCTTTTTAATATAACTAAATTAACCCTAAATTTCTATAGCCTATATCCTTTTAAATATATATTTTTAGTAGTTTCTTAATATCTCCAAAATTCTTCATCTAAAATTCCTTTCCCAATAAGTTCATTCATACCATGAATGTTCTTTACATCAATTATCATATTATTTATTGGAATATCCATCATCAAGGATCGTAACCTGTACATAATATTTATACTCACATCTCTTGAAGCAAATTAGGGTTATATAGGAGTTAAAAATTTTATAACATCATTGTGAAGACTAAATTTAATCCATAAAATGACTTCTCTAATTTACATATTACATGCTCCTTTTTAAGTATACTAAACCTTTACTCATCTAGGTCACCATAAAGAAAAGTTATCTTAAGTTTCAAATGTTATCTAAACTTGGTTATTAATTTCATCAAAACCTAATGGAAGTAACATAAACAATGAGGAGTAAAGTCATTATAATCAATCCCCTTTCACTGTGTGCCTTCTTTTACTCATAGTTAAGCCTTGAACTTTTCCCCTTCTTTCTGCTACTATTGGATTGTTTTTGATACTCACTTTCATCCTATAGACCTTTTCCCTTTAAAAATATTCAATAGATGACATGGCTAGTTCTTGTTCAAAACCTCCAATTCCTCCACCATATCTCCCATCCATCTATCCTTCTCTTAATTATTCAAAGTCTGTAGAAAGTTAGTTTGATTCTCATTACTTATAGTGAGTGCGAAGGATGATATGGCTTCTTAGCTCTATTTATTTGGTGGCATAATGGTATATCTTGCTTTATTGGTGACTATATTATATTGTTGTTCTCATCTTAATATTGGTTTATTTTCTAAACTATAGTTTTCATACTCTTTTAAGTATACTATAAGATAAACTAGTTTCATTTGTAACATTTTTGTACTGCTATTTTCTTATCATAGCACATCCTCTCTATATGATTGCTTAAATGTATGATGCTTATCAAGTACTATAACCCTACTAATCACCATCTTCTATTAAAATCCATCCCAAAAGTTATATCCCTTCACATCTTTAGGGTAGTTATTAAAGATACACTCTCATATTTTTTATCAAATTAAACCTCTCACTGTTGGAAACATGCATATAAAAGGGATAATGAAAGGTTTTAAATCTAGAAAAATCTATTTTACTTCTTACTCACTCTTCTTCAACCACTCTCCCAACTAGTAAAATTTAAGGTGATTTATTATTGAGGTAACATGCCATACTCAATGTTTTTTCTTAAAAAAATTAAAGAGCATTATATTTAGCTTCAAACACTTGGCCTTTTTAATTATATATTTGTTCATCCTCTCTAAACTATTATGTTATATTGTTTCCTAAACTGTGTAATGTCTCTAAATCCCATGCTTCTCACAACATATTTGGAATAGTGAATCTATGTAATCAATACTTTTATCTCATTTTAAGTACTTTACCTTTTTACTTGTTTAATTCTTCTCCCCAGTCTTACACATTTTGAATCTTGTAAATACCTTTATTTTTTTTCATAAAGTGTACCTAAAATTTTCTTAGAAAAATATTCATTAATGTGACAAAGTACTTAGACCACCCAATAATAACTCTTTAATAAGACCCTAAATATCAGTATGTTCATGGTCAAGAATTTCAAACATTTTAGAAATCTTGCTTTTAATGTTTTAAACCTTTTAGCAAGCTCCTCTTTTGAACTTTTGTCATCTCTCACTTACTGACACGATCCATTTTCATAATATAAAGCATAGTACTGTCATCTTTTGACTCTAGTACAACAATCTTAACCTATAACTATGCTCTCCGTTAGTTTATACATGCTTCCCACAAATCTTGGCCCTTTCATCACAACTAATGTATGTTTTACCACATTTTCTCTTTGATTTTATAGTTAAAACAATTCATATATAAAGTGCTTAAAGAAATCAGTTTCTTCCATAAATCTAGTATATATTAAGCATCATACATCATTTTGATATTAATATCAAACATCTTAATTTTCTAAGTTTTTTCCTCTCCCAGTCAACTAGTGCGAAATATTCCTAATATGTATAATATAAATTCTTTTTAGTGTCATGTAATTTAAGCACCCTAATATAGTCTTCATGTGATTTATAGTTAATTGGTTGGAGCATAGAGCATATAAGTATGATTGCAATCTAAGTCCTTACTTTATACTATATTAGTAGACCTTGATAAATCATTAAACTCCTTTTAGATATATCTTGTTTCCTGACACTTATAGCACTAGATTGTAATTTCTAATCTAAATACAAAGTTTAGAACTTTTCATTGATAAGCCATCTTTTTGTAATTTCTAATCTAAATAAAAGGTTTAATACTTTTCATTGATAAGCCATCTTTATTCTTCTTCCTCTTATAATCACAATTTTCATTTACATGCAACCTTTTACCTTTGGACCTTTCACTGGTACTAAGTGTTTGTTAGCTATGAGCTAATAACTCAATATTGTTGACTTTTAAGTAACTGCATCCTTACCTAATATAATCCTAACCATCAGCTGTTTATAGAAAAGTGTAATATAAAATCAAAATCATTACTTTATGCTCATCTATAGTAGTCATCTTGAGTCTCAACAAGTCATTAACTATTTCGTTGAATACATTGATATATTCTAGATATGTTATATTTTATATCTTCAGGCTGTGTAATTTTGTGTCATATACATCTTATTTATGATTGAATTTGATAAGAATTGACTCCCAAGTTTCTTCCATATCTCTGCAAGAGATACAATCTCCCTAATATGGCACATGACCTCTTCTACCAAATAAAGTCATATGGTTACAACTACTCGTGCCTGTAACTCTTACCAATAGAACTCATCCATATCTTCTAGTTTATGAACTTTTAGCCACTTCAACAAGCCTTGTTATACTTCAAATCCATTACTCTCAATTGCTATAGTTTGAAATTTCCAGTTTCATTGAACTTTCCAACTTCAATAATTACAGTAAAAGTTATTATTGCCTAAAAATGCTCTAATACGCCTTGTTGAGAAAATAGATAGCAATATATAATCATAAAAGAAAGAAAATAGGAACATAAGAAGTTTTAATAAAGTTTGGTATATTTGAGTATGGCTTCGTCCTCAACATCTAATAGCGGTTAACCCACTATTGAATAATTATGATGATAGTTACAAGAAACTAAGTTTATAACTATATAACTATGTATACAAATATAAATAAATATATATATGCAAACCTTCGTTGGCATAATTTTACTCAAATATTGCCTTACCAATTTAACTATGAATTTAATGGGTCTTTTAGTCCTTTCAGAGTTTAAAATACTCCAAAAACATATTTCTAGATAAAGCTAATAGTTGTAACCACGGCCTTGGACACGATCGTTTCCCAAAGTATGGATCTCACTATCTCTCTCAATAACATGACACAGTGTCTAGTTTGCTCGGTCATTTAGATGCTTATTATCGTATTTCTTTCTATCTTGAGATATGGTTATGTCCTAAACTATAGATCTAACTACTTTTTCTATGTATAATACATAACTATGTCTTATAGATTTCTTTCACCGAAAACACCTCTACACCAACATGTTCATATCTTTATCATTTGCCTTCACCTCAAATTTCTAAAAAAGTGGCATGACCTCTTTTGTGCCCATATCCTAACTTGTGTCTACAAAAAAAAAACTTATAGAAACGATAATTTTTATCGTAAAATTTCAAGATTAACACTCAGGTACGTGAGTCATATGCAATACAATTATAATTTTTATTTTAAACATAATGAATCTCAACCAATCAATAGTAAACTATATTATTAGGACAACTATTTATTTTTATAGATTTTTTGGTGAAACTTTTAGAATTTCTACCTTAGAAATAAGAAAATAAATCACAAACTTTTCAATCATTGAAACCATCCTAAAGTGCACGATAATTTCTTATATTATGAGAGGGATGGATCTAAGATTTCAAGTTCATAGAGGGTAGATATTTTGCGAATAAATTGATTGGTCATCAAATAAAATTTCGTATAACATTTTCCAAGGAAGAATAAAGTTACATGTGTGCAAAATTAGCTAGCAAACTAAAGTCAATTGGACTGATTTCGAAGTCGTGGGTCGTAATGTTTTAAGGGCTCAAAAGACAAAACTTCCCACGTTATACTATACGAATAGCATTTACTCATCCAGCTGCTCATCTAAAGAACTGGAATATTATAAATGCTAGATTACTAAATAAGTCATAAATGTTTAAAGTACGTAATATATGACATGCACTGCCTACATACTCTTGCACTTTAAATGCAATACTCAAGGATAGTGAGACTTAGCTTTCAGCGGTTTTTTTTTTTCTGTAGACATGTTTGACTTTCTTTATGTACCCCTTTATTTAATTGATCCCTATTAAGAACCATACAAGCTAACAACCTACATTTAGAGATAACCGTGCTTGTGATTACATTATTAATTTATCTACGAAGGGTCCTATTTACATTGATGAATACAATGCTTAAGGTTTTAGACGCCTTAAGTCCAGTTACCGGGAGTAGATCAAAGGTGCATGATCGGCACGTATTTCTAACAATTTTAGCTTAACTAATTTTCCACTTGACAAAGCCTATTGGATTATGATATGATTAATCTAAATCTCACAACTCGCATTGTACGGTTGAATAAATCCTTAACAGTTGTTGCCGGGTCACTGTCTGTTATGAAATTAGAATGCTAGAATCATAAGAGTAGACCAGTTTAGATATTAGATCTAAACAGTGACGCTTATATAAAACAAAAACATAAATTTGAAACTTCCGCTGATAGCATATCTAATTCTAGTCTTAACACTTTTTAGTTAGTCTTATTCTAAATTTATATTTTACTTACAGATTATACATACATTGAAACCAGAATTTCAACTTAAAAATAAGGATTCATTTTCCGTAGTCAGTAAGCAATATGCATTATATAGCCATATTTTTAGTTTTGCTAGTTCATTAGATGAACACATTTACACTACAACAAAATATGGAATTTAACGACACAAAAAGTGGAGTTTTTAGATACTTTTTGCGTCTTAAAAATAATTTTAGATGCTTTATAAAGCGTAAAAAAATAAGTATCACAAAACTATTTTCGACAGTTTTCTTAGACACTTATATACGTCGAAAAAAACATAACTTTTTTACGCATCTAAGCGTCGAAAAAACATAGATTTTTTACACATCTAAGCGTCGAAAATTTAGGCGTCGAAAATCTATTTACACATAGATGCGTCGAAAACATACATTTTCGACAATAGTTTGACACATAAATGTTATTTTAGACACTTTGTGTAAACTTTTAGATTCTTTTTTCTGTAGATATTTTTTATTTTTAGATAATTTTTTATGTCAAAAAATTCCAATTTTTAGTAAAAAAATAAATTTACAATTTACTTTTTGCATCTTTTTTTAAGATCACTCACATTATTATAATAAATTTAAATAAATTTATTATTATAATAATAAATTATAATAAATTAATCACATATTTATTATTATAATAAATTTTACAAATTAATATAAAATATGTATCTACATATTATTATAATAAATTAACACTTTTGTTAATCACATATTTATAATTATAATAATAATAATAAATAAGAATAATATATTTATTAAGAATAATATATTTAACAATAATAAGAAGAAAATTAATAATAATAAGGAATTTAAAATAATAATAGAAATAAAATTAATTAATAATAATAAGAAAGATAATAATAATAATAATAATAATAATAATAATAATAACAACAACAACAACAACAACAACAACAACAACAACAACAACAACAAAAATAATAATAACAATAATAATAATAAGAATAAGAATAATAAATTTTTCTTTTTTTCCTTTCTCAATCTTAAATTAATGATAGATACTTAACATAACGTAAGATCAATAATTATTGCCAAAAAAAAAGAAAGCTGCTATCAATAATTACATGAAATTTGTATGCAACTTATGGGAATCCAACAATGAATAATTATGAGGACAGTAAAACATTTTCCTTGTAACTGTTCTTTTCCCATTACGAGGATTTTCAAAAGCTGCATACAGATTCAAGGCTTTTTGTCTCCTTGATTTGAGGTGAACATAACAAGAAAATTGGTAATGAAATTTACTCCCAGACAATACTTTGTTTTTCTTCCTGTCCTTTTAAAGAGGCTACTGTTCTCCGTGGCAAAACATAAGGACAATGGCTTTAATTTAAAGGGTACAAATGGTTTTTGAACATTAAATTTTGAGTTCCAGACTCAAAACGCTACTGCATATGAGCTTTTCCAAAATCAGCTGATTGGGTTCAATCAACCAACCTAATCAGCTGATTACCAAACATATCCATCAGCTATTTAACATGATCAAACAACTAAAATGTTTCAATCAATTAAAAAGTAGCTAATATGTTGTTGACCAAACATGACCTTTATTTCTCAATGTATGTTTTGGACTTATTGAAGATATAAAAAGCTTATATTTTTTCGTTGAGAAAATAAGCCTATGTTATTCAACTAAAATCATCAAAAATACTAAAAAAATACATGTTTTTGTTGAGGGAAAGTGTCCTTATAGGCCCACAAATGTTTTCATGAATCAACTTTGTTGGTTTTGAAGATCTTCTTGCCTACCTTTTTGGAAAAAAGTCATGATGTTGCTTCCCAATTACACAGCTTTCTCGTATCTAATTTACATCGTTAATCACTAGCAACTGACTGACATAGTTCTTTTCTTACATGAGAACTAATTTATCCAAATGACTATATCTATGATGCCAAAGCCAATTCTCATCAATCAATGTTACCTTTAATACATGTTTTTCATCATAATTGATAATGTTAAGAAAAATCTTTTTTTTTACCATGGACACCAAGCAAGATTCTCTTTGATTTATCTTTAAACACATTGCAAGTAAAATCTTTAAAAACAAGTGAATAAACATCCATCATAAATTGCCCCACACTTAATTTGAATCTAAATCAAGAACATACAATACATTTTAAATACGGTTCAAGTTAAGAGAGTTCAGCATCACAGTACCTTTTCCTTATGCTATACATATTATTCCATTACCCATTATAATTCGACTAGTCATAAATTCATCCAAATTTGTAAAGAGCTGCAAATCACTTGTCATGTGATTACCACAACCACCATCGATGTACCTAGATGAAAAACATGCAAGAAAGAGATTCTCACTTTCTTCTTCCTCTCTCTTTCAGGTTAGGTTGGCTTCTTTTTCTTTAAGCGTGAAAAACCTTTCTTTATTCTCATATCTCTTATAATAGAAGCATTGCTTTTGTCTACCATTTTCACCTTTGTTAGTACTTCTGGTTATTCCCATTGGATCAACCACCACTTTTGCCTCCTCTTCTTCCTTATGAGGAATGTCCACCATATGATTTGTTGAAGTTACTTTTATTGCTTGATTCACTGGCTTCTTTTCCATTTTATGAAATATGCATCTTACTGTAAAAAAAATTCTCAACATAATCATTATCATATCTCTTCATTTTATCTTTATGGGAACAAAGACACCCCTGTAATTCATCAATAATTAGTAGTTCCAAATCTTTTCACTCTTCAATTACAGCCACAACAAGATCATACTTCTTTGGTAAACTCTTAAGAATTTTCTCAACCACCTTCTGCTTACTCAAAATCTCATTATATTTTCTGATTTGATTAATAAAATCAATTTTGATGGAAATATATTTAGATATGTTATCTCCATATTTTAGAAATAAACTTTCAAATAAGAGTTTGAAGTTTAACATTTACCACTTTTACACTCCCCTAGTAGATATTCTGCAATGCATCCCAAACTTCTTTTGACTTCGTGGCAGTAGCAATATGAGGGAAAATTACATCATCCACTACTTATTGCATGACAAATAAGGCTTTGGAATCTTTTTTTTCAAAGTTCTCTAACATTATCAATAATTGTCCATCTTTATTGTAGCCATTCTCCACCAAATCCCATAGTTCTTAAGATAAAAATAATTTCTTCATTTTGCTACCCCATACATTGTATTTAGGACCCTGAAAAATTGGAATTGAAGGTTGTGAGAGGCTTACTCCAGTATGATTGTTAGCCATTTGGAATTGTAACTCAGCTTTTATACCAGATGTAAGATAATGGGCTAATTTTAAGAATAAAAGCTATAAGGGAGCTTTTAACAAACAAGTGGTAGGCAAGAAATTGAGCTAAAAAAGTTTTCTATATTCATCCATGAACTAACCTTTTATACATAAGAGAATGTAACAAACTATGAGAAAATAAGGTGCCACTCCAACCTAGTAACAACCCACTAATCACAACTAATAACCCACTATAGCTACCCACTAACACAAGTTAATCTCCTAAAAATCTGCTTCCACAACTGAAAAAACAATCACGTCTTTTGAATTAAAACAAATCCTATTAGACTACAACTTATAGCAAAAGATGTAATACTAGATTATAATTTCTACATTAATAATTAACAAATTATGGCCTAACAGTGATGCATAACCATATAGAGCTTCAAAAGGTGTAGCGGACATATAATGAATGTTGGACCCTGAAACTTTTTTTAGAAAATTTCGAGCAGTACATGAGAAGTGTGGATAGGTTCATGTTTTGCTTTGG
>JANIIA010000003.1:37958021-37993815 GCA_027478495.1 Erythroxylum alaternifolium | reverse complement strand
GATCTTTGCAGAACTTCCCGTTTACAAACACTGCAAATGGTGACAGTAACAATTTGTTAAAAATCCAGTAGTATAGATCAACAAAACCATTTTGCATTTGCAAAAAGACAAGCGCCCAAAACGTAGAAAATTTAAGTACCGAGCAAAGTTATAGTAAATTATTTATATCAATTGTAATATCACATACCACCATGGACTGGGTTGTTGATGGCTACACAGAAGTCCTGAAGAGGACTAGGATCATAGGCAGAGGCAACTAGTGAAGAAGCTAAAGCCAAGAGAGTGAGAAGAAGAAGGTAACGAATCTTTTCCATGGCTTACAAGACCAAACTAGCTGTAGCTCTTAGTATACGGCTTTTGGTGCTCTGCCGAGGGATGAGTAGTGGCGCCTGCGAAACATGCTATTTATAGATGACTTCAGTTGAATGTTTCTACATTATGTGTAGCGGTAGATTAGAGCAAGTCTTTAAGGATTCTACTTAGGAAAAAAAAAAAAGATGATGCTTTAACAACAACAACTACAACTACAACAATTGACTGACTTAACGGGAGATTCGGTTCCATTGGCTTGATTATAAAAACTACTCTGGATTGTTTGTCCTGGTTAAATCATTTACGGGTATTTCTTAAATCTGTTGATGAGCTCCTCCATGTGTTCTGTACCTTTTTTAAGGCGGGATGGGCTTTAATTTCCTCCGACCAGAATAATATACTAGGCCAGACTGTTTTATTTTAGGTAGTGATCAGTAATTAATATATTTATTTCCAATTGCTAGTTAAGGCTTTTGTGCTCATTATCAATACTTTGTTCTCCTTCCCTGTATAAAAATCTTTCGATTTGGAACAGAAAAAGAAATCGCTTGGAGATATTTCAAATACTACAACAGGGGGGATATTTAGGGATGAAATTTTTGTCGCAAAAAGCTAAAATATCATCTCTAATACTAATTAGTGACAAATTATTTTCGACGCATAAATCCTCACGAAATTCCCATAGGAAAAAACTATAGGCGATGTTTTCGCCAAATCGTCGCTAACAATTTTTTACTATAAGTAGGGATATTAATTTTGGATCGGCCTGCGCGGCCTGACTCGATTTTGACCTGGGTTAATCAAGTCAAAAACAACGTCATTTTTGACATTCTTAAATATATATATATAAGGTGGGTTAAGCCACAGGTCTGTCAACCCGTGGTTTGGCCGAGCTACTAGCCGACTATCCTAAGCCCGTCGGACAATGGGCCAGGTCACGCGCCACCTAGCCCGTGTTCCTGGCCTAGCCTAGCTTGACCCATTGACATCCTTAACCGTTGTGTGCGTAGCCAAAAGAGATGGGCGACGATATACCAAGTTGTCTCCAATAATTTTTTGTTAAGCTTAATTTTCGTGACAAAAAGCTATTAGCTACGGTACTGGGAACATATCAAAAAAATTTTCACATCATTTTTGTAATGTATCTAATTATTTTTCGCAACGAAAGATAAGGGTGGCCAAAAGTTATTGGCGACGATTAGGTATGCGTAACGAGATTTATTTTGCTAAGTTTTTGGAAACATAGCCAAAATTTAATTGCGATGATTTGGAAACGTAGCCAAATCTTTTTAGCTACGTTTTGAAATTTTTGATCATATACATTATTACTAAATATTTCATCATGTTAATTATAATTATTGGTGACATTTTAATCCATGTTATTGTATGTAATATTTAGATTTGTTTTATAAGTTATTATACAAAAATATAATAAAAATAATTAAAAATTATAAGAAATTTATATAAGCAATTAAATATCATTAAATGTTAATTACAAACGTTAAAAAAATACTTAAGTACAAAATAAAAAATACAAATATTAGTTTAATGACTAAGACTCATCCTCATTGTCACTACTTATATAATTCGGGCCAAGTAATTTTTTGATCATATTTTCAAGCTTGGTCAACTTTTTTTCATTATATTGTAATTTTGTTCATTACGTTCTAATTTAGCTTTAAGCAACTGATTCTTCTCTTAAAGACGATCAACATATGCTGGTGTTGGTGAGGATGAAGAAATTGACTTAGGCCCAAACCCAAGATCTTTGACCTTGTCGGATCTTGTACCGAGCACTTTGTTGCAAACATCATTTACATTGGGCTCATTTTTTTTAGACATTGGTGTTTGTAACAACTCCTACATCTTATTCTAAAATTTAAAACAAAATTAATATTTAATTCAAATATTATCAGTCAGTATTACATAAATAAATAAACTTAGAATTTCAACAAATTTTTATACTTACATAATTATTTTGTGCTTCTTCAAACATCCAACACTTACCTTCCTTATAATGTGTCAGTTTGTAAAATGTGATCCTATCAAACTCTTCTCTATGTAGTCCCTTCTAACTTTGTTTTATGAAAAAGAAATAGAACACAATAAATAATACTATATATACTGTTATAATTATAACTTGTAAATAAAGAACATACATATTTATTTTGCATGACAATAAATGATTCCGAACTTTGATTGAGAGGAGTTTTCATTTTACCTTTCCTTCTCACATTTTTCCTAAATAAAGAAAAAAGCAATCATTAAATCGTCTAACAAGATTAATGGAAGCAAATATGAAGTGAAAGAAAACAAATCTGAACATTTGGAGAGGCCCAATAATCATACAAACTGTTCCAATTTTCTTGAGACATCCATTCTAGAATATGTCTCCTTGCCTCCTCATCTGAAAGAAAGTATTTGTAATATTTATGCAGTCGACAATGATGATCCTTGATCCTTTGTTTCAAAAGTGAAGTGATACAATTTAAAACATCAGGATTGTCAATATCAACGATATTTAACTTCATCTGCGAGCAATTATTAGAAGTGTAATTAATCTTTAAATAAGTAAAACACTATTGCATATGATTAAAGAAATTCAAATTTTACCGAAACTTTTTCCAAATCATTATGTAGCAAGTTGTCTTCCTTCAACTACTTGGCATGCTTAAGGCAAGGCAATTTAGTTCTAGTAATTACACACAACTCACTAGACAATTTTTCCAATTAATCTTATCTACAAGATGACCTTGCAAGGTATCAATATATATAGACAAATTGTTGTTCATTGCAACATTCGTGCGTTATAACTCATAGCCTTTAGTTATACCTCTACCTCTTTTTTCTGGTGGCGGTATTAGTACCTGACAACAAATGAATAATGATAAAAAAATATACATTAAACATGTAAATATATGTTTGAGCATAAGTCTAATTATAGGTGTTAAAGATTAATACACTGCAGATCTCTCAGTACTAATTGAGGTAGATGGATGTTGTTGCTGAGTTGGTTCAATGATGGACGAGGTCGATTGTTGTTGTTGGCTAGGATCTGATTGATGTGGTTATTGTGGGGGAGGATCAATGATGTGGTTGTTGTTAACTAGGGAGAACTTCTATACTTGCCACCTTCTTTCCTTTATTTCTACTAGGTGCCATTTTATTGGATGTCTATAACTCAAATATCAATATTAAGCATAAACATAAGTCAAACATCAAATGCAACAACTTCACAACAAAAGATAACTGTGAGAATTTCGAGCACCCCAGATATATTTCTTCTTAGGTAACTTTCAATAATTTCCCAAAATTATGTTCTGTAATACTAACAATTACGTTAGGCAAACCACTTTCAATCGCAGTCTCCATATAATTTTCATAATCCTCTAACATCTCTCCAATCCCATCATCACCATCGTCGTTAATATCTCAATCTTCTACATCATTATTGTTACTATCTTCAACACCTGTATCAACACTTCTACTATAACTTGCTTTTGAAAGTTTGCCATGTTAAAGCCATGGAGTATAGAATTTACCTATGCTTGGGATTAATAGGTGATTATATACTACATCTTGACTTTGAATGTTCACATTTAAGCAATCTATGAATAGACAATGAATAACACATTCAACACCTGTTTGATCTTTTACAAATTACGTGAAACTTTTAACTCCTTCTAAGTATTTAGTGGACCATTTCTAATGAGACATCCAACTTTTATCCATCTAACTATAAAATTAAAAGTAAATTATTAAATTACTAAATGTAATACTCATTCTATAAAACATAATGATTAATCCCTACAAGTTCATAACTACTAGTTCGTAACTAAAAGATAAAGAATGTCTTTAAATTATTTTCTCACTAAACTAAAACCAATCGATTGGCTGTAGAGTATTCAACTACTGGTAACTTAAATGAAATGATTAATTGTTTTCTTTGCTTCTTGAAAGGACCTCAAGTTCCATTATCTATATTTTGCATACACCATACTTCTAAAATAACTTTAAAGATTATACAATCACCCTTACAAAGTTGATATCTTTGTTTTATCCATTTTGTAAAAAAGATAGATTAATCTATTGGTAACAGAGGTTGCATAAATGCTAAATATTACTCTATATTAGCTTAGCATGCTAACATTGAAAGAATAAGTGCATGATAGTTTTAGGTTCTTGATTGTATAATTTACACAAGAGATTCAGCACTTTTGATTTGTTTTATCATTTGTACTTAGCTTTATCTAATTGCAAACCATATAATAAAAGAAACTTTTAGGGAGTTTCTAAACCAAGCTAACATATGAATACTTAAGAAGAAAGGGATTTAAAGATTTTTCTACCTATAAAGACTTAAGGAGAAAGGGATTTAAAGATTTTCTAGTGATTACTCTTTAGCTGTGTTTCATCTATGTAAAAAATTCTTCCAAATTGGCATTAGGGTTATAATTAGGTACATTATTTGAAACCCCCCAAATATTGTTTAACCAATCATTCCCTTTGATTAACTCTTTTACCTTAGCACGATTTGATAGCATATGTCTTAAGTTATTTTAACTCCTTGATAAGGTGAAGAGGCCTTAGTTCTTTCCGATTGCAATATCATATCCACGTGATGTTACCATTACTAATTTATATTGTATCTCTTTATATCTGTATTCTCTTAACTTTAGAAGCTATAACATGGTCCAACAGAAATCAACTTTATGTTTTACTACCTAAAAGTTCTTCCTTTTCAAATATTACATATAAATCCATTTCAACTACAATGATTTGTTGTCTATATAGAGTCGTTGAATTCTTATTGCATTCAACATCTTATTCATCATTCAATTGAGAATAATGTTAAGGCCTTCCACATCTTTAGGTAGAAACATTTCAAATTATTTGATTTTTTATTTGTTTCTTTAGTGGATCTAATCATTCCTTCAATTGTGTTAATAAAATTTTTAAGTAGAATTACATGGGAGAACCAATATAAATCTAAGTTGTTGAATATAGAGCTAATGATTTGAGCCCTTACTTTATTTAAAAGATTCTAATATCTGATGACCTATCAATTTTTGAATGTTTTCAATCAATGGTTGGCAATCCTTGTAAGAACATCTCTTAGTAGTGACTAGCACTACCAAATAAGTGAATTTGAGATTTTTGAGCTTACATCCTAAGAAATTAGGAAGCAAACTCATTAGATGACTATTACATAATGAAATGAATAAGTGAATTTTATCTATATTGATCAAGAGGTTTAAGAGATTGTTGAAATATTTTGGTGAATTCATTAAATAATAAACTGAATTAGAGTTACCATAAAAAACCAAGTAAGTCATCAGTAAATGAAAGATTGTAAATCATGTAGTTCTTGAATTTGTTGCGATATTTGAGTCATCCATCTTTGTTTATATTGTAGATGATTAATTTGATTAGCACCTCAATACCTAATGTAAACAAGGGAAAATAGGATACCTTCGTCTCAAAACTTTAGGTCCTTGATTAAATGAGATAGTTTCCCATTTATCAAAATTATGGAAGAGGTGGTTGAAGTATATTGCTCAATCCCATTGGTAGATCTTATAGGGAAAGCAAAAGACTTTAAAGAATGTATGATAAAAGCAAATTTTATATATCAAATACTTTACGAAAATCAATATTCATTGTAAAACTCTTAGGTGAATGCTTTTTGTGTTAATTCTATGATAGTTCCTGAACTAATAAGATATTATATCTAATTTTCACCTTAGATTAAAGATCCATGAGTTAGTTTAATAATTGATTTTAGCACTAGTTTGAGTTTGTTAGCTAAGAGCCTAGATATGATATTGTATGTAGTGCTACAATATGAGATTGTTCTACAATCCTTTAATGAAAATGGAATTGGAATCTTTTGAATTAGGCTATTAAACGTTTTATTAAGTTTTCTCAACATCTTGCCCTTGTTAAAAAATTATAAACTATAGCTATTGAATTGCGATTAAATTTGGTTTCAAGATATTTAAAGAATATATGCATTTAACTCATAAGGTCCTTAAGCCTTGTTTAGATTAAGATCAAAGAGAGCTTTCTCAATATTTGATGCATTAAAAGGCTTGAGGAGATGCTCTGCTTCTACTTTGGTAGTCTATATGAAAATAAAAGATTATAAAATGTACACAAATGAACAATTGTTAATTTGTATGGCCAAAGTATTTTGAAAATAGTTGTGAGCCTTTAGAATTATCTTCTTCTACTTTTTAATACTTGACCATCCTCTTTGAGCATCTTCTTAGTGTTTCTTTCAGAGAGTATAGTTTTGTGGAAGAAATTGATGTTCTTATTCCCATCTTTGAATCACTAAATCTACTTCAATAGAAAGTTATGCATTTCTAGAACATTAGTATACTCCATTAAAGCTATCCTCTACTGTATTTGCTTTGATTAATTTCCAAGGAATTGAAAAAGTTAGTTATTTTTTTTGTAGAACAATATTCTTAGCTTCAAGATTGCTTAGTATATGTTGCTATGAAGTTTCTAATTCAACTTTTTGAATCTCTCCTTCACTATCTAAAGTTTCCTCACATATATATAGGCTTCATAACAATGAAGTTTTGGACGTCACTTCTTTAACCAGGACCTCCTCAACCTTCTAGCCTATTTAAGTAATTTTAAATAAACTATCTAATCAGGAAAATCATTTTCTTCTATAGATTGTCCTTGACCCGAACTTTTAGGATTTTAACCCTTGCCATGAAAATGAACACAATTTTCTTCGGCTACGAGATAAATGGATCTAAAATTTCAAGTTTATAGAGGCTAATTATTTTGTAAGAAATTGATTAGGCATCAAATAAAATTTTGTATAAACATTACAAGGAATAATAAAGTAGCATGTGTACAAAATTTTTTAAACTAAAGTCAATTGGACAGATTTAAAGGTGGATCGTGAAGTTTTGAAGGATCAAAAGACAAACTTCCCACGTCCTTGAATAGCATTTGGTCATCCGGATGCCCATCTAACGAACTGGAATATAATAAATGCTAGATTACTAATTAATCGATAGACATAGGATAAGGTGAAAATGTTTGAAGTACGTAATGGATGACATGCACTGCCTGCATCCTATTGGACGGCAACTGCAATGCGAAACTAGGCAAGTATAGGGAGACATGACTCAGTGCTTTATTTGACTTTCTTTACCTACCCCTTTCGATTTAATTGATCTCTATTAAGAACTAAACAAGCTAACACCCTATATTTATAGATAACTATACTACTGATTACACTTTTAATTTGTCTGCAAAGGGTGCTGTTCACAAAGATGAATATGTAGCCGCTAGTAGATCGAAGGTGTATGATGGGGCTGAATTTTTAACAATTTTAGTATAACTAATTTTCAGTGTGACAAAGCCTTTTAGGATTATGATGTGATTAAATCTCACAAGTAACTTGCTTTGTATGGTTGAATGAATCCTTAGCAGTTGTTGCCGGGTCAATTAAAGACCATATATTATGAAATTAGAATGCTAGAATCATAAGAATTGACCAGTATACATATCAGATCTAGGTAGTGACGCATATATAAAACAAAAGTATAAAATAGAAACCTCTGCTGATATCATTTCTAGTCTAAAACTTTTAGATATTGTCTTATGCACCAATCTCAATAATCATTAATATGAATGATTTCGGAAAATATAAGTAAAAACAAGGAATCATGTACGCCTAGATATTAAAAAGGGTAAATTATATTTAAAAAGGTAACTTCTTGCTAAAGTAGCTTCAAAACAAAGTTCATTTTAGACAAGAAAATTGGCCAACTATTTAGATGAAATTAACGGCCATAAGTTTGTCAGCGTGTAGGTTCTTAGAACTTAATTAGATGAAATTTTAATTAGAACTAATATGTTTAAAACTATAGGGTAGAAATAAAAAGAGTTATATATTATTTTTGATATTGTTCACAAGATATAAAAGTATTATTTTCTTTAGTGTTAAGTACATCATTTCAAATTAAAGAATTTATTTATTTTTTATTGCAAATAAGTTTGTAAAAATTCTCGTTTGAAAAAATATCTTTCATGGAAATGTCTGCTAGTGTGTTGCTTTAGTGTAACTATATATGATATTTAAAAGTTGTTGAATATTTTTTCTACAAAATAAAGTTAGCATGAAACATGGGCTTTCTGAAAAATTAATATTTTATGGAAATTTATTCTTACTAGAAACAATTGAAAATTATATGCAACAAGTAAATATAGCACGGTATTGCTATGCGTAACGCGTTCTAAATCGGAACATTACTATTGGTTACACTGGAAAATCTCCAGCCAGTAAAGTACTACTAGAACAACATGGATTGGAAAAGTATACCTTCAATCTCCTAATGACGTTTGACGGTGCAAAAGAAAATAACAGGTACACACGAGATACAGGGAAAAATGTGGATTGTTTTTCATTCTTAGTTTGAAGCACAAGTGTAAATAAACACTTCTGACAGATAGATAACAACGACGAAGAATTTATGCGGGACATGTTCTGCCTTTTCATTTCCGTTCAATGAGTATACAACCGTACAAGATAATTACCGAAAGTCTACTAATATAGAAAGTATCCTGAAAACAATACCTATAAAGATATGCAAAACCTTTACATCCTACATTTACATATATCCCAATACTCTATCTCAAGTTGGTGAATGGAGATTTTGAATGCCCAACTTATGAATTAGATGGTAAAAATGACACTTGCTAAATGCTTTCGTTAGTATATCAGCAAGTTGAGTATAACTACGAACATGTTCTCAGACTAAATTTATTCATGCACATAATGACAATCGACGTAGATATACTTAGTACGCTTATAAAAAAAGGATTTGAGGCAATATAAAGAGCCGCTTAATTGCCACAATACAACTGCATAGGTTGTGTATGCTTGATCCCGAATGAGTAAAAAAGTGCTTTGAGCCATATTAGCTCACAAGTTATTGTAGACATCAAATGATATTCTACTTCAGCAAAGGACTAGAATATCGTGGTCTATTTCTTTGTCTCCTAAAAAGTAAGAGAAGTACCCAATAGAACAAAATACCCAGTCAAGGCAATATAAAGAGCCATTTAATTGTTAGAAAACAATCGTATAGGTTATGTATGCTCAATCCTGAATGAGCAAAAAAGTGCTTTGAGTTATATTAGCTTACAAGATATTATAGATATCAAACCATATTCTACTTCATCAACGGATCAAGATATCGTGATTTGTTTCTTTGTCTCCTAAGAAATAAGAGACATATCTAGTAGAACAAAATACCCAGTTAGTGATCACCGAGAGAGAGTATAGCTAACGTAACTCAATCAAAATCATAATAGGCATGCAGCTGCAAATCAATATCCATTAGTAGTAAAATACCCTTCCCAGGATATGCCTTCAAGTAGTGAACCATTCTTAATGTTGCATCCGTAATGTTTCACCTAGGATGCTTGCATGAACTGTGCTAGAATATGCACAAAATAACTCAATTTGGGTCGCATAATGGTTAGCTAAATCAATTTCCCCATTAGGTGATAGTACGTTTTGGGATCATCAAGTAACTACTTGGAAGCTAACACAAGCTAATTGCTCTATTCAATGAAAAATCAACAAAGTTTAGCACCTAGGAATCAAGTTTTAGTGATAATATCAAGCGTATATTTGAGTTGACAAAAAAATTCATTCCAAACTTCTAGCCACCTCAATACTGAAAGTTTCATATGAATATAACGACTAAGATAAAACTCAAAAGTAGCCAAAAGTTCACCATCATTGTCATCAATAATCAAATCATCAACATAAACAAGCACACACATAATAGTCACCCCCTTTTGAAAAATGAACAACATATAATCAATATGGGATTGAGTGAAACCACAAGTTTTGATTGTATTAGAAAGTTTAAAAACTCAAGTTCTGGGAATTTGTCACAGGCTATATAAAGATTTGCTTAAATGACAAACCATATTTAGATGAGTAGCAACAAAGCCAAAAGGAAGCTTCATATAAACTTTTTCACCAAGAAAGGTGTTATAAATGTCTATTTGATGTACTTCCAAATTCTGTGCAGTTGCAATATTTAAATATTCTCAAAGACACCATATTAGCCACAAATGTAAATGTTTTATTATAGCCTATACCTTTTAATTTTTTATTTCCCAAGATCACCAATCGGGCCTTGAATCATTTGATCATGCCATAAGAATTGTGCTTTAGCTTTTAAACCCATTTATACCCAATCCCTTTTTTTAAGGTTAGAGTCTCGACAATCTTAGTAGAGTTCTTTTTAAGTGAATCAATCTCCTATTTCATAGCCTCTCGCCACCGTGGGTCATACACTGCTTTCAAAACTTAAGTCAATTTAACCTCAATAAATATTGATGTTAGGAAAGCTCTATGTTTAACAAAAAAGTTATCATATGTTACATAATGAGCAATTGGACACGGAATACTTAAGGAAGATGACAATGAAGATAAAGTGGGAGGGATGGGATGAGATTTATATGACAAACAGTATTAGTAACATAGTCTCTAAGCCAAGTGGAGGGCTGACAAATGTAGTGTCTGCATACCATAAGCTCAACATCAACCTATAAGGGTGTTGTGTCACTTTCACTATTGGTAACATCACTCCCCATTTCCTCCATTTTAGCCTCCAAATTACTTTCAGTCCTCTCGCTCCCCTCTCTTTATGTTGCCTAACTGAACTACCAATCAAAATCAAAGCAATAATACTATCTCGATACCACACATTATTGAGCAAATTATTATGACTACATAAACTGAGGTTTACACCATCTTAAATTGCAATGGGCAAAGCCATTCCAACACTTTCGTTAAAATTAGGCACCTTTTTTTAATATAAGGAAATTTATCTTCAATAAAATTAACATCTCGCAAGAGAAAATAAACAATGGACTTAACATCATATAATTTCCAGTACTTTTGTGTTTGAGAATAACCCAAAAATTACACCACTAAATCCATGAACAAAATTTATTCCAATCAAACCTATGATAAGTGTAATATAACCAACCAAATGTACAAATATAGGTATATGAAGGTTCCTTTCTGAATAACATCTCATATGGTGTTTTCCCACCATTTAAACTAGTCAAAGTCTGATTAATAAGATATCTTACTACCAAAATACATTCTCTCATCCTATAAATGCAATGCAGGACCTACATTCAAAATATGCTTATAGTTCCTTTCAACTTACCCATTGTTTTGAGGGATATCTATATATGAACTTTGAAAATTATACTATGGTCTATAAAATGTTTCTTTAAAGGCTGAAGTCTATCCCGTTATCATTTCATATAGTTTTAAGTTAACAATTAAATTGAGCTTGAGTTATGGCGTAAAAATTATGAATAATGTTAGGAACCTCTATTTTGCTGACCAACAAATAAACCTAAATTGTTATTAAGAAATAATCGACAAAATTAAAAATAATAGGTATAACCAAAAAAACTACTCAATAAGGTCCTTAAACATCGTAATGAATCAATACAAATGGCACAGTTGCTCTACTACTACTTCAATGAAAAACATCTCACATTTGTTTTGCATGAAAACATATATCAAAGTTCTTATTTTCTTCAAACTAGTACCATTCCTAGTGTTAGGAAGCAATTTAACTACTTGGAAAGGAGGATGGTCTATATGCCTATGCCATAAATTGAAGTTATCAGATTTCTCTTTGTCCCCCACAATTGGTGCCTCATCCTTTATTACCAGGACCTCCCCACGCCCCACCCCCAACTAAAAAGTCACTACTTATGGTACCCAATGATTTTATAACAATCTCATAACTTGTAGCTAGGTTTCTTGTGGTTTGTATACACCTTCTTCTTATTCTCGTTGTCTTGCAACCTGAACCTAGGTAGTATTTACCCTGCAAATCTGACATTCATTATGTACTTGAGTCACTTCCTTATACCTTTTTTCCCTAATCACGAGAGTGTATACTTAACTCAAAGAGGGTAAAGGATTCATGTTTAAAATATTGGGACAGATATTTTGGTACAGTGTTGTGTCAAGCGCTATTAAAAATTTATGCACCTTCTCCTTTTCTCTCCCCTTTAGATACTTCTTTCTAAGATTACACTTATGACCTCTATAATGACATGTTAGTACCTTCACGTATCTGGCCAACTCTATAGCCTCAAGTATACCAAAGTAATTCGTAACACTATTGTCTTGCTATTTTAGCTTCATATAGCATCCTTAAACTAATTAACCCACATTACATGTCCAATTAAAAAATTCTCCTTGAGGTCATCCCAAAGATCTTTGACATTATCCATATAAGTGAGCACAAATCTGACCATGGTTTTTATCATTATTATGATCATGATTTGATGCACAAGTATAGTGTTTTCAATATATCAATCTTCCACTTCATCTTAATGTTTCACTAGTTTCTTGATCGTCCCATTGATGAAACCTACTTTTCGCTTAACCTTGAAGACGTTTTTCATTACCTTGGCCTCTTCATAGTTTGCTTCCCCTTTGAGGACTAAATCATATATATTGTGTCCTCTATGTGAGAAACTTTTATAGATTGAACAATACTATAAACAAACTTGACTCCACATTGTTTGATGATCTTGATCGTCTTTATCCACTCTCACCTTCTTACTTTTCTTCGTTCTCTCAATAGTGCAAGAACTTATATTCTTTCAATATTTGTTTTACTTAACTTCTATTGAAGGGAGAAGGAAGGGTTATTATTAAGTAACCAACCCTAATAATTCTAATTACCTTTAACAAGCCCAATAACCATTATTTTAGGCCCACCGTTATATTAGAATCCATTAAAGTAATATGGGCCACATTAATTATTAAAATTAACCTAACAATCTCCCATTTGGCCCATATTATGACTTGGTGATTCAACAATAAAACTTTCAGTGCACACAACACATTGAATCGATCAAGTCATCTTTAAGTGAATTAAGATGATGGGATCATGGAGGTCACAAGTTATACAACATGATTCCTTCCATATATCACATAATCAACTTAACTCATAAAACTTTAAATGGGTAATTCTGTAATTGTTATCTCACATAAACAATTATTGTATACAACATAATATGAATAACAAGTAAATGAGAAAAAACAACTGTGACTGTAATTGAATTGACAAGTGTCATGACAATTCGAGCAAGACAATTATATATATATATATATATATGTCAGAACTCTATGCTAACAAGGACTTATCTATAATGCCCATCCGTTCAACATGAACAATAAATGTTTTAGGCAGTAAGCCTTTAATTAACGGATCCATTATCATTAAAGTTGTACCAATATGCTCAACTAACACTTTATGTTTTTGCACTTCTTCTTTCACAGACAAATACTTCAAATCCATATGTTTTGCACCTTTTAAATACTTGTCATTTTTAGAGAAGAAAACAAGTTCAGAATTATCACAATAAATTCTTAACGGTCTAGCAATATTGTCGACAAAACTAAGACCTAAGATAAAGTTTCGCAATCACAATCCATAAATCGTGGCCTCAAAGCATGCCACAAATTCAACCTCTATAGTGGAAGTAGTAATGACGGACTTCTTTCTACTTTTCCACAAAATTGATCCTCTAGCTAATAGGAACATATAACTGAACGTAGATTTCCGTGAGCCTACACAATCGACATAATCTGAATACGAGTAACCTATCACTTTGAGATGTGTTGATTTTCTATATGTGAGCATATAGTCCTTGGTGCCCTGTAAATATCTAAAGACTTTGTTTGCAGCTTTCTAGTGGTCCATTCCAGGATTGCTTTGATATCGACCTAGCATTCTAACAGTAAAACTAATATCTAGTCAAGTACATGTTTGAGCATACATTAAGCTCCCCATTACTGACATATAAGGAATAGACTCCATTTCTTTACATTCCAAAGCATTTTGTAGACATTGCATTTGACTAAATTTATCCCCTTTTTGAATTGGAACTATCCCTACAGAGCACTTTTCCATTTTAAATCTTTCTAATATTTTCTTGATATAACCTTTTTGAGATAATCCTAACAATCCTTATGACCTATCACAGAAGAGTTTTATTCTGATCACATAGGATGCCTCACCCATATCTTTTATTTCAAAATTATTAGAAAGAAAATTCTTGACATAATATAACAAAACCATATTATTCGCAGCAAGCAGGATATCGTCAACATATAGGACTAATATAATGAACTTGCTCCCACTGATCTTCATATATATAAACCGATCAACAGTGTTCTCTACAAAACTGTAAGATGTAATGATATCATTAAACTTAAGATACCATTTTTGGGAAGCCTATTTCAATCCATATATTGATTTCTTTAATTTACACACTAACTTGTCCTTTCCTGTGGTTTTAAAACCTTATGGTTGATCCATGTAAATTTATTTTTCTAAGTCACCATTCAGAAAGGTGGTCTTTATATCTATTTGGTGAAGATCTAAATCATAATGTGCTACTAGGGCCATAACAATTCTTAACGAGTCCTTTTTTGAAACCAGAGAGAAGGTCTCTTTATAGTCAATGCCATCCTTTTGAGTATAACCTTTGGCAATAAGTCTGGCTTTATACCTTTCAGTATTACCTTGTGAGTCACGTTTGGTCTTAAAGACCTATTTACAACCCATTTAATTTGCACCTTCCAGCATCTTAACTAATTCCCAGACTTTATTGTCATCCATTGATTTCAACTCTTCTTTCATAGCATTGAAACATTTTTCAGAATTGTTGCATTCCATGGCTTGTTTGAACGAGACTAGTTCCTTATCAATGCTTAGGTAACATTTATGTTCAAATGAGTAAACTTTATAGTCATTTGAAATAGCTGGTCTCCCCTGCCTTACAGACCTCGTAATGCTACTTCTTGTGGCATTACTTGATCATTTATAACTTGAACATCAGTAATTGGTTCTTCATTAATATGTTCAATTTGTGGAATTGGAACATTAATTTATTGTTCCGATATATTGCATATCTGTGATGCAACAAGCGGAATAATAATCGTTGGAATCACGTTTGATGTAGTAGTTTCTACTTGACTTAGAGTAGTTTCTACACAATTATCGTGAATATCTACTTTTTGCAGTTCTCCACTCCCACTGATTTGACTATTTTCAATGAACCGAGCATTACCAGACTCAACTATTCTTGTACTATGGTTAGGACAGTAAAATCTTTACCCCTTTGTTTTTCAGGATAGCCGATGAAAAAACCACTAACAATTCTTGCATCAATCTTCTTTTCATGTAGATTATACAGCCTTACTTCTGCCAGACAACCCCAAATGTGAAGGTTTCGTAAACTAGGTTTCCTTCCTTTCCACAGTTCATAAGGTGTCTTAGGAACTGCTTTACTAGGAATCATATTAAGTAGATATGCAGCGGTCTTTAATATATGCATCCACAATGATAACGATACAGTACTATAACTTAACATACTCCTAACCATTTCTATAAGAGTGCGATTCCATCTTTCGGCTACACCATTTTGTTGCAGTGTACCAAGCATTGTGTATTGCGCACATATGCCTTGACTTGTAAGAAACTTTGCAAATGGACCTGGACATTGTCCACTTTCATAAAATTTTCCATAATATTCACCAGCTTTCTCAGATCTCACAATCTTTATTTTCTATCTAACTACCTTTCTACCTCATTAATGAACACCTCTAGGATGTCTATAGACTAAGACTTTTCATACAGTAAATAAATATAACCATATCGTAAGAAGTCATCAATAAAGGTAATGAAATATTTTTCGCCGCCCTAAGAAGGAATGTCGAAAGGACCACAAATGTCAGTGTGTATTAATTCCAGTAATTCATTACTTCTGGTTGCTAGATGCTTTGATATATGTTTAGTTTTCTTGCCTTTAATGCAATCTACACATATTATCCCAGTCAACAAAATCCAATAGAGGTAAGATTTCATTTTTCACTAACCTTTGTACCCTTTCCTTAGATATATGACCTAATCTTTTATGCCACAAAAAAGTCAAACATTCATTTTATGTACTACATTTACTTCCTATAATATGATCAACATGAAACAAAGATGAAAGGAATCCCTTTCTTTTCGAACTAAGCCTTTCTTTTAAGGCAATCGTTCTTGAAGTGATCAAGCTTCTTACAGAAGTGGAACCTTTTGTTTTTATGGATTCGGCCTTTATTTACTTTACTGAGAACTTTGTGCTTATCTTTGCCTTTCTTTCCTGGTTTGTGCTTACTGCTACTAGCTCCTGGATGAAATGTGAGATGAACGGAGTGCTCCTTCATTTTCTTCAATCTCCCTTCCTCCTAATCCAACATTTCATTTTCTTTAATCTCCCTTCCTCTTGAACCAACATGGCCTTAATTTCTTGAAGGTTCCATTTTTCTTTAGTGGTGTTATAATTCACCTGGAACTGGTCAAACTCAAGAGAAAGTGAGTTGATAATAAACTATACTAGAAAGAAAGTACTCGCTCACATCCAAAGCCATAGATTTCAACTTTACAGCTAGGTTTGAAAGATGATTCACATGATCATGAATAGGCTCTAACTAGTCAAACTTCTTAGTAATTAGCTCACTCATTAAAGTCCCTATTATAGACTTATTAGTTATATCAGATTGGGAGTATACTTTAAGCTTTAACATGAACTCCTTTTCATTATCCGTCTTAAGCATTGATGGCTTCACGTTTTCTACGAATATCGTTGGCATCAAATTCAAACTCAACCTATTAGACCGTTCCCAAGCCTCATAACATGACTCGTCAACTTCTGAGCTAGTTTCAGATATGGCTGTGGGCCTTGCTTCTAAAACTGTGGCCAAGTCCAAATCCATTGCACCCAGTTGGAATTGGATTTGTTTGGACCAGTCCGCATAGTTCAGACTATTGAACTTGATCAAGTCATTTCCTAAAGCGAACAAGTTAGAAGATGTTGCAAATACAACATATAGCTCACACATTATTACTTTGAGTAGACCTAAATGGATTCAAATTAATAATAAATTTTGATTATGTATTTAAATTCTCCTTTAGGTGAAATTTAAATACATAGTTGTAATATATCATGATGCAAATATAATTCACTATAATAGACAATCAATCATATTCTAGTCAACCTGCATGTTATTTTTGGATATACAATCATATTAACTAAATATGTTGATAAAGTCCTTTTATTATCATTAATTATAAGCAATGGTCCACCTTTGGGTGACCTCCTAGCATTATAATTAATAATCTCAAATGTTCAGTTCAACCTTTATGTCATTCTAATAGTATCATATCAACATAAACAATTGCAACATTCGCAATTAAATGTTTAATATTTTTAAGTTAGGCCACTTTGGTGACTAACAAGCTTTCCATGTGATAAACATTTAATTAAACAATTATTGTACATGACAAAATTTAATTTAATTAGTTTGGTCACTTTGGTGACTAACAAAATATTTTAAATTACCATAATGTTACGTAGCACATTCAACATATAATAGGAAAATTTAATTCCAAACATTACATAATATAAAATATTCAATGTACCAAATAAACATATAATATGGAACTTATTTTCAAAATTTTATTATGCATAGAAAATAAATTAATTATGAATTAAAAAATCCATTATGTCCCAAAATTGTTTTATTTAGGGTTAAAGTCCATAATTTAATTCCTTAATAATTAAGGTTGCATAATATAACTCAAAAATAAAATCCATAAAATTAGCCCATAATCATTTAATAACCCAATCTAATCCTATAATGACCAAAAAGGCCAAAACCAGCCCAAAAGTGATTATGGCCCTAGGAAGCCCATCTGCCAAGTTTAATGCACACGCCAGATGCTGCTCCTTTATGTTTAGATGGGGCGCGTGAAGTTCTTTCTACCATACTATCGAATCTTATAGAATAGTGCTGATTCTAGTCCGCCCTTATTTATCTACATTTATCTACGACGTGAAATTAGATTTCTTTGCATTTTTTCTGCAATCATTGAAGAATTTTCTATTTGGGAGTTTATCAACTGCAAATTTTTTTTATTTTTAATGACTTTTTTAAAAATCCTATTTTTTTAACAAATTTGATCGTATTCAAAAAATCCACAAATGTAATTGAACCTTCTTTTTGATCATAGACTGCCATATTCTATAACGAAAAAAATATTTTTTTCTTTTTTACCTTATTGATATACTCGATTAGGACGTAAATCCTATTTTTATAAAAATTTGGATTGAAAAGATATACATAGATACCTTTTTAGGTACCATCACAATTCCGCGTATCAATACACAACTTTTTCTTGAATCAACAATAAAAATTCTTAATAAATACATTTCCAATAATGAAGAAAATTTCAAAAGAATTGGTAAAACAAATCAAAATCTAAGTGATTTTTTAATAATTTTCCTCCAAATGTCTGTCTAGTCTAGTTTTTCTGCGTTTCTATTTTTTTTTAATCTACAATCTTCTATCATAGATTCTCTTTGCAATGCCTTTTCCAAATCCTTACTTGACTTGAGCCAACGTTAAGGGCATCCACCATGTTCTTATTCATTGGTCAAAATAACATCACTATTGTGTTCCTTTCGTTTCTCTTTCTACAGGTTTTTATTCTCACTCTAAATCTATAACAGAGACATGTCTTTTAATTTGATTTAAGAAAAATCATGCTAATTTCATTTCAAGAATCAAACTTTTCATAAATAAACATTGCAACGCAGGCTCTGATACTAATTGTGAGAAACTTTTATGGATTGAATAATAATATAAACAAACCTGACTCCATATTATTTGATGATCTTGATAGTCTTTATCCACGCTTACCTTCTTACTTTTCTTCGTTCCCTCAATGGTGTAAGAACTTTTATTCTTTCAATATCTATTTTATGTAACTTTTATTGAAGGGATAGGGAAGGGTTATTGTTAAGTAATAGCGAAGGGTTATTGATAAGTAACCAACCCTAATAATTCTAATTACCTTTAACAAGCCCAATAACCATTATTTTGGGCCCACCGTTATATTAGAATCCATTAAAGTAATATGGGCCACATTAATTATTAAAATTAATCTAACATTATATTGTCTATTATATGAAGATAATAAGGAGATTTTGAGTCCAAATCTTGTTTCTCTTCCTATTGTCACCACTGCTACCATTCTTCCTATCTCTACTTTTCATGGTCTAATTTTGTAGTTACTGGTAGTGTAGGAATGCCTTTGGTGTGTGTTTTCTATAATACCATCAAAAATTTATGTGGGATAAGATGTGCCTTCTCATTCCCATTCAATGAGTATATATACAACTATACACGATATTTACCAAAGGTCTTGTAATATAGACAATCTTAAAAAGATAACACCTAAAGATAGGCAAAATCTTTACATCTCAAATTTATATATATCTTTTATTTACATATATCCCAATAAATGACTATCAAGTTAATATGGTTTGAAGCTCTCACTTTTATATATTTTATTTATACCAAAAGGAATTATTATTTAATGATGATTCTCATTAAATTTTAATCATATCTCAAACTAAAAGCTTGAGTATAAAAAAATGAAAAAGTTTTTTTTAATTTCCCATTAACCTTAAAGATTCTTTTAATCTTATTTCTTTACAGATAAAATATGCCTCTTATGAATGAAAGATACTGGAACACAAATTAAAGTGTTAGAGGTTGAAGAAGAAAACAATTGATAATGCTTCTTAGAATGAATTAAACATTAGGGATAAAAAAACTAACAGTTCAAAAATTATGTCTTTCTAATGTTAATTCTCTCTTAGAATGTAAGAAGGCTCAATAGTCATGAAAAGGAGTAGGTAATTTGTGATTATTTATTAGGTATTAAACCCATGATAATTGAGCGTGGGGAGATTAAACTCAAAGTTAAAAATTATAAAAAAGTTTTAGATAAGCATTAGTTAGTCATTTTCAACCATCAGTCATATTATAACGGTATAATAATTATAACTTTTGATCTAGATTAAATAACGATATCCTAAACTCAATAGTTAACTCACTCTTCTATGTGAAATACGAAGAGAAAAATTCGTGCTTATATAGATGCACTATGGCTAATATTTGTTGATGTCAATAGCATAATCCTTCCATATGAGGCTTATAAAATTAACTAACCTAAAGATAGAAATAAAATTCCTTACATAGAGTAATAAGAAAAATGACAGATAGTTCATAAGAAAGAAATTAGATAAAGCTCTTGTTAATGTTCTTTGGTTATCTAAATTTCCATAGAGTAAAGTAATTTTTAGCAGTTGCCTTTTCTTAGAAAACTTTCCTATAGAGATTTACAATCTAACCATAAGAAAAGAAATCAAAATCACTTTTTGCTGCAATGACTACTTATTAAGGGTTAAAGGGTTTGAGGTGGAAATGGGCAAAGAGATAAGCTCAAAATTTTAGGACTATAACATCTTATAACTACAAGAGGAAACTTTAAAAGGTAAAGGTGGAACTCAAGAAACTTAACCATAAAGACTAAAACACTATAATTATAGTAGTTATTATGACCAGAGATATTTTTATCTAGGACCAAAATGACTTACATTAATCTGTTATTGATAAAGCGAAAACAAAGCAAGGATGGACTTTCTTAATTAACTCATGCTTTTGATGCTAATTACTTCCTCTTTAAACATAAATCAAAAGTCTAGTGGCTTAGAAATGGTGATATGAGCTAGATAGGGACTCTTTTATTATCTCTTTTTAAAGAACCAATCCAAGGCATATTTGAGCTAGATAGGACTCTCTATATCATGTTATAGGGGTAGATCATATCCACCTTTCCCACCACTTCGATGTTGTCCCCTCTTCTGCTGATCAAATAGTTAATCAATGTATGCATGAATCTGATAGGTGTTTAATTAATTATCAAATTATTCCATAGCACTTAGCTATTATTGACATGAAATTGCTCAAGATACTCACTTTAACTCATATGTGATTTTAGGCACAGTTTAGAAGAAAAGAAGTTAAAGTGAGTCGAAAGTACAATAATGGAGTCATTTTTTGAAGATTAATTTTCACTTGTCTTCATGGATTGAGAAGAAGAAAATTAAAAGACAAGAAAAATGAAAATATGAAGAAAAGGACACATGAAAATTAATGGACAAATAAGAACCAATACAGCAGTGCATAAGTAAAAGCTAGCTAGATGATAGACACATGTAGAAGGTGAAATGCAGCACAGGAAGCAGATGGCATGTAGGAATAAAGACCCAAAATAGACCAAAAATGACAGTAGCATGATGGACGTCAGCACGTGCATGTTTTTGCATACAAGGGACAGAGCATGAAACGTAGCACAATAGGTAAAATCATGAAGAGAAGCAAAAATGACGATGCAGTAGACGAAGACGCAGCAATTGGGAAAGAAGACTAAAATACAGACAACGCTTACATTTAATGTAAAAGTAGGGAGCCTTTTAAACAGAAAATAACAGAACAGAGACAAAAGGGTTTTTAATGAGTGAATAGTGCAGTGGACCGAAAAATAATTCATAAAATCAAAATAGTAGTGGTAGCTTTAGATAGAGAAAGAGGGAGGCCCTAGAGGAGTCTTTGGCTAGGGTTATTTCAATGGGGTTGAAGCATTTTTTAAGGAGAGACTCATAAAGGGCTAGACATCTGACACTGGTTCGGAGGTGACATCGACATCGATAACCTGGATTAAATGTATTTCACTATTTTGTTGTTTCTTTCTCTCATTAGAAATTGATTGTGTTATCCTTTGTTAATTGATTTGGGTTTTGAGTATGGATAGTCGTATTCTAGTTATTGTTCGATTATTTGTGTATGACTCTATTAGTTATTATGAAAAGATGAATTTAATGCATTCATTCAATCATTTATTTGTAAACCCATTGCTAAAATTTCAATATAATTCGTAATTGTTGTGTTGAAATTCATATGTAACAACTAATGATTCGTAATCATTAGGGATAACATAACCTAGGTTAAATGACATATCATATGTAATTATTTCCTTGATTAAACTATTTTCCTAATTCATAATGCTGCTATCTAATTGAATCTAGAGATCGTATCGTATCGATAGTTAGGTTTAATTAACGATCGTATCTTAATTAAACACTACCTAAGGGAAAAACTTGGGTTAATTATTAACCCACGACTAATAGTTGCTAGGAGAGGTTTGAGAATAACAAATCAATGAATTATTTTTAATTAAGGTGTAGGTCGAGATTGAACTAAAGAACTAGGTCCTTATCGAATTCCCCAATGTTATCATTTTTTACATGTTTTCTTTACATTGCTTTTGTTAGTATTTTTAGCTTTATTTGATTTTCTTATTTCTAAAACCAAACCCTTTGACCTAAACATCAATTAATTTCATTTCAACAACTTTACATACACTTTATGTAGAATCAACCTAGACTCACCACTGCTATAGTAGTAGACTAGTATATTTTGATTAGCATTACGACGCGCTATCAATTTTGTTATTGTTGCCGAGGAGTGCGATGTTTTAGTTTTTGTTTATGATTTTAATTGGTTTTTTATATATATTTGCTCGTAATTATTTTCTTTTCAATTATTTCATGATCCTTTCTTTATTCTATTTGATGCTTGTGATTTACAAAAAAAAAATCCTAGATGGAAATAATTTTTCTTTAACTCTTATTCTCGATCCTATAACTAAGGTTGGACTGATCAACCTAACTTTGTTTATGGATAGGATAACTATCAAAATTACTTCTATATAGTTAACAGGATACACAACAATTCCCATATGGTCCAGAAGCTTCTTATTACAACTCAGGTATGCCTTTGTATGACTATATCAAGACCTGTAATGCTAACCATCTTCAATTTCAACTAGGTATGCAGAAGCTTCAAGAAAGTATGCAACAACTTCAACAAAATACACTACAATTCCAGCAGGATGAAAGGCAATCTTAGTTTAGTTTCCAAGATATAGAGAGACAACAAAACTCAGGTACATCTCTGGAAGAATTGATAAATGTTGTGATTGTTAAAAATCTCCAATTTCAATAAAGCCTACAATAGCAGTTGCAACAGTTCCAACAGGAAATGAGGCATATAATGTCTAGAAACCAGAATTTGTTAAGCCAAATGGGTGAATTCCAGAAAGGATCGAACACCTAGAATCACATATGGAAGAGAAGCAGTCATATCAACCCGAGGCAAACCCTATGGACATAAATGAGAAAATCTTACAAAGTGATGAAGAGCTTGAGAATCATGAGTGTAATAATTAAGGAGTTGCTTGTGTGGAAGAAGCAGAGGAAGAGCTCGAAGCCAAAAAAGGACATATCTTTTAGCTTAGGGGTAAGTACTAAGTTTGTAATTATTTTCGAGACCAACCTTTCACCTTTACCTAGTAGGATAGAAGAATTAAATGAAGAAGAAAAAGGTGAAGAGCCATTTGAATTATTTCGAAAGAGCGAGGACTCAGTAGGGATAAAGAATTTGAAGATAGGGAAGGCGTTGGAGGAGAACAATTATCAACCAGGGCCCTATCCGGAAGAACCTCACATGGAGGACCCGCATGTGACACCTGAAGATCACAGTTTTTTCACGTAAGGAGGAAACATGGAGTCGAGCCAGCGATCCTAAACAAAGGTACTTTTTGGGAGGCAACATAAGGAAAGTAAATTTTTTTCTTTACATTTCTGAATTACTTCTTTTCATGTATGTGTCTTTTTAATTTGTTTGTTTTACTTGTTTTAAGTTTTCAATCAAAATGAGAGAAAGAATAAAATAAACAAATAAACATTTTCTCATTTTTTGTTGCTTCTGACATTATATAGTCATAATTAGAGTGTGAATTGATTAGAGAATTTCATTGTAACTTTACCATGTATTTTTACTCTTATGATTAGTCGATATGCATTATCTTTAAAAGAGTAGTGACTAGGGGTAGACAAAGCTGGGAAGACTTTAGAGCCTTATTAGACTGAGACATCCATATCAATCTCATTGTCTTTTGATAATTTGTGACCTTCATGACATGTACAGCCTGATTTTGCTTTGAGTTTCTATTTGAGACCACATTTTTATCGTATGCATTAACATGAAAATGATTAGGCATTCTTTGTTTTATAAGCTATATTAGCCAAATAGCTTACCCCTATTAACATGATTTTTCCCTTTTTAAACCCCCTTTTGAGCCTTATTAGCCTTTCTTTTTGCATCAACCACATTACATGCTTTATGCTTAACCAAATGCCCTACCCAAGCCATAAAGCTAGTGGAACATTTGTGATTGTTGGATTTGTGGATGTACAAAATTCTAAGTGTGGGGGTGTATATATGTGTAGGTTGGTTATAATGTTGGGATATTATTTTATATCTTATCATTGAAATTCCCATATTGATGTAGTTTATTTTAATTTTTATAAGAGCAAAGAAAAGAAAGGAAGAGAAAGGAAGAAAAGAGAAAAGCAAAAAAAGAAAGAAAGAAACATGTATAAATAAATGTATCAAAAAGGAAGTGCACAAGTGGTTTGCAAGGTTATTCATACTTAATGCATCCCCCTAAAGTTGTATTGAATGGGTTACTTGAATATGTTGAATATGATGTAGATGTTGGCTTGGAAGGTTCACTCTTTGTGGTTTCAATGTATTGTCATCAATTGTATAAATGATCCATTTAGATTGGTATATACTTCATGTGGTTTGTGTATAAGAGCTCAAGTTTGAGTTATGAAACTTGTTTTTGCATTCATTATAGTTGATGTACACAATTGTGAGTGAATGTTAGTTTTTGTCGTTGATAGTATATTGATAGTATATTAAGTGTTACTTTTGTTTCACTAGCTTTGATGGCTTTCATGCTATTTGACCTAAATACATCTCACTTTACCTTTACCCTTATTACAACCTTGAAAAGTCCTGTGATCTATGACTTTACATATGAACCTTTAGTGGTAGAGAAATGAAATGATATGCAAAGTTGTGGATTATTATGATCATGAATGGTGTTAAGTATACCTATGGATATATTTTAATTAAACACATTTTCCGAGTCTACTATTAGATTGCTCAGTTTTTGAAGAAGATAAATGTTGATTGATCATGAGTAAAAACTTGGAATGTTGACTTCTTCCTATGATTTTTTTGAAAGTCATTCATCTTTGCTTATGATTATGTATTCTTGGAACATATGGGAAATGAGTCAATGTTTTGGGTTTATGAGCTTAATTTTAATGTTTTGCCCTAGGACGACCAAAAGCTAAGTGTGAGAGAATAAGGGTTAAATATTTTTTAATCTTTAGCTAGAAACCCTCTCACATAATTGTCTTTCTTAGTAGACACCTCTTAATTTGTTTGGAACAAATTAGTTTTTTGCCTCATCTATGAACAAATTTCATGAGTTTCATTATCTGTATATTACTCGCAACCATTTAATGAAAAAGATAAATTAGATATAAAATTTTTTAAGGCAAAGATATTTACCTCATAATGTGCTTTAGTATTGTATCGAACCTAATACCAAATTAGTAAGAGTTTGTTGTCATGTTTAAAATCAAGTTCTAAGCACCTTCTATAGTTTTATCCACCAATGCTCCTATCGATAGGTAAAAGCCACCATACAAATAGTAAATAAGTATTTGTTCACTAATTTAATGATGAGAGCAATAGGCACATCTTAAAACCCTCTTAGTACTCATATAAAGGCTCATCATTATAGTGTCTTACTTCAAAATTTGCCTTTTGAATGGTGACTACTCTTTAAGTTAGAAAAGTAACTCTCCAAGAATAATCTCATCATCTAGTCCCTTATGGTAATACTTTTAAAAGGTAAGTGATAAATCCAATCCTTTAATGCATCTTTCAATGAGGATGGAAAGATCAATGTTTGATGTTCCTCTATAATCCCAATGATCTTCATGCATGTACATAACACGTGGAACTCCATCAAGTGCTTATACAAATCTTCACCTGCAAAACTATATAAAGCTCTTTAATAACTATAACAAGCTCTTTAAATTCCTATATTCATCCATAGGCCATTCCTTTTCAAATTCTAAATATTTACAAAATAAGAATTTATGAGCTTAATTAGCCTCTTATTATCTCTTTTTAATCTTCTTCCTTAACTTACATAAAGTTGATCCTATCTCTAAGTTAAAATGTAAATTAATTTGATTAAAAAATTTAACAAGCAGACACGGTTAAGAAATCAAAGAATAACAATGAAAAATAAACAAAATACAACATAAAATAAATAAAAAAGAACTATAATAACTCCCTAGTAATAATTCCAAATTTTTGTATATTTTCACCTATACCTAAAAATAAAAGCTTACTCTTGAGAATATATGTAATAGTTAAAGCCCATTTCCCTCTTTATATAAAAGTAAATTTATAATACAACTATCTCCCAAGCTGTGAAATTTGATTTATTTTTATTTTTAATTTACATTTTAAGTTTAAATTATTTCTCTATATTCATATTTCATGATTATATGATTGATTTTTAGGAAGACCTACTAGCTTCTTATTTGTTATAATATATTACTAGGTTATGTATTAAATAAGCAATTATTTAAACTCTTTAATCTATGAAACAACTAGGATTTAATTGATCACTTTGCCTAGAATTTCTAACTATTATAAAGAACAATTGATTGAATTAAATGCAAGCGATTAACTTGTGTTACTCTATTTCATTAATCTTTGTAATTTTTAAAGTTTTTAATTTAAATATTCATACATTTAACTTAAGTTATTTAGTAGTTAGGGTTAACAACAAATTATTTTTTAAAAATTAAATATAATTAAAGAGAGATAGGAATTAATTCTATTGGTAAAAATTCAAATTTTGAATTGATTTATCTTTTTATCAATTATCGGTATGTAATTATTAAGATAAATATAAACTAGACTAAATTTTATTTAATCATAATCAAACCCCAATTTATTTCTTCTTGTTTACAATCCACAAATTCATATTAAGTACTTTTTATGAGTCGACTTTTACTCTCACTATTATGTATATTCTTAACATTAAAATTTTATTTCTTAATTCAAATAACTATTGGACTATAAGCAATTGCACCCACAAGATCAACAAGTACACTTAATTAATATCAAACTACTTAAATCATATAGATGAATGAAAGATAAATTGAACAAACGATTTTAACATTAAAAACCCTCCAATGTAGAGATAAAAACCATATGACAAATTGAGAAGAAAGCTACAAAATCAAATAGCAAGATACGAGCATTTAAGGTTTTGTTCTATTAATTTTAACTCCAAAACAGCTAAAAGATAATCTATCTTTTAGCTTCATAATTGAGTATAAATAAATATTTAATTTTCTTCTAAATTTTTCATATGGTTTTAATTTTAACTCCAAAACAGCTAAAAGATAATCTATCTTTTAGCTTCATAATTGAGTATATATATATACCAATACTCCCAAACTAAACCTAGAAATAAATCTCTAATAAAATTGCAATTAAATAGTGCTATTTAGATTCTAAAACTCTACTTTCGTCATGTGTTTCTATCTTATGTAGCTTTTATCTTTTATCAAGCCTTTTAAATTTGAAAAAGATAAGATTTATACACTACACACGGTCATCCACATGGACGTGTGTGGTGACCGTGTTTAACTTTTAAGCATTAAAACTTAACATCTAAAGAAACACAGTTTCATGGACAGCAACCACAGATGTGTCTAGCTCCACACGAGTGTGTTTGAGTCCATAAGGGCATGTTTAACGTCAAATGTCATCATTCAACTAACATATGGTTATAAAAGCTTACAAGTTCAGCCATACAGTCGTGTACACTATTTTCATGGGCATGCACAACCTAGACACAAATGTGTGCTTTAGAAACATCTACCAATTATCAGTTTCCACCTCAAATTTGCCTGATCTTTTTCCTTTTAATCAATGGAGAACAATAACACTTTTAGAGCGCAAATTTAGTTGAATTGGTCTAGAAATTATGTATAAAATAGGGTTAGACCAATAACAATCTCCCCATCCCACCTATTTTGAAGGAGAAATTCCTTACGCTAATGATCACTTGAAAGCCATCCCGATGAGCTTACTATAAAGCTTAAGCTTGTTCCCGATAACCACCCGGGTTAGCATATCAATATCATTCTTGATTATATGAATTTTCTTTAATTTTATTAGTTACTCTTTAATGATAGATCACAACCACTAATACCTGACATCAATATGCTTGTTGTGAAAATGATGCATTGAATCTTTGCTTAAACATAGGGCACTTTGATTATCTAGAAAACCATGTACTCATTTTGTTCCACATCCAACTCTTGAAGAAACCACTTTAACCAAAGAATCTCCTTACCTGCTTCTATGACTTACAACATATTTCACCCTAATAATAGATAATGCTACACACTTCTGCAACTTGGATTACTAAAAAATGGCTTACCTAGTAAATTTAAATAAGTAATCTAAGGTTGATTCGAGATCACTAGTCACATTCTCATCAATATACCCTTCTAGAATTTGTTTATTAACTACAAAATACAAACACAATATAAAAATTCCCCATAAATACTTAAAGATCCACTTCACTGCTTCCTATTGTACCTTTCCCATATTAGATCAAAATTTGCTCACCAACCCAATAACATATGTAATCTAGTCTAATGTATACTATAACATACATTATGGATGCAATAGTAAAGGAATATGAAATTAAAGACATCGTTTTTCTTCTTTTAGGTTATAGGACAAGATCTTTTGCTTAATTTAAAATAAGATGCTAATGGAATGTTACATATTGAACTTCTCAAGTACTCGTTCAATATACTTTTCTTATGAAAACTATAACTTTTTGGCCTTCTTAACATAAATGATCTCGATGCCTAAAATATATTTTATAGGGCCCAAATATTTCATATCAAAGGACTTGGACAAGTCTTCCTTCTACCAACAAATCATAGAGGCATCTTTTTCTACTATCAATTTGTCATCTATATTTAAGAGAAGGATGATGAAGTTACCACCAAGAAATTTTCTAAAGTACACATAAGGATAAAAAATGTTCACTTATAACCATTTCTTGTCATAAATGAATTAAACTTCTTATACCATTACCATGGTGCCTGTTTGAGCCTATAAAGACTCTTTTTCAAATCACACACTAATTCCTCCTTTTCTTTGACTTTGAGCCCTTATAGGTAATCCATATATATCTCCTCATCCAACTCACCATATAAGAATGTAGTTTTCACATCAAGCTCTTTAAGTTCTAGATCTATACTTGCAACTATATATTAAAAAGTGTGTATAAATGTCATCTTAACCATAGGTGAAAAATCTCAACAAAATCAATACCTTTTTTTATTGTATCCCTTTACCACCAGTCTTGTCTCACATTTCCATAGTTTGTTACTATCTTTCTTTAGCTTAAATACCCATCTATTCTTCAATACCTTTTTATTTTTGGGAAGCTTCACTAATTTGTAAATCTCATTCTTATCAATAAATATATCTCCTTTTGCATTGTGATGAGTTAAGATTCTTTGTCTTTGAGTTACTAAACTTTTTGAAAATTCTTTATCTCCCCCTTAATACTCATTAAGAGATATTCAAAGTTGTGTATCTAGTTAAAGGTTTCTTCTCTCTAGTTGACCTTTAAAGTTAGACAAATTTTAAAACTTAAGCAAGTTACTCCCCCTACTTATGATGCTCGTAGATCTCTTCTATATCATCCATAAGATGTAGCTCATACGACTCATCTCCATTTGTTTGCATCTAATCATTATGATCCTATGTTAGCTCATATACTTGTCCTTCCTAACTTGTAAGGAGTAGTTTTGAAATCCAACTTTTATCTCTACTCTTTTGGCACATAATTGAAGGCTTTACATCTGAACAACCTCAAATGTGTATAAGTTGGATCCTTCCATTTCACACTCTTTCAAGAATATTAAGATCCAAAAGGAATAAAGAAGTTATTTTGATCAAATATATTATAGTTTGGACTATCTAACCCTGAAAGGATTTTTATATTATAGTTTGCACTACCTGACCCTAAAAGGACATCTATAGCTTGGAAATTTAGAGTATGCATTAAAACCTATCTGTGATGATTTTATTCATCCTGTCGACAACATTATTATGTCGTGGGGTAATAGGTTCTATCTTTGCATATCTAATGCTATATCTGGCACAATAGTCCTCAAAATTGTTTGAGTTTTACTAACATCCATTTTCAATTCAAAGACATTTTAATTTTCTCTCCATCTACCTTTCCACTATGGTATGACATTTTTTAAAGGTCTCTAACACCTAGTTTTTTGTTTTTAACATAAAGACCTAATTCTTACAAGTAGCATCATCAATGAAAGTAACAAAATGCTTGTAACCTCTTGAGGACTACTCCTTAATTGGACAAAACATCAAAGTACACTAATTTTAACTTAGTCACCCTTCTATTAGACCTTTCTTATAAAAACACTTGATGTTGCTTTCTAGCACCATAATGATCATAGAGCTTTAGATAAATATTGGTTTTTGCAAGAATAATTAATTTTCTAACCAATAATTTGATCCCCTTTTCATTAACATATCCTAATATTTAGTACTAGAAATTTAGAGAAGTATTCTCTTCAACAATATGTAGTTCTCTAGCACACGAATTCAAGTGTGTCTTATATAGGGTGTAGTATAATTCACTATGAAAAACTGTGAATGATCATTTAGTCAGCTTGCACTTACCATCCCTAAAAGTATATAGATATCCTTTTTGGTCATTCAAATTTAAAATAACAAATTTAGAAATAAGCGATAAACGTATCGTATTCCTCTTAAGGTTAATATGTACCTAACAATAGTCTGGACTTAATTGTCACCCATACTGACAATGCTAGCAGAGCTTTGATTTCCCATCTTCTCACCTTCAAAATCACTTCTCCCATAATTGATTAAGCATTCCCTCTTTGGAACACAATGGTAGGAAGCCCCTATATTAATAAGCCATACAAAATCTAAGTGATTTATATAGAGATACTCACTTGTCACAAAAATCAACGATGCCTCATCATCTATTCTTAATAATGTTGTTATAGTGCTATTTTTGTCTCCATCTTTTTAGTTGCCTTACTTCTGGTCTCTCTTGTACTTATAATAGAACTTTATATGACTAGGTTTGGTGTAATAATAACATGTCTTAGTCTCCTTGCCATCTCTAAACATAGAGCTATTCTTAGACTTGCCTTTCCATATGGAACCAACGCTCCTACTTCTTTCTTTATTATCTACCTTAAGGGCCTGTATGTTGTTGACACCAATATCCTTTCTCCTAATCTCTTCATTAAACATGCTCTCTTTGATCACACACCAGTTAGAGCAAAGTTGCTAATAATAATAACCAAAGTTTTCTAACTATTTTGCAAGGAACTCAACATGAACAAAGCTTGTAGCTCACGACCAAGGATGATTTTCACGGTGGTCAGCTTATTGATGTTATCCAAAACATCATTGAGATTCTCTACGACTAACTTTCCATTCTTCGACTTTAAGTTTACAAGATTTCATATCAAGGGGACCTTACTGTGGGCAATTTTCCTCTTATAAAGACCCTCTAATTTCTTCCATAGCTTGAAAGGATCAAACTCTAAGGATACGTGATCAAATATATTGATATCATCAATACACTGTCTAATTGTTCCCAAAGTTCTCTTCATCTTTTTTCACTTTTTTTTTTCTGTCATCTTCTCTGGTTTTAACGGGATATCATCTTTTATTCTTTTGTCCACATCAATAGATCATAGAGATCTTTTACAATACAAGAGATCTTTCATTATAGTTTTCCAAATTGAGTAATTGGTTCATGTTAACTTAACCATAAGGCTATTGCCACTCCCTATATTTGAGGCTCTAAACAATAACAACCATAAGATCAACAAGAACACTTAACCAATAAGAAACTAATAAAATGATATGGATGAAAGAAAGATATATTGAACATAAGATTTTAAAGTGAAGAAGCCTAAAAATGACGGAAAAAGCTTATAAGATATCTACTAAATCAAATAATGAGATAAAAGCATTTAAAGTTTCAAGCTATTCACTCTAACCCTAGAACACCTCACAAAAATAGAAAAACTACATATAATCTCCCTTATAGCTTTATAATTGAGTAAAAACTGACACATATGCACACACACACGCACACACACACACACACACAAAAACTAATCCTTGAAATCAACCTCTGATAAATCTATAGTTGAAGAATGCTACTTGGACCATAAAACTCTTCTTTCTTCGTGTATTTCTCTTATCAATCCTTTAAATTTGAAAAAGAAAAAAATTTATATATCGCACACAATTGCCCGCAAGTCTCGATATCACAAAGACACATGACTCCAATAACTTACTTAGTCAATGGACACGACTGTGTCTACCAACGACACGGTCATTTCTGACTCCATAAGGGCTTGTTTGACCTCAAGTGTCATTATTCAACGTGTACATGATTATAGAAGCTTACACATTCATTCACACGATCATGTCAACCATTGACACAAGTGTGTGGAACTTAGGCTTAGTGTGATTGGTCTAACAAATATGTCTAAAATGAGGTTGAACCGACGGCAATAATAACATAACAAAATTTTAAATTTAATGAGAATGTACCACCATCCAGAGGAATTTTTTATGGCTACAGGAAAATCTTGAAGAGGATTGGGATCATAAGGTGGAGCAACTCAAAACGAATAGAGCAATAACTAAAATATATTGAAACTTCCCATTGCCTTGAAAAATTGTATCTTTGTTTAATGAAACTTATTGTCTAGTTAAGGGATGACAAGTGTTTTCTGGGAAACTAGCAATTTACAGAAGGCAATAATTGAATGGGTCTATATTATGGCTAGTGGTGGATTGCAAGTCCCAGTCGTTCTGTTTATTTAAAAGTTTAGACGACGCACGTAAAAAATACGACATTAATCATTTGACCGAAAGAACAGTAAAAGATCAGTTGATATTATTTGTATTATTTATCATATTGAACCTTTTAATGTTCAGGCATTGAAGAGATGGGAAGAGTTTGGTATTAAAGACTGCCTGTCAAATAGGAAAAGTAGATTATTAGTTTCAATCATTATCGTCTTCTCCGATAAACAATCAAAAATAAAAGTTTTTTTAATTTTCTAATAAAGAGAAATGGAGTGTTGAACCCTTAATCTCAATTGTTTAATACAGAAAATTACACACCCCAATTATTTAATGGATGCCACGGAATAATGGCAAGTATGGCTGCCACCCACTGGCAACTATGTGAATGATACTTATCAACCGTTACTCACATATTCTTTATTATCCACCATGCTTGATGAACTCGAGGAATAGTTGGTGAAATTTGTTCACCTATTATCCGAATTGAATTAGGTTACACTGCCACTGAAAGATTCTGCTACTATCTTAATTCTGGTGCTCTTGCAGTCTAAGTACTCTGTATATGGAATAGATTAATCCATTAGCCGTTCATTTGTACCCATCTGACGTCTCGTTTTCTATAATTAATGTTATTTTAAATAAAGTAGATATGGAGAGGCATTGGTTTTTTATTTAATAGAAATATTACCTATTTTACTCGCACATATGTTGAAAACAGCGTATAAACATGAGACTAACCAAAACAAAGATGTGTTACCCGACCAAAAATTTAAGACCTTCAATTTGGATGAGAAGTGTGAATCTATTCTCTGCTAATGCAAAGAGATATGGAAGGAGTTATAAAATCAAGCAACCACCAAATAATTAGAAATTTCTATGCCACTTGCCTACTTTCAATTATTTTATTTTTTTAATATTTGTATATTTATGTTCTATCTCTTATTATATTATCAAAGAACCATCAATTTTATATGGACAAACCCTGCTTTCTCTCATTATATGCGTCCTTTTACCACCTGAAAGAGAAAAGATATTGTCAAAGCCTAACACCAAAAGAACAAAAGGCCATTAGTATAGTATAACACATGGATAAACTAGTCTGATCAATCCCATTTTTAGCAGTAAAATCACTCGCTACAAATAGAGTTACTTAGGTTAATCTGGATTTTAGAATTACAAATACTGTTAAAGTAGCAAAACTTTGTGCAGATTGGAAAAGATTTAATTCCGAATAAATTATATGTTGATACTTTAGATTGAATAGTCATTTTGATCTCACATCATATTTTTTAAAATAAAACTTAATGTGAAACATAGCAATCATATGAACATGGAGCTTGCGTGGGTTGTTGAAATGAGAAGTTTACATCTCATCCACCCTACTTCAAATTTTTGGATTGTATCTGGAGGTAAGATTTTGAAAGAAAAAGAGTACTAACTAAATGTTAAACCTTACGTTGAATCTATATATACCAAGTAAAACAAACATTATACACGTAATATTTATAATATTAATCAATGTTTTAAAAACCGGACCGGACATCGAACCGGTTGAAGGAAAGGTTTAAGGTTTAGAGGTTCAATCGGTAGTGAACCGCTATAAAACCGGTATATAATAAATAAGAAGTAAAATATATAAGAATAAGTAAAAATAAAATATTTTATTGAAATAAAAAATACAACAATGTCAATTATTATATAATAAACTAATAATAAATAAATATGAGTATAATATAAAGCTTAAAATAACAATAACAATAAAAATCAAAATTACATTTCTAAAGGAGGTTGCACCTCATCATCGTCAAAAGCTTTAAATTATCCAACGTTATTTAAAGATTCGTAAATTACGCTTAAGATATGAACTGACCATCAGTAGATTTTCTTAATTCATTCGTTGTGACAAATACATTTTCTTCATAAATCATTTTTTCAAGTTCATTATGATCAAGATCATGCGATGGTTCTTCTTCATCGATCCAAAAACTAGTACGAAATAGAGCTCTAAATATTACATAAATTGATATAAAATAAAGTTCTAAATATTACAAATTGGTATGAATAAAAGCAAGAAAAGAAACCTTTATCTCAGTTAAAACTCTTTTAACTAGAAAATCATAGAGATGCTGAAAATTTGATTGAAGGGGGATCACATTAACTTATGCATTCTGAAGAATCTTACTGACAAATAGGAAATGATTGTTTGACCACCTTTCTCTCCTGTTCACAAAAGAACTAAATCTTGATTCTTTTACACTTCGTAGTTTGAATACTGTTGGAAATATTGTCTCTCCTTTGATGCCATAACTGCCAAATTAGTTCTCTAGTTTTCCATCCGTGGCTCACAAGGAGCCACATCATCCTCCAACTGCGCCAGTGTTTTAAAAGAACATATACAGAGTGCCATGAAAACATACGATTCAAGAGAAGCAAAATAAATATGATTGACAAAATACAAAAATCCTGTATGCTCTAATATCTCCCTAATCCTTGCAGCTACACAGAAATACAAAAATCCTCAATCTGTGAACAAGAAATGCAAAT
>JANIIA010000003.1:37796958-37807794 GCA_027478495.1 Erythroxylum alaternifolium | reverse complement strand
GGGAATTTGTCACAGATGCACTCCTCATTTCTTCTCCTCTTTGATCTTTAGTTCACCCTCTAAGTTGCTCCTTCCTTCTTCCTAAATAAAAATAGTCAATTCTTGTCATCAATTAAAATTAAATACACAAGAACAACAATGAAAATCAAACTAACAAAAACATACAAAATGAATCCTAAACTAGAACAATAATCAACAATTATGCTAGAAAACACATGCCAACTACCTATCAAAACATATCCTAATGCACACCTATCAATATCCCCACACTTGAATCTTTGCTTGTCCTCAAGCAAAATAAATACAACTAATACATTCTACCACTTCATTTTCGTATAGATCAAAACATACACTCCCTCAAATTCAAGCCAACTCAAATATCAAGTTAATGCACATATCATGATTACTTTTTTATTGGTGTACATAAGCAAACTCATAATTGACACAATCACTCAAAGATAAGTAAAGGTGCAAAATGAATTTTCCTCACAGTTTTCACTCACTTCTCTTAAGGTTTTATAGGTTAGAGTTTCGTTCAAACTTGCTATAGGAAACTACACTACTATAGGATTGCTAATACACCAATTTTCCTATACAGTGATTGCATGCATAAATAGATCAAAAGGGCTTGTTTAAGGTTGTAATGTGGTAAGGGTTAAGGTAGGTCAAAAGAAGGGAAAGAGAATTAAGCACAAGTATAACTAAAGTAAAAAAGAACGGATAAAATGGGATAATAAAACATAACTCCAAAACATCCAAACATAACTAATGTAGTACTTTGCACTCATTTATGCTACTTCATTGTTCTTCCTATTTCTTGTCCTTTCTTTTTCGTTTCTTTTTAACACTTTTTTCTTTTTTTTCACATGTGGAAGAACTATGAATACAAAAGCAGCTATTTACACTATAATCCATAGGCAGAAATATACTCAACTTAACTCTGAAAATTTTTTAGCACAATCCCAACTAATGTATTACTTAATACTTTACTAAACTTGTGAAAGGGTAGGATAACAGGGTTTAAAGTTTTAAAAATTTAGGTGTTTTCAAGAAACAAAAGATTAAGGCTCAATGGGGTAGTAAGGGATAATCAATGGGTAGGTCATTTAAGCTAAGGGTTAACACAAAAAAGGCCTAAATCATCTCGATTAAGCATGCATCTAGTAGACGCAAACCAATTCAAAGCAAGTTCTGAAGGTAGTAACCTAAGGAAGTAACACTCAACAAAGAAATGACATGACTATAGATGGAGTCATATGGCTCAACCCTCACTTTGGCTCAAATGAAAACTCATTATTTATCGTTACACTATCTCATTGTTCAAATGTCAATTTATGAATAAGCTCTTGTAACCAACTACTTTTCATCACTCTATATGGTTCACTTTTTACTTAAGTAGTCTAATCTGAGTTCAAGCATGCATTCAATCTAATTCTGATTAACATTAATAAATTTTATGGCAATATTTATCGGAGTGATTTAAGTACGATTCCATTGCTAACACAAAACATCATTGCTAACACAAAACATCTATAATATGCATAAACATGCATCCTAATTAAAAAAAATGCAAACAATGCAATTAAGAAAGTCAATGACACCTCCCTACACTTAAAGATCACATTGTCCTCAATGTGACAAAACAACAACCAATAAGTGAAAATGACCTCCAAGAAAACAAATAAAAAAAATGACACGAAAATAAACAAAATACATAGAACCACACAAAATAAAATAAAATGAAACCAAATAGAAATGATAGGAAATCAAACAAAAGAAAATGACACAGATGAAAAGTTTAAGGTAAGAAGTGGCTTATGGAAACACCTATAATATGCCTAAACATGCATCCTAATTAAAAAAATGCAAACAATGCAATTAAGAAAGTCAATGACACCTCCCTACACTTAAAGATCACATTGTCCTTAATGTGACAAAACAACAGCCAATAAGGGAAAATGACCTCTAAGAAAACAAATAAAAACAATGACACGAAAATAAACGAAAAACATAAAACCACACAAAAGAAAATAAAATGAAACCAAATAGAAATGACAGGAAATCAAACAAAAGAAAATGAAACAAATGAAAAGTTTAAGGTAAGAAGTGGCTTATGGAGATGATGGTGGAGATGGTGTAGGTGAAGGAGCTTTAAAGTTGTTCCACCGATAGAAGTTGAGGAACCATTTCTTCAAGCTGCGTTGTTCCTTATGAACTTACCGTATTTGAGTGCCGAGCTCATTAAGATCTGTCGTTGGTTGGCAGCCATTTGGTCAAGGATTTGTTGAAATCGATCGACCTCTGCCAATGTACTTGGTTCTGCTTCTATTTCTTCCTCCTCAGGCTCCAAAGCTGCGCGGGATGTAGAGGGTCGGGATTGACTGTACTAGTGCCCCTTCTGCTCATCACTGCAATACACGTTTGAGGATTGCAGAGATCCATAGAATGGACCTCCACAATCTCAGAGCGCCTCAAATAGGCTATGTCAAACATATCATGGCGAGTAGTACGCAAATTCTCCATATTAACATTATAAAACACACCAAAAGTGGAAGCAATATGAGACATCCCAAAAGATGAACTTTATTTTAATTAACCACTCTCACTAATGATCGAAAAATCTTATAAGGTGTGTTAATTTTAATTTTTCGATCCATGCATCATAAGAGAAAATATCTTTAGCTGAGCATTTGTTGCTTTCTATTTTATTAAACATAGACAGATATATAAATTTATACAACAACAAATGTTTGACACTACAGATTAAAGAATTTAGTGCATTACGTGAGTTAAAATGTTCTTCGCCTGTGAGAGTTTTCCAATAGTAATCAACATCAAAATCAACATGACCATCTAGAATTTTTGCATTCGATAAGCTGAAAATTTCACACATGATAGGATAATCAAGTTTAAAAATATTTGCAGTTAACCTAAATCAAAACACATTCATTTTAGGGTTATACCAGACTGTTGTGAAAAACTCTAAGGTTATAGTGGCATAAATAGGTATATTGCATCAAGCAAACCTATTCCTTCTTACGTTTGTAGCTAGTTGCTCAAGTTTTTGTCTCACTCCTATGTTTTCTAGCACTTCAAAATCAAAATACCTAGGAGTGACTATTTCTCTATTCCTAAAGTCGCAAAATCTCATACCTTCTTCTTTTTAGTAAATCAGAAATAGGGCCCGATAGGTTGCTGCTAAGTTGAGCTTACCTTCACTGGAAACTTGAAGTTGGAGTTCGTCAACTAGTTTTCTAGCCATCATCTTCCCTGGTGGTGCCATTGAAAGAAGAAAATTTGCAAAAAATGAGAGAGAGAATTGAATTCAGTTTTAAGAGAGAGATAGAGCAAAATCTTACCCAAATCCTTGTGTTTTTGAATGATTAATGCATGAAAGGATTGTAAGAATAATGAAAGAAATAAAGAAAATACCAAGAATCTAAAGGGAGATTGAAGATTTTTAGAGAGTGAGAGGAGAGAAATTCGTTCCTCGAATTTCAATTCCCACACTCGTGGGAATTATAGATAGAAACACTCTTCATTTTCTGTTGTGATTTCCCATGTCTATGGGAATTTGCCTAATTTCCATGAACATGGAAATTTGTCCTAGATGAAATCCTCTTGTCTTCTCCTCTTTAATCTCTTGTTCATCCTCCAAGTTGCTCCATATTATTTCCTACACAAAAATAATCAATTCTTACCCTCAATTAGCATCAAACACGTAAGAACAACACTAAAAATCAAACTTAATGAAAACATGCAAAATGAATCCTAAACTAGAACAAAAAACAACAATTATGCTAGAAAACACATGCCAATTACCTATAAAAACATATCCTAATGCACACGTATCAGGCTAAATCTATAAATCCTTTCGGTTGCTCGACATACACTTCTTCCTGTGTAAACCCATTCAAAAAAGCACTCTTTACATCCATCTGATAAAGCTTAAACCCCTTCATGCATGCTATTCCCAATAATAGTCTGATAGACTCAAGTTGTGCCACCGGTGTAAAAGTTTCGTGAAAATCTATTCCTTCAACTTGAAAATATCCCTGAGCTACTAACCTTGCTTTATTTCTGGTTGCATTACCCTTTTCATCTATTTTGTTTTGAAACACCCATTTTGTTATAATCACATTAGTATCTGATGGTCTTGGCACTAATTCCCACACATCATTCCGTGCGAATTGAATTAATTCATCTTGCATAGCTACTGCCCAGAACTCATCTTTTAGAGCTTCTTTAATGTTCTTTGGCTCAAATGAAAATGTGTAGCATAAGTATCCCGCAAGTTCTCAATAATCAACCCTTTTTATTTACCATATTTTTCTTCTTCATTAACATCTACAATGGCGTTCTCTACAGGATGATTTCTTCTTAATCGAGAGGGAGGATCTCAGTTCAAATCAGCTTCTCTTGAGTTTTGAACATTTAAATGAATAATTTCTGCATCCAGTGTTTTGGTTGATTCATGATCTGAAGTAACTGACAGTTCTTTAATTCGCGTAGTTACTTCCTCAGCAGCAACAAACTACAAATTTGGGCAATTTTTCAGTCTTTTCTCGTTGATTGTTTGAGATGGTTTAGAGGGTTAGTTATGCAGATTTTGTTCTGCCACTTGACCATTCAACAAAGATACATCATCTATCACAACATTTATAGACTCTAGCACTTCTTTGATTATACATTCGGTAAGCTTTACTGTGAATTGAATAACCAATGAAGATTCCTTTATCACTTTTGCTCTCAAATTTTTGGGCTGTTCTCGGTCTCTAATAATGTAGCACTTACTACCAAAAACATGAAAGTAACTTATATTTGGTTTCCTTCCCTTCCAGAGTTCATAGGAAGTCTTGTTCAAAAAGCTTCGAAGATAAACTCTATTACATATGTAGTATGCTGTATTAACTATTTCAGTCCAAAATCTCATAAACAATTTTCGTCCATTCAATATAGATTTGGCCATTTCTTGACGTGTTTTGTTTTTCCTTTCAGAAACTCCATTTTGTTGTGAAGTTTTGGGTGTTGAAAATTCTTGTATGAAGCCATATTCATCACAAAAGTCATTAACTCTTGTATTCTCAAATTTTCTTCCCTGATCCGTTCGAATTCTCAATATAGTCATTTTTTCAAATTAATAACCTGAACACATAGGCTTCTAAAAGCCTTGAAACTATCTAGTTTTTCTTTCAAAAATGATAGCCAAGTATATCTTGAATAATCATCAACACAAGTTAAAAATATCTCATTCCACCAATGCTATCATGTTGTGTTGGACCAACCATATCCATGTGAATTAATTCAAGTATGAGTGATGAGGTAACATGTCTAACCCTTTTGTGTGGCATTCCTATCTGTTTTCCCATCTGGCACGCACTACAAATTGATTTCCCTTCTTTGTTCATTGTGGCTAGACCCTTCACAGCTTCCAATTTCGTCAACTTGCTAATAAGATTCAAATTTATGTGTTCAAGCTTTTGATGCCATAAATCAATGTTATTGTCATGTGTGACTGATTTACAAGTGGTTATGACCTATAATATATGACAATTGTAGGTTGATCGCTTGCCACTCACAAGACATTCTCCTTGTTCAGTTAGCACCTTGCATTCATCACTTGTAAATTTAACTAACAAACCATCATCACAAAGTTGGGTTATACTCACCAAATTGGCTTTTAGTCCATCAACATGGAGCACATTCTTGAGGGGAGGCAATCCACCCACACATAATGTTCCTCTACCAATCACCGCAGCCTTCTTTCCATCTTTGAAGGTCACATGACCATCCATAAAACTCTGATAATCAGTTAAGTAATTCTTTTTCCTTATCATGTGGCGCGAACATCCATTATAAAAATACCAACCATTTTGCAAAGTTGCCTTCTTCGAGAGCTTGCAATTCACTCTTTTTCACCCAAGTAGATTTTGGCACTAAGAGCTGATGTTGAGATTTTTGTGAGAGACATATAATTGTTTTGCTTTGGCTCTGCAGTAACTAGTAACATCTTGGCCTTATATGCCTAATAACTTAACAAAAATGACATGTGGGTACAAATCTTCGGTTGTTTCTTGATGTTTCTTCTTCTAAGACAGATCTAGACGTATCATTTTTCTTCTCATTCACCTTAGAACACTCACCCTTATGGACAATATCTTCAAGCTCCCCTTTAACTTTAGCCATTTCCATTAACTTTTCTAGTTTTTTTTGCCTCCATTCAATATTCTCAATCCCTTTTCGGTACTTACTAATCTCATTCTAGCTTTACCAAGTTGACCTAATGCCAACATTAATTTCCTTTCTAGCTTTTGGATGGTATTCTTTATGGAGAGATTCTCTTCCTTCAATCTTTCATTCTTTCTACACATTTTGACCCATTTTTCATACATAGCTTTGTAAACCTCATAAATATTCTCCTTTTTATCATGTAGGCCACTTTCATCACTATTATAATATGACATTAGGTATTGAGCTGAGTTGTTTGCATATTTCTCGAAATTTTCTATTTTTCATCCATTTTCATCTTTAGTTGCTTCTTTCTCAGTTACTGTTAAACAAGTACCTGGACTTTTGCTATATAAAGCAACTAACGTAGCACCATTAGCGATTTCTTCTTCACTATCATATTCTAGTAAAGGATTTTCCTTTTCTCTTCTTTAAATTCTCGAAGCATTGACTCTTATGACATTGGATTCTCTTCACCTTTTTTTCACTCTTTTAAGTTTTAACTTTTTTTTAAAGTTGTTATCAGATGAACTCTCACCTTGTTGTCTAAACTTGGGTATGTCCTTTTTCATTATTTTCAGCCATTTACCAAAATTTCGTTTGTGTAGTACCAAATCTTCATTCTCATCGGATTCATTTTCTGCATCATTTTCACCTTTTCCAATTTCAGCCTATTGTTCCAATCCTTTGCTTCTTTCTTGCTTACCCCTTAAAAGATTCATTTCAAAATTTGTAAGAATTCCAATTACCTTCTCCAATCACAAATCATTAATTTCTTAGGCCTCCTCTATTACTGCAATTTTGAGAATAAATCTCAGAGGTAGTTATCTCAACGTCTTCTTGACTAGTTTCAGATTGGAATATTTCTTCTCAAGTTAAAGTTCCTGATTTGTGATCTCCTACAATCTTTGACGAAACGTCTTCTTGACTAGTTTCAGATTGGAATATTTCTTCTCGAGTTAAAGTGCCTGATTCGCGATAGCCTACAATCTTTGATGAAATTCTCTACTAATGCTGTGGAAGTAGTGAGGCTTGTGGTAAAAATCATTTCGATAATAAAATGTTCAGACCATGTTGTTGAAATTCCTCTAAGTTGATTGGGTGTTCGAGAGCAAACCCGACAGTGTTGAGAGTCGCCCGTTCTGTTCAACAGCGGAAGAGTATAACTTGAAGTAAATCACATTATTCACTATCAGGTGGATAGAAGAATTATGTCAAGGTGTTCGGATAGTTTTCTGAGCCCGCACCTTTGTACATTTCTAAGGAGTCGTTAGAGGATTGGTTGAGCAGATGCTGTGGGTGTCTCATCATAATCTGAAGTAGATTCTTCAATCATGGATAATATGACCCAAGTAACATCATCATTTGGATCTAGTACTTCTTTTTGAATAGAGGTAGTGTCAGATTAAAGATTAGTTGACTAGAATGACATGTTAGAGCTATTGTCTTCTTTTCTGACACCAAAAGGAGCATTGACCTTGAGAGCCAACACTAATGAGAAATAGATGAAGCTTTAGTGGTGATGTCCCTTTCAATCCAACATTAATCCAATGCCCACAATGAAGATGTCTTCAACATAGCTCCGGGAGTGATTTGAAGCATAGGAGTGGACGGATAGAGAGATGTAAGAGGGGCATTAGTGAGTAGAGAAAGACACCTAGGGATTTTTAACCCCTTGGATGAAAAACGCTTTTTTTTAACTTTTCTTTTTCTTTTTTCATTTTTTAAAAAATAAAAATAACATATCAATAATGTAAAGCACAAAATCCCAAACCCCTCGAAGAAGTTCAAATCTTACTGCATCAAGAGGTTTCGTAAAGATATCTGCCAATTGCTTTTCCGTAGATACATGTGACAAGGTGACTATTTTGCTTTCCACAAGCTCTTGAATAAAGTGGTACCTGAGATCAATATATTTCGTTATTGAATGTTTAACTGGATTTTTAGAGATGTCTATGGCACTTTGGTCATCGCATAAGATAGTCAACACATTCTGATCAATCCCATAATCTTCTAACACCTGTTTCATCCAAAGAATTTGCGAACAACAACTAACTATAGCGATATATTCTTCCTTAACGGTTGATAGTGAAATTGAATTATGTTTCTTGTTATACTAGAAGATCAAGTTGTTTCCTAAGAATAAACAACCTCCTGAAGTGTTTTTTCGATCGTCTAAGTTTTCAGTCTAATCCACATCATTATATTCAGCTAGATAAGATGTCGAGTAAGATGTATACCATATCACAAAATTAGATGTTTTGCTTGCATACTTGATAATCCTCTTGATCGCTGTCAGATGTGTTTCTTTTAGGTTGGCTTGATAGCGAGCACATACACTAACGCTGTAACAGATATCTGGCCCAGTTGCAGTCAAATATAATAAAATTCTGACCCAAAAATAAATTCAGCTCACCTACCATACTCATTTTAAATTCGGATGTCATTAATTCAATAAATTCATCTACTATCTTCAGAGGTGTGGCACCAAACATAATGTCATCAACATAGATCTGAGCAATCACAAAATCAGACTTAAAATTTTTAATAAACAGAGTTTTGTCAACAATACCTCGTTTATATCCTTTCTTGATGAGATAATGTGTGAGCCTTTCGTACCAAGCCCTTAGTGCTTGTTTGAGACCTTGAAAAGCTTTTTTAGCTTAAAAATGTGATCTGCATAGGGTGAATATTGGATATTTGTGTAGACTTTTCTTTGCTTGAATTAATAGAAAATAAGCTCTATGGTGTTTTGAAATGGGATGAAGAATGAGTGTGGTAAGTTAGAGATGAAATGGAGGTGAAAATGTTGAGGAAATTGAAGTAAGAATGATAGGATATGTATGAGAGGTGTTAGATATGGTTAAAGGATTAGAAATCTAGAATTTGACCCATAGTTGTCCGTTAGACGGACTTGATGTCCGTTGGGCGGACCTTCTCGGGTCTAAAAATGTCCCAGCTCAGTTCATGTCCCTTTGGAGGGATATCATGTCCGCTAAGTGGACCTTCTCGGGTGAAAAATGGCTCCCAAGCCCGCTATGTCCATTTGAAGGGACATTATGTTCGTTAGACGGACCTTCTCGGGATAGTTTTAAAAATGTGCAAATTTTGAACCCTCCAAATGGAAAAATCTCACTTTGGGGTCTTAACGAAAGTTGTAGAAATCGAAGTTCTCTTCTAAACCGTACTTGAATGGTCTAAATCCGACGTCTTTATCAAAAGTTATGCTAATTTTTTCATAATGAATTGGAGATATGGAGTTTCAATTGTTCTAAAGAGGTCAATTTGTGATTCCGCTACCGGAATTGGTTTTGGGCTAAAGAGATCCTATGGGAACAACCTTATAGGATGATACGTTTACATCTTTGATATTTGTGATCGTCGGACTAGAAGGCAAAGCTAAACTACAAGTTCCAATAGCTAATGCAGCTACTCTTGCTCCATTACTGACTCGTAAGACCACTTCACCTTTTCTCAATGCTCTATTGTCTATCAGTACCTGCATATTGTTACAAATGTGAAAACCACATCCGGTATCTAATACCCAAGATTGTGATACAGAAGTAGAAAGACTGATTTCAATCATAAACAAACCTGAAGTTAAAGTTTTGCTTAACTTCTTTTCCTTCAAGCTAGCAAGATAAGCTTTGCAGTTCCTCTTGCAATATCCAGCTATGCCGCAATGGAAACATGTTCCCTTGTCATTCTTCTTCTTGACACCGTCTGTTGGCTTTGCTACTTTAGCAAAAGTCTTTTGATTCTTGTTCTTATTCTTCTTCTTGAGGGTATTACCCTTATTCTTAGAAGTAGAAGAGCCAACAACAAGAACATAACCGGATTCCTTCTTAAGGCATCCCTCAGCGGTCTTGAGCATGTTGAGTAATTCAACCAATGACATTTCCTTTTTGTTCATGTGGAAGTTCATAATAAATTGAGAAAAACTCAGGGTAAGAGAATGGAGCACTAAATTAATACTCAACTTGAGATTCAGGTCATACCCCAATTGGCCTAATTTTTCAATGTAGCAAATCATTTGTAGAACATGAATTTCCACCGATGTTCCAGGAACCATCCAACATTGAAACAGGGCTCTCGAAGTCTCAAACCTCTCCACCCGACTTTGAGCACCAAACAACTCTTGAAGGTGCAGGAACATTTCCCTTGCATTCATATTTTCATGTTGCCTCTGAAGCTCGGGAGACATGCTAGCTAACATCACACATGTCACTTGCTCATTGTCATCTATATGACTTTGATAATATTCCCAATCTTCGTTGACAACATCTTGAGCAGGTTCAGGTGGAAGCTCATTGTCAAGAACGTACAATTTTTTTCTTGCCTTAAAACAATTTTAAGGTTACGCAACCATTCAGAAAAATTTAGTCCAGTCAATTTGTTTGCATCCATGATGCTCCTTAGGGACAAGTTCGTACTTAATTTTCAAATTTTGATTCATAAAAAAAAATTAGTATATGCCGTAAAACCAAATAAATAAGGACTTTAAAATTTGGTTACTCCCACTATTTTAAAAAAATTAATAGCCCTCACTATTAATTCGAGAAATTATCACATAATTTCCTAGTGGGCTAGGATCCCATTTTAATTTAA
>JANIIA010000003.1:37690180-37703229 GCA_027478495.1 Erythroxylum alaternifolium | reverse complement strand
TGCTGAGTTCTCTCATTGGTCTTCTCATAGACCCGTTTCCCTGATCCGACCCGTTAGGTGGGACCGGGATGTTACAAAACTGCCATAAAGGATTCTAAGGATTTTGAAGCATACCAAAAGTTGATTAAACGACTAGAGGTGCATATATTCCTAAAGATGACATTTTTGAACAAGTTCATGGAGAGATTCTAAGGAAGGAATCAATTATTATTTCAATAGAATGTTATGCATTGATTCGGTGAGAGGTATTATATCGTGAAACTTTGAAAGGTAAATCTAGAAACCTTAAAGCTATTGTTAAGATGGTTGGGAATAAATCAAAGATAATTGCTGATGGTGAAAAGCCTATATACAAATATACTCATTACAACCAAACTGGACATATTAAGGATCACTATTATAAACTTACAGGATGTCCAGATTGGAAGGACCATAATCGACCTAAAAGAAGACGTCTAAAAAGACTCTAACTACTGCCGTTGCTAAGACTAAAACCAATGATGATGTTATTGAGAAGAATTCAGCATTAGTAGCAGTTACAGATAATGATGGTAAGACTTCTAATATCTTTGCACCTATTTCTAATAGTACATTAATAATTAATTATGATGTTACAAATCATATGACCTTTGACTCTAAATAGGTTATATAACTCAAAGAGTCCTTACAAAAATTTATTTCTACTGCTAATGGTGATGAAGCCCCAGTCATTAGGGAAGGGTCTTTAACTCTCACTAATACTCTAATTTGGATTATGTTTTGGTTGTTCCATCCTTGGATAATAACCACTTGTCTATTTCTCAAATAATAATAGTCTTATCTTGCGTTGTAATTGTTTGGCCTAACTTTTGTCTGATTAAGGAGATCCAAACAATGCAGACGATTGGTTGTGGTATTAGAAGAGGAAAGTTGTATTATTTGGACCTGAAATCAAAGAGTTTAGACAAGTTGCATCGAGTTTTTTCTTGGATGAATAAAAGGTGGAGAAAAATAAAGCTAAACTATGGTTGTGGAATCAAGTTTAGGGCATACATCCTTTGAGTATCTCAAAAAATTATTTTCTAGTTTTTTTGTAAAAATCGATGTCTCTAATTTTCACTATAATGTTTGTGAACTTGCAAAATGTTTTCAAAATTTACTTCCATCAGTATTAAATAAAAGTCTCTTGCTTTTTATGATTGTTCACCCTGATGTATGGGGTCCATCTAAAATTACAACTTTGGGTGGGTCTCGTTGATTAATTATTTTTAATGATGATTGTACGAGGATCACCTGGTTGTGGTTAATAAAATCTAAGAGTGAAGTGAATTTATTGTTTCAGAAATTCCATATAATCATTCAAACTTAGTAAAATACACGGGTTCAAGTTCTTCGCGGTGATAATAGTGGAGAATATCAGAGCTTTGAATTGAAACATTATTTGGAAGCACAAGATATTATTAATAAAACTACTTACCTCGATACACCTTAACAAAACGGGGTAGATAAGAGGAAATTTTGACATTTGCTAGAAGTTGTTTGTGCCTTATTAATTTAAGCATATATGTCATTGACCTATTAGGGAGAAGCTCTTTCTTCCGATGTTTATTTGATTTATCAAACTCCCTCCCACTTTATTGAATTTCAAACACAATTTCAAGTCCTCACTAATGTTGTAGTAGCTTCACCAATACCAAATTTTCCAACATCAAAGCAACAAGCTAACTCCACAAGCCCTGTAGTGTGTTTTTCTTAGGTATGTGACAAACTAAAAGGGATATCGACATTAGCATCCTCCAACTAAACTTATGTTCATCACAATAGATGTAGTCTTTCATAAAGATACATGTATTTATCTAAACTTTATGGGAGTACCAGAAGGAAATTCAAACCCTTGATTATGAACTTCGGGGGGAGTGTAAAGGTGACTGTCATGTTTTAGATGGTAATGATGTTAGATGGTGCTAATAATCAGTTAGAACATGAAGAGGAGCAAGAAGCAACTATTAAACCAGAGGATATTGAGCAAGAAGGGACTACTAAATAGGAGGACGTTGGTCCTTCAAGTGTAGAAGTTGAGACCCTCATTATATACCATACCAATCGTTTGTTAAGGATGTTCCTATTCTTGACCCTGAGCCATTTAGAAAACAACTACTAGAGCGTCTTAATAGAGGTATTCCTAAGCCTACATATGAAACTGAAATTTCAAGTATAGTTAAATATCACATGTAGGGATGGAAAAAGGGCTCGGGCCCGGCTCGACCCTGCCCTGCTCAAAGTCTACAAACCAAGCCTATATTGACTGGGCCTCATGATCGAACTACTTAGGCTCAACAACCTAAAACAATGTTGTTTTGTAGTAAAACGACATAGTTTTGTTTTTTTAAAATAAAAATTGGGTTGGGCCTCGGTACCCAGGTCCAACTCAAGCCAGGTTATGGTGGACCGTAGCTCGACCTGACCTATTATCATCCCTAATCCCACAATCCAATATGTGTCAAATAATAATCTGTCAAATTCAAATAAGTCATTTCTAAATCAATAACCTTTGTAACTATCCCTAATAGTGTGTAGAAAGTTTTAGATGTTTCAAGGTGGAGAGTTGCAATAAATAAGGAAATGAACTCTTTACAAAAGAATAAAACTTGGGAGATTGTTGAATGCCCACTAGGAAAGAAGCTAATTGTATGTCGATGATTTACATTGTTAAGTATAATATAAATGGCACAGCTGAAAGTTTTAGAGCAATATTAGTGGAAAATGGGTAAACCCAAACCTATGAGATTGGTTACACAGAGACATTTACTCCTGTAACTAAAATGATTACACAGAGACATTTACTCTTGTAACTAAAATCAATACTGTTAGAGTATTTTTATCCCTAACTCCAAACTTATATTAGCCTTTGCAACAATTTAATGTATAAAATGCCTTTTGCTTGGTGATTTATCTGAAGAAATCTATATGAAGCTTCCATTAGGTTGTATGGTAGCAGAAAGACAAAGTAAAAAGGTTTGTAGATTGAAAAAATCATTGTAAGGGCTGAAGTAGCCTCCAAGAGCATGGTTTGAAAGGTTCAAAAGGTTTATAATACCTTTCGGATATTATCAAAGCAATTATGACCATACTTTATTCTTAAAAAGAAGGAAAGGTAAAATTGGTGCTCCTATCATAAATGTGGTTGACATGTGGTGACATGAGATGATCCAGAAGAAAGGAAGGCATTACAAGAATACTTGTCTAGAGATTTTGAAATAAAAGATCTTGGTTGTTTGAAATACTTTCTTGAGATTAAAGTTTTTAAATTAAAGAAAGGAATTTTTATCCCAAAAAAGTATGCATTAGACTTATTTAAGGAAACTATGGTAGCATGTCAACCAATAAATACACAATTGAGGAAAGCTTGAAGTTATATGCAGAAGTAGACCAAATACTAGTTGATAAAGGAAGATACCGAAGGCTTTTAGGAAGGCTAATGTACTTGGCTCTAATAAAACTTGACCTTGCTTATGCTTTGAGTATTATTAGTTAGTTTATGCATAATCTTGGAGAACAACATATGAGGGCAGTTATGATAGTTTTTAAGTATCTAAAATATACTCCTGATAAAGGAATTTTGTTTACTAAATTTACAAGTTGGCAAAGTATAAATGTGTATACAAATGCTGATTGGGTTGGATCAATAGAAGATAAAATATCAACTTTTGGCTACTTCAGATTTGTAGATGGTAACCTGGTCACATAGGAAAAAAACATGGTCACTCACTCAAGTGTAAAAGCTCAATTCACAGTTATAGCATTTGGTCTCTGTGAAGCTTTGGGACTTAGTGCTTGTTTGGTTGAGTTTTGAGAGGGTGAATAAGCACTTTTTTCTACCTCAAAAGCTTTTTTTAAGAAAAATGAGTGTTTGGTTATAAAATAAAAAATACTTTTTTAGTAGATATAGCTTTTTTGACAGCTAAAATACAACTTTTTAATAAGCTCAAATTTGGAGCTTCTCAAAAAAGTATTTTTCAGGTAAAATTTTCATATCAATTAATGAGCCTATTTTTAGTCACTTTTACCTTCACAATACCCAAAAACACATCTTCACGTTTATTTTGAGATTTATATAATATTATTTGACTTTTTTTATATGTTTTAATATTTATTTTTTATATTAGTTTTACTTATGTTATAATCCATACAAAAGATTTGGTTGGATATATTTTCATTTATGTTTCATATGGTTTCAAATTATATAATAATTCTCTCAAAAAATTATATAATAATTAATATATTGTTCTTTCATATTGTTTAATTTATTTTAAATAATATTTATATGCAAAAATAATTTTTATTACAAAATAAAATATAGTTAAAATTAAAAGTACTTTTTATTTTTATGTTGCCAAACAGTCTATTGTATAAAACTCTTTCAAAAAGTTCTTTTTTTAAATGAGAACCAAACAGTCAACTAACTTTTTAGAAAAACTCTTCTTTAAAAAGTTCTATTAACAAAAATTTTACTAACAAAAACTCTACTAATATAAGCTCATATACTAAATTGGGCAATTTAATTTCTTTTTCTATGGATTTTATTGCTGTTTCGATAAGAATACGTGTAACTACTGTAAAATAAAAAAGTTGATGGTTGAATATTGTTAATAATGTTTTTTTTGAAAAATAATATTGTTAATAATGTTGATACGATGAGCTGTTAGTTTATATTTTTCTATAATGAATATGAATATAAACGGATAAGGTTGAAATGACAGCATCTATAGGTAGTAGGTTTAATTCATGAAAAGGACAAAAGGGAAGAATAAAGGGTGGCGGTGTTGTTCGCTTCAGACAATCCTCGAACTTCTTACATTTAAAAGGACAATTCATTGTTTCTAACAAAACCTTTGACAAATTGACCGTTCCCACTTCGGCTTACCTAAAACGTGTCTAAATATCTCAATGGTGGTTGTTTTTAGAACAGATAATATTTTATTTTCCACAATATTGCTGGTTTAAAATAAAAATTTTAACCCAATAATTAATCAATATATTAATTAAAAAACAAATTTTTATAAATTAATAAATTTTTATAAATTAAAGTAAAAAATAAAATTTTATTTAACAATATCTTTTTATTAAATTCTTTTTAAAATGAAGATGAATTTTTTAAATTATTTTTAAAATTTTAATTTATTTAATATTTAATTAATTTTATAATCGGCTGAATTATTTAAATTTTAAACTTATTGTTTTATTCATTTAATTTCTACTCTATATTTTACCTTAATTTTCCATTTATATGGATATCTGTGTCCATCTCTACAATCAGGTAAAATAAAGTTTTCCAATCCCCACCTAATCCTTAAACCATATCTTAGAGATTCGATTCGGAAAACATAGCAGAATTCAACGATTTATATAAAGGTAGAACAACAATGCAAATCCAAGTCTCCATTAGACCGTGCCGGATGAAATTGCGGAATTGAGAATAGTATTCCGTCCACACGAAATAAAAGCAAAGAGAAGGACATAAAAAACAACATGACACAAGAAAGGGACACGTGTAACACAAGTAGAGTTTACAAGGACAGTGGGATGCGTGCAGATAAGGGAAGCATACGTGTACAACTAATTGACTCATGACGACCTGTTTGGTAAACTATCTATCGCATTTTGGCACGTGCTCCATTTTTAGTTGTATTATTGTCATCTTTATCATTATTAAGGACATAATTATTGGGGTTCTTGGTTATCGCAGAAAACGATACTATTCGGGAGTTGGCATGAGAGGGCATGCGTATTTGGTTACCTAACCATGTTGGAAGACGGAAAACTACCCTTATAATACACTATTTCTAAAATATTATAAAATAAACGTCTAAATTAATTGAATTATTTTCATAACTATTATAGAATTAATTTTCCAATTGGTTGAATTATAAGCATCATTTGACTTTACTTTTATTGTCATAACTTTTTAGTTTTAATTTCATGAATTTGATTTTAGTTTTACTTTTTCAAATATCACTGTTATATATTATTAATAAATAATATACATAAAATTAAATGTAAGTTAGTTATGTTAGATACTGTGCTTATTTATTATGAAATATTTACTCACATATATGAAATAACAATAAAATAATATTCATAAAATAACAATAAATTATTAATATCATATTTATCGTTTAACATACATGTTAATCAAATTATGCTAATCCTTTTGGTGATGGCCTTTACGGGGAAAATAACATTAACGTATTCAATCTTGGCGTGCTAGATTTTTCTGATTACTGATAAGAAAAAATTGACAATCCAATTAGAGTTTGTCTACCAATGTTAACTTCTAATTGATTTCAATTTCTCTTCTGGGGAACATTACATTCAAATCCAATATCTCACCTCCAATTTTCTTTTGTAACTCAATGAGCCAAATGTAAAAGTAATCATATAGTTAAAATAGAATATACTATATAATGCTAAATTACAAACTGGTCTAGCCCGTATAAACATGTAAAATGCTGACTTATCAAAATTTCCCACAATTAATTTTTGCTTGTTTGCAAACAAATGGAAAAGAGAAAACCTAGTTCATTAGACTAGGCTAGCTACAACAAGAAATGATTCAACTTTTGAAGGTGTATGACAATTTTTAACACATGCAACAAGCCTTTAAACTCCAAAGTGCTCCAATAGAGGATTTATAGTCTTTTAAAAATTTATCCAAATAATAACCACAAACATTGAACTCCATAAATTAGTTAGCTAAGTAGTTAATAATATAAGACATACATGTTTAAGCCTTTATTTGAATTGCAAAACTAAAACACATGATATTTCTTAATTGCGTCACTATTTAATCAAGATAATGAAAACACTATTACACCTCTTTCAATAAGCTTAAAAAATTCAAAATTGACATGTTCCTTACAAGATATCACTAATTCACATAAGTGTTTGAAATTTTAGGTAAGGTACATTAATAACATTCCTGTGAAATGAAACTTTTTATAAGCTTAAACATCATCTAATCTCTATTACCCTAATAGATATATAATAGGTCTTTAAATTAAGTTATAACATGGACAAAGGGATAAGTATGTTAACAAAAGAAAGGAATATGGAAAAATAAAAATTTTCAAAATTAGCATTGCAAGTAAATGAGAAAAATAATACAAACTACCAACAACCTATTATACCTTTGTTAATCTTCCCTTTTCCTTCATTATTTTCAAGCAAAGAAAACCATATCAATTGATTTTTCAACAATATATTATTATTATTTTTCTCCTTTTGTCTTCATTTCTTCCTTTCTTTTTATTTCAAAATTGACTAAATTTTCTTTTGCTTTTTTTTTACATTACTACATTATACACATCAACTTATCCCCAACACTTAGTTCATTTTACACCATATCCCATAATATGAAATCACAAGTAAAAGCTCTACTAATTGTGAATAGAGGAATCAATTACTTGTTTTTCATTTAGGATGAAAGTTTAGGAAAAGTAACAAAAAAGAGTTTGAAATTTAATATTAGAGTTCACTAATGGTTCAATGCATAAAGGTTAGGCAATTTAGCTTAAATTTAAATCCTAATTGTCTTTATCATTTTAATGCTTGTATATATATCTTGCATATTATCTCAAAGAGATGATAAACAAGTTCTTAAAGTCCAATTTCAAAGAAGATATCTATATTTATAAGAAAAGTTTTGCATGCTAACTCAATTTTTTTCACATGGTAGTTTAAGTCAAATCCAAGTATCGTCACTAAATGAATTTGGTTTCCTAGTAATTAAAAAGTCAAACTATGTGTAACAACTACTTAATTATATTATGTATATAACTTTTAACAACCAGTCTTAGCTAAGAATTATGTGCGAACTTATACTAGAAACCTATTATAACTAATGATATCATAAACACAAAACAAAAAGAAAGGATGTTAAAAGTTTAATCCTAAATCACTTAAACACATAGCTAAAAAATGTTAGTTAATTAGAATATACAAAGAAAAAGTATACTTTTAGAAATTTACCCCACACTTGAACATGAAATTATCCTCCATGTTAGAAAAGTAAGGTAATAAAAATATTAATAAGAGATAATTAAGGTAAAGAAATTGCTTCAAAATCCATGCAAGATTACTAAGGTAAGAAATTTTAACAAAACTTACCCAAAAAATGTAAAAAGAAAACCAGAACCAATAAACTGAAATAAAAGAAAAATTAAGTTAGAACATTGGTTAGCTCTCAATAAATGCACTTCTAGAAGTTTTTTAGCTGGACTTCTTAAACTCAACTCTTCACTCATCTGAGATCTCTAATTGAATAAGCGTAATTATCTTCTCACACTAAAATTATAGAAGAAAATATATTTAAAAGATAAGTATGTTTGTTTTCTAAATATGTATGTCCCAAGTGAGAAGGCAATTGCTTCATACTTAGGTGCTTTCTATGTAAATGGCATAGGTTTAGGATTTCTTTCTCCTAGCTCCTCAAAAACACAAGAAAGTAAAGTTAATAGCCCTCTACTTCTAACCTAGAAGCATAATCAATAAGGTTTAAATCCTCCTCTTCTTCATTAAATAGTAAAGTGGTACATGTTTCTAAAGGATCATCATAAATAACTTTAGGTAATTCATCATGCATACTAGAATCTGTAACATCTAACTTGTAGCACTGGTCATTAACGTCAAGTCCTTCTAAAGCTTTGAAGATGTTAAAATTCATCTTTTCTTTAGCCACCCTATGTGTTAACTTACTCTTGACCACTTTAATTAATGCCCTACTAGTAAGCAAAAATGGTTTCCCTTAGATGATAGGAACCCCGACATCATACTCTATGTCCATTACCAAGAACTCTATAGAAAAATTAATTTCCATAATTTAACAAATAGGTCTTCCACTAACCCAATTTGGGTACCTAAAGGACCTATTAGCTAGTTGGAGTGACACACTTGTAAGCTAGAGTTTTACTATTCCAAGCATCCTGAAAAGAGATAGAGGCAAAAAGTTAATACTTACACCTAAATCACATAAGCAATTATGATCATTTCAAGCCCCAAATGATATGGAATAATGAAAACACTTAGATCCTTTAACTTTATAGGTAGTTTATTATGCAAGATTACACCATACTCATTAGGTAGTATGCTCCTTAAGTTTTTCTTTAGAAGATTCCCTTTAATAACTTTGCATATGATAGCGTTTGGACTAATTCTTCAATAAAAGGGACGCCAATATACAACTTTCTTAAAGAAATGATGGAATTTGTTGAAGTTGTCTTCATATTTCGTCCTTTTCAAGAGATTATAAAATAGGCAACATATATGGTTTGACAAGAAGTTAAAGGATTTGCTCCAAACTAAGATAGACACCAAATGTAGATGAGATCGATGTTATTATATTTTTGTCATCTTGTTACTGCCCTCTTCCTAAGCCTTTTTTTAATTTTACACTCTTTCTCCTTAGTGGCTACAACATCAAGTGTTTTGCCACTCCTCAATGTAATGACTCACCTTAATCTCTAAGGTTTACCCCTACGTTACTCTAAAGCTTTCCTTGACCTCTTTCACCTACCATCTTGGTTAGTTCACTTGAATCATTAAGTTATGAATATATGCATAATTTGAATGCATCATTTTTTTAATTTGTCCCATTTGAGACAATTTTCCCTATATTATCAAATTTTACATTGTGGAAGATATATACTACTTGAGCATATCTTCTATCCCCATTTCTTGTGAAGAAGGTGGTTCTTGAAATTGAGGTCTTTGTTAAAGCATAGGTGGTTATATATGTCTACTTTCTTTAGTTTTTCGTCCTTTTTCAAGAGAAATTTGATGATTTCTTTTCTCTATATTGTAAGTATTAGAGAAATCATTATTATTGACTACATGTTTCCCTCTATAGGTAGCTATGTATTTTGCATCTTTGTAGTACTTTAAGGTAAGCTACACATTTGCATGTATAAGAAGGATACTCATACATGCGACATTGATAAAATGCCTCTCTATTCGCCATCTCCTAGTTCAGTAAGATCTTAATTTGGTTATAAATATCTGTAACTTGTGATTCCAAGTCTAAAGATGTTTGAACCTCATAAAAGGAAGCTTTCAATTTACCCTTACCACCTTATTTTTCAAATTCTTAGCCATGGTTTTCAATGATCTCCTTGACTTCCTAAACATTTTTTATAGATATGTTCCTTCGTGTAGTTGTGCCAACCACAGTCTAAAATATCAGAGTGAGGTCTTTATAGAAGAATTGTATAAATAACTATAATAAGTATTGATAATGGGGAAATTGGCTAAGCAAAGCTCTATATCTCTCCTAAGCTTCATGGAATGCTTCTCCCTCTTTTTGTGCAAAACTCTGAGTTTGTATCCTTAACTTGGTGGTTTTATATAGTGGAAAGAATTTTGATATAAAGGCATAATAAAATTGGTCTCAATCCTCAAATGAATCCATTTTGATCAAAAGCAACTACATCTTTTCTTAATCTCTCATGTAGTAAGGAAAGCTTTTCACATGTGAACTCATTTTTTGCTAAGGCCATTTAATGGAAGTATTTAGATTACATAATAGGATTCCTTGATCAATGTGTGGTATCTTCCCTAGGGAATCTAACAAACGTCAGAAGTAAGTGAAGATGGACTTATTTAAGCTTATATTTCATTTTCCTCTAACTCAACCTAAATTATGAAGGGCTAGCACTGACTAGTAATCACAGGCATTTGAATATGTCCCAAATGAATTCTTTATGTTTGTTACTCCCTCGTACCAATAACATCATTATGTTGATTTATAGCTTACTTTATTTCGCCTATAAGTGCGCTTGATTTTACGATCAATTAAAGTATGTCGTCTAAGTTTCACTATTAGATCTCCTATCTTGCATCAACTACCTAAAATAGAAAAGGAAAGATAATATTAAAATAAACCTAAAATTAAAAAACAAGTAAAATAAATTTGTCAAAAATTTTTAAAACTTGATTGATCTAATCTATAAGTGCATAAAATTGATTATAGTAATTTAAAATCAGGAGTATTTTAGGTTATCTATTCCACAAGAACTACAATTAATAAGCTTATTGATCTTAGAAAAATAATTAAATTAAAATAAAAATATTTTATGAAAATTAATTTAATTTGAAACTAACAGAAGAAAAATGATTAAATATAAAAAGAATGAACAAGAACAAACAGGTTTTAATCAACTTAATAAAGATACCAATTGTTGTTTCAAAAATGCCACTTATTTTCTCTTTATTTATTTCAAAAAGCTCAATGTATAGAATAGAAATATTCCAACAGCCCATGTAAAGAACTGTTACAAATAATGAAGAAACTGATAAGTTTAAATAAGAAGTAATATAAAATAAACCAAATTTGATACCTGAATATTCAGTTTGATAACCTGCTACTAATAGCTTCTACTTCTGGTGAGTTAAAGGGTAATCTCTCACATTCTACTAGGTAAAAAATGATTATATATAAAAAGAAATCAATATAAACAAACACTAGTGCTTTTTTTTTTACTTATATGGAATTTTAGTTATCAAGTAAGATAATTTATTAAAGTTGAAATAATAATTAACTTAAGGATCTATGCCCTTTCTCTAAGAACATAGACACATCTCTAATTAATGAAGTACCATCTCTTACATATGCAATTAACCTTAATCAAACTCATTAAGAATAGTTAATATACTAGTTACCACTATAGTTTATGGCATATTTTCCTTTAGATCTACAATGTTTATTCTTTTAGTGAACAAATTATACTTCCCCTTTTAGTCATTTATATAATCCCTAAAATTGAATATGTGATAGTCAAGTATAAATTTGAGAATCAAGGAAAAAGAGAATAAGTTCAACCCAATCAATAACGATTCATACATTAATAATTGAAATATCATATATAAACTACATCCCTAACTTTAATTATGGATTTAAAACATCCTATATAAACTACATCCATAACTCTAACTATAGATCTAACTTGTTGGGCCCCAAATTGTTTTATTTATTTTATTAAGCATGATTTGATTAAATTTTGTGGTCTTGCTAGATAAATCATTTTATTTGGAGTTAAATTATTATGTCAAGTTTGGGAGGATTTATTTCATAGATTGATGGAATTAAAGTGTTAATGTTGTAAGATACATAAGGGCATTTTTAGAAGATCACTAAAGCATTGTAAAACTCCTACTTTGATATTAATGAAGTATATGTTGGTTTTGTATATGATTTTTCCTTATGTTTTTACAAAGTATTCGATTTTGGAAATGAGATTAAGATTTTGAGAGTTTGTTTATGGTTACGTTCTTATCAGTTTTGTTTTTGGGTTGTACAAATGAATATGGTTGAAAGATTTTAAGTTTACATGTAGTAAGATAGGACATTCGAGTTGAGGGTTCAGTCTATAGGGGTTTTTGCCGTGGCAAAGCCAAGAGTTCGCCATGGCGTAATTCACCCGAAAGGTCAGTGAAGTTTACTCACAAATGTTCACCGTGGCGAGACCAAGAGGTCACCACGGCGAAAACAAAATTTTGGGCTTACAGCGGCGAAGTTCAATATGTTCGTCGCAGCATAAAATTCCCGAAGGGTTCAGGGGATTTTTCCCGCATGAGTTCGCCGTGGCGAAGATACTTGATGCCGCGACAAAGCCTGCCTTTGCTTCCGATGGAGTTTTCTTTTAAATTTCCAAATTCTAAGCCCTCCTCCACTCTCAAGCTTCAGGGTCCCATGTCTGATGTTGGGCTCCAAAAACGAGGTCCAACATGTTGTGGTATCAGAGCGACTAGTTTTTGGTCCAGGTGTAGGACTAGGTTTAGACATGAATGGGGTAGGTTAAGACATGAAATGAGCATGCTTCGTTTTAAATGAACAGCTTGCATTGTTTTGAATTGTTTCACAGGATTTGAATTGTTTCACATTATTTGAAATTGTTTTATACGATTTAAACTGTTTTGTATACTTTGAAATTTTTTTGCATGAACTAAAGGTTTTCATTGGTTTTATATTGAAGGAGTGATTATGCCGCCTTGAAAAAGAACTCGAGGAGCTTTGACTC
>JANIIA010000003.1:37646139-37660568 GCA_027478495.1 Erythroxylum alaternifolium | reverse complement strand
CCAATATGTCAAAATTGGGTGGCTATTGGTTGCATGTTTTTTGGCCTCTCTAAGTCAAAAATAGATGCACCTTTTAGACTTTGTATTTTTTTAGCCATGTTAGGCTAAAATCTTCAAGATCGTCAAGTGTGGTTTTTGGTGAGCGACGATTGCGCACAGATTGAAGAATTTTTTGGACAGATGCTTAGGGACTTCAGCTATAAATTGAAGGGATGGTTGCAGGCTTAAAAAATCCTTCCTAAAAAATCCTCTCATCCTCTCTTTAATTGTTTTCGTATACTTATGAGTTTTGAAAGCCTTTTGTTCTAGTCTTTGTACTTGTATACATTCTCCACATATTAGTAAAATTGCTCACCTTCCGGCCGTGGACGTAGGTCACATTGACCGAACCACGTAAATCTTTATGTCCTGTCTCATTTTCTTTTGTCTCTATTTTAGTTACTATTTTTCGGGCTACTAAATTTAACCGGTATTCGATCCACGGGCATTTTCTTTAACAACATTTCATTCCATGCTTTAAAAACAGCTAAAAAAAATAAACGACATTTACAAGACTTCAAGTAGCTAAACCTCAAAAGTTCACATGCTTCTTTTAATAATTTGATATTTATGGAGCCATGAATATATTCTCTGAAGGTTATCTTTGTTTTGACGTCTTTAACATGTTTTCAAGCCTATTTGTTTCTCCTAACCACTTCTACAATGTTGTGACTGATAAGTTAATCCCTTATCCAGTATATGCTTTATCGAGTGACTTGGTAACTTATCTATTCTTTTCTTTAAAATATTCTGATTTCTTTTGAGATGACATAAATTACACTTCTAAATGCAATTGTGTGTGTTAACACATCTACCTTTCTTACATTGTTTCATTGATTAATCCATTCGAAGACTTTTAGTCTAGAGGAATACCAGGTTGGGAAATTGTTACATCTGTAACCAAATACTTAAAGTGAAGTTACATTGAAAGAATAGATGTTCTATAGTTTTCAGTTCTTACTTTCATAATTTGCAACAGAGAGAGGAGCAATTGTTTTCCCTTAGTCTATCCAGTTTCTATCTTTTGACAAGCCACAAAATGAATGAGATCTTTGATATAGTTTATCTGAACTACACAATCCTAAACCATTTTACTTTATGAGCCAGAGTTTTAAACAACTCTAAGCATGATCTGTCTGTGAAATTCCTTGAGGCATGTTTCTTGATGTCATCGAATCTTCTCTATTAGAATTTGGGCTGTAATTTGGGATATTGGCCTTCATAATAGATAATTCCCTGACATCACAACACCGTTTCTTATCTTTGATGATTTTTTTGACCTTGGAATCATCTGGAATTAGATTCCTTAGATTTTTCCATTGATTCGATAAAGAGTCCTCATCTTATTTTAGTTATCATAACATATCCATGTGAAAATATTATTCCTAATCTTATATTTAGTTTCCTTATATACTTGCTCTCTTAGCTTCAAAATCTGCAACACTTGTCTAGGAGAAGATAGCTTTGTAAGGCCCAATATATATCCTAGGTTCATATTTGGTAACCAGTAATAAAGAGGTGGGAATGATAATGCAACATACGTTCTTAAATTTTAGTTGTTTGATTATCAGTAGTAGATAAAATAAGGATGATAAACTTGTAATGTATCTTAAGTAATTCTGGACTTTTATTCTTGAGGGGTATGGTATACGTTGGAATGAAAAATCAGAAGTAAGAGATTAAAGATATTATTAGAATATTATAAAGTTATTATCAAAATATTATTAAGATATTATCAAGATGTTGCTGCTTATTAGAATATTATCATCAAAATTATCTTTTATATTAATTTCTTTAATAATTATTTTATTTTTCTTCATAGTTATTTAAAAATTAATAATTTTATAAATCAAGTGAAAATTTTTATTAATTATTTATCAAATAAAAATATTTTAATTAATTATGTACAAAATAAATTAGATAAAAACTAAATATGAGTAAAAAATTAAATATTTCTCTCTTATTTATTCAACATAATTTCTGTTTTCTTATCTTTTTCTTCGTGCTTCGTCTTAACTGAAACTCTCTATTCACTATTCCTCTCTCATTGGTAATATTTTTTTCTTGTCTTTTTCTTTGTATTTTGTCTTAACTTAAACTCTCTATTCGCTCTTCCTCTCTCGTTGGTAATCAACGTATCTCTCTAGGTCAGTTTTTATTGTTCTAACTTTTTTTAATTTCTTCACTTTTATTTTTTGATAAATTTGTGTTTTTATTTTCTCAATTATTATTGTATGCAAACATATTCATATTTTTATCAACATTTCATAATACTTTATTTAATAATTATTTTATTTTATTTCAATAATTTTATATCATAAAATAATTTCATTATGATTTTTTAATTTTATTTTATAAGAAAAATCATACACAATTATTTTAAAATTAATAATTTATTGAATCATTATATTTTTATTATTTATTTATGAAATAAATTTTTGTATTAATTAATTATTTACAAAATCAATCACTTAATAGTTAAACATAAGTAAAATTTTCATTACCTTTCTTAAGATTTGATATCAAACAAAGGTATAACTGTTAACTTCTATAATCCCATTCCTACTGCTTACATAGCAAGCACGCATAAACAGTAATTCCATTCCCATTTAGATCTCCACTTTTCATTCCCATTCTTATTTTTAATTCCAATTCCTTTATTACTAGTTACCGAACAAGACTTACAAGTATTATAACATGTCTTGGGTGTATTAAGAAGTGAACATAAAGAATTAAGTGCGTCTAAGCATCGTAAGGAACATAATAGTAATTAATGTAAAAGACATAGGTAAATTGGTAATTTGTTTATTTTAGCGTAGATATAAATAATTAGATGTGAAATATGGATGAAAATGAAATTAACTGATGAGATTATATCCCAATGTGGAAATTGAAGGAAGAAGCAGTACCAAATGTGTAATTTTCCTAAAGTTAACATATAGACCAATTAAATTAAATCATATGTGACCAATAGGATTAAAGCATGTGTGTCTAATAGGATTGAAGCATGTGTGTCATAAAATGGGCATGTAAGAGAGGAGAGAGGGACGTACATTTTATAGTTTTGAATGCCAGAGTTTCCTTTTCTTATTTTCTTTTCTCCATGTCATCTTCTTCATCACACCATTTTCCATGTAACAAATCAAGCTAATCCTAGGTGAAAATCAAGGTAAAAGTTAGTGGTTTTTCTCATCATCTTTATACTTTTCCTATGAAGAGCTGAAATTGGGATTGAGATATGCATTTTTTGTGTTTCTATTTGGTGAATCAAGCAAAGCTAAAGGAGAGGAGAAGGAAAAGTACTAGAAGAGCTAGTTGTCCAATTTCAATGTTTGGGAATATAATTAGTTTAATTTCTATTTGTGTATGTTTGAATGGATAAAAAGATTCATTTATGGAATTATTTCTGGAATGGTATTTTGATGTTACTTTGCATGGAATTGGTTGCAAATGACAAGAGAGTAATGTGTAGTGGAATTCTGTCTTGGGTTCATTTGAACCAGCCCTATTGTTTGGCCATAACTCTGCCTAAAGACCTCTTAATTGGGTGATTTTAATTGAAGATGAAAATTAAGACATGTCACTAAATATATCTAGAACAGAACTTGACCTAATTTTGGCTTCATGACATTGGAATTTGAGATTAAAAATGGTAACCTGATGTTGTCCTTGTTTTAGAGAATCTTGTGATGTTTGGTGAATATATCATGATTTAAAAGTATAAATGGCCTGATTTGTGATCATATGGAAACTAGAAACATAGGGAAATAAATATCTAGAAGACCAAAAAACCTAATTTGAATGTTTGATATGTGAAAATTTTGTAACAACTGGAGGTATGAATTTTGGGCCAAGGTCAAATAAGTAGGAAATTGCACTATTTTGAGTTTGTTTTCATTTCTGATTTTTACTGAATCATATCCGAAGCTTTTTGGATGTTTATGAAACTTTGAAAAAAATTAAAAAGAAATGAAATATGACTCACCATATATGAATTGGATGATTAAACATTGAAATTTAAGATTGATCATAATATATGATAAATAAAATTTACATGAACATAGATGATTTACATGCATGTTTATCACTTATATGTGTATAGTATGATTATACAAGTGTGAATTTGATGCCCTTCTAATGGTGGTAAGTTATGAATTCCATATATGAACTCAAATACATAATTTATGATTTCAAATGAATATCATATGATTTGTCAATATATGAATTATGAAATTGGTAAATGGTTAAAGGAAAACATTATAGTGCCTATTTCATTATCTTAATGATGGATAGATAGACATGTTTGTAGGGTTACAGTGCAACTGCTACAGTTGGTGTCTTCATTTTGAGACTATAGTGTCTCTACAGTTGATGCTTTTGGGTCTCTATAGTTCGATACTTTCAGGTATCTACAGTTCGATATCTTTGGATATTTGCAGTTCCTGTTAACACAAAAAGTAAATTAAATAGTTATAAATAAGAAATACAGTATGACCACGTTAATAATTGGTATTGATAAATATTTTTACTGATTGTATTGATAATTTATAATGATGACCAGTTATATTAATAATTTCTATTAATGAGTGTTGAATATCAATGTTTGACTTATAAATGTGAATTTATGGTATATGAATAATGCATTGAAGCATATTTTCATTACGTATCTTGATTATTTATGTCATCACTATTTCTACATTTTTTGGATATTTATGAATGTCTGTGCTTGGTGGATGACTACTGTGAGTGGTCACCCAAACTAAGTGTTTCCCTATAAAGCTTTCAAGCTTAGCACGGGTGTTAATCCATGTAGGTCGAAGTAATAAGAGTGAGATACAGGGATCTTCTGCAGGGACCAAGGCTAACTATTAGTAATAAATGTACTTTTGGATTGTATCTTTTGGTTTAAAGATGATGGTATATGTCACATTTTGCAACCAAGAATTTAAGTTATATGCAATATTTCTTTTGGATTATCAAGTAAATGCAAAGATGTAATACTTTTTGGAATATCATGTAAATGCTAAGATGTAATATTATTCTTAAATGACAAAAGTGATATGAAATTTTGTAATATATATATGTACAACATTAAATAGGAAAATGTGTGATGACAATCCCTATAAAGGAATAGAAATGTATGCCATTACTGCTTGTACAGGAATTTGGTTGCCATATATATAAGTGGTTGTAGGTTCCGTATAGGGGGTGTTACATCCCTCCTTCTAAGTATTGCATGTATCCATTTTATCCATAATATCTTGTTATATATTAATATTTTCTAGATCCTCTTCACCAATGGTACCTTGTTGACTATTCAAATGGAAATGATACCAAGTCCTCCTTCCTTCTTTGGTTAGCATACATTTATCCATTTAACTTGAGCAATTGTTTTCTTTGATAAATCACCTGACCCTAAGAATCTTCTCATCATTTTTCCTATTTCTTTGATAAGATTCTTTAGGAGTATGAGGTCAGAAGATGAATAGAAATACATGCTATTGAGAATTGAGTTGATAAGTTGAGCCCATCTTGTAAGAGAGTCATCTATTATACTAGTAATCAATTTTGTTTTGGATCCTTTCTATGAGTGGTACATAGTTAATATATTTTAGTATCCTAGTAGTTACTTGTATTTCCAAATAGGTGAAAGAGGGATTCATTAGCTTGAGATATGTCGAGTTTGATAGCTAACTAGAAATATGATTAGCTCCATCTAAAACAAATAGGTGGCTCTTATTCTTATTGATTAAGTCGTAATAGCTCATTGAAAAATTGAAGTGTTGTTATGAGTGAGCTCTCAAAATTGGCGTCTTCTCTAAAGAGTAGGAGTAAATCATCAACATAAGATAATTTGTAAATTATCACGTTTTTGCACCAAAGAGTAGGAGTAAATCATCAACATAAGATAATTTGCAAATTATCATGTTTTTGCACCAGTTGTGGAACTTAGAATTGCTATTTTGTTTAATAATGTAAATAATCAATCTAGTTAGCACTTTTATGTTTAAAATGAATAAATAAGGAGAAATATGATCATGTTGACCCAAACTATCTCCCTCCATTCATTAGATTTAATGGTTTAACATTAATTAAAATGCTATATAACATTATAGAGAAGCACAATTCAATCTAAATTAAGAATTTTGAAGAAAAGTCTAAATGTTATCACAATGTTCAAGATAAAGTTCCAATCGAATGCTTTTAAAAAAATCAACCTTTATAGCATAAATTTTTATTGATTACTTCCCATTGTAGTTCTTGAATAACTCTTGTGCCAATAAAATATTGTCACCAATTTGTCTCCCTTAAATTAATACTCCCTATGATAGGATTTATATAGGTCTTGAATACATTCTTAAAACTTGAAGCTACGAACTTTGCAACAATGTTGTCTATAGTTTTGTAATAAGAAATTGGTCTAAAGTCTTTATGGGAGGCTTGATATGGAATTTTTCGTATATGAGGGATGAATGTTTTGTTTAGCTCTTTCTTCATCTTCTCTTTACTAAAGAATTATAAGATGCATCATAAACTTGAGTCTTGATCTCATTATATGAATTTAAAAGAAATATATATTTAATTTATCTAGCTTAATAGCTTTATTAGGTAGCTTATGGAGTGCTTTCTCTATATCATTTACATAAAATGGCTTAAGAAGATTTGTAGCATCCTTCTTTTTAATCTAATAAAAAGTAGTACATGTATAAAAGAGTAGCAATTATTTCGAGTGCCAAAAGTGTTTTAAAAATACATATGAGCCTCCTAAAAAATCTCATAATGTGATTATGCCGTTTAAACATTCTCTTAAAGTAGTGAAACAATCCTATTTATGTTTATCCTTGATAGAACATCTTTAAAGAAAAAATATAGTATTCTTAACACCATCTTTTAGCCACTAAACACTAGATTTTTGTTTTAATAGATTTGTTTACCTTTATTGCTTAACTGTAGTTTAGTAATGCTTTCCTATCTTTATTTAGTTTTGAATATCACTAAGAAGTAGGTATATATCAGTTTGAGTCAAAATAATTTTCACTTTAGCCTCAACTGCCACTTGATGGGTATTGTTGTATCTTTTGTGGTATAGTTTCTTTACTTATGCATAAGATTTTATCCTTGAAATTCCAATTTCATTCCTTTAACCATTGCCTTATCATAACCTTCTACCATTAGTAGGTAGTCATTAAATAAAAAGGTGGCTCCTTTTTTTATTTTGTGGTTAATTTGTGGATTTCTACATATGATTTCTCTAAGAAAAGAGGGTTGTTGAAGATTTCTTTACTTTATAGAATTTTTTTTAACTAGATATCATTACCAAGTAAACATACAATTGAGAATTCAAAACCCATTACTAGTTGTGGGAGATTTTAACTATTCCTTAAACTCAACTGAAGTCGAAGGTGGTAGGAAGTTTACTTTTGGTTTAATAAAGGAGCTCTCCAAGTTTCTAACTGAGATGGATTTGGTAGACCTCAGTTCAACAGGCAGATTACTTACTTGGACAAATAATCAACATGGTAGCTTCTTATAAGAAAGAAATTAGACAGATCTCTGGTTAATTTTAATGGATAAATCATTTCCTAAATCATGCGCACATTTTAGAGAGAACTTGATATCAAACCACTACTATGTGTTGATACAAAGGATTATTGAAAACAGGAAAGTTGGGGACCCTTTTCAATTCTTCAATGACATTACTCACGTACAAGGACTCACAGAAGTAATTAGCAGATGTTGGAGTCATGACATAGAGGGTTTTAAATCTTACCAATTTATGCAGAAATTAATGTTGGTGAAAGCTACTCTTAAGAACCTCATGTCTGGGAGAACATTAAATCTCCCAACCCTTAAGGAGAAAATAATTCAAGCTCAAATAGAATGCTACAACTTCCTCATAATGTAGACTTACGAATGATAGAGGTGCAAAGATTTTAAGAGTATCAGGAAGCTTTTAGACTTCATAATTCAATTCTCAAGAAAAATATAGGCTTTATCCAGGCTTAATTGGATAAAGGATAAAGACTCCAATATAAAGTTCTTACACTCACCTTACTTACTAGGATAAATATGAACAAAATTTCAGTGTTACAAGATGGTAGTGGGCTAGAATGCTCATATCAAGATACCTTACAAGATTTAGGTAGAAACTACTACCTGCAATTGATGGGTTTTGACGATTATGCTCTTCTAAGTTGCAATGCACTAAGATTGTTTGACTGCTCAATTGACCAAGAAATAAAAGAATTTTTAGTGTCCCCAGTTATAAAACTAGATGTCAAGAGAGTTCTCTTTGGTTTACATCCTTCAAAATTGCTAGGGCCAAATGGTTTCTCGACATTGTTCTTTCAAAAGACAAGGTATATTACAGGAAAGCTTTTTACTGAAGTAGTGTTGGAATCCTTTACATCCTCTAAAATGCTTCAAGAATTAAATCACACATACATCTGCTTGCTACCTAAAAAGCAAAACCCTCGGAGAATACAAGACTGTATACCAATATCATGTTGTAACACCACATCATATATAAAGTGATTTTGAGCTGAAAGATTGAAGATTGTAATAAATGGAATAATTAACTTAGCATAGCGAGCATTCTTTCCTGACAGAAATATTAGGGATAACATTTTACTTTTACAAGATCTACTGAAGGAGTACAATTTAGGTAAAAAGATCAAAAGTTGCCTAATCAAAATTAACTTTTACAAAGCTTTTGATACAATTAGTTAGAGATATATTTGAATATGCTTTGAAGCATCGTAGCTGCCTCGCAGATTTTTGAATTAGAAAATGACTTGTATTCAGTCTCCCATTGTAAGTGTGTTAGTGAATGGAATTCCCACTAAACCTTTAAAAATATATAGGGATTAGACAAGGAGACCCCATATCTCCCTGTTTATTCACCCTTGTAATGGAAGGCTTTTCAAGGCTATTAAACAAGTTAATCTCTTACAATAGGGATTTCCAATATCATGAAAAATGTAGTACAATCAACTTAATTCACCTTATGTATGCTGATGATCTTATGCTCCTATGTGGATCTCACTCCTTTAACATCATGATGCAAGTTCTGAAATTGTTTGCTGAGTGGTCAGGGTTAAAACATAACATTGAAAAAAATGACTTATATTATCTCAGTCCTTAACAGTTTACATCTATACTAGACAACACACATTATACTGCCAAAGAAGGTTATAAAGGAGATTGATAAAATAATGAAAGCATTTTTATGGATAGGCAAAACTAAAAACTCTACTAAATGCAAAGATAAAATGGAGTCAAGTTGCTACCCTGAAGAAGCATGGAGGACTTGGGATTATTTTTATCACAACTATGTAAAAATTTCTGGTGCGCAGAAGGTCCTAAAGACTTTATACTGATCATAAAGCACTCTGGATTAAATATATTCACGAGTATCACCTTAAAAACTTAAATTTTTGGTAGGCTTCTTGTGGAAGGGAGTTCTCTTACATCTTTAACCAACTAATGATGATGAAAGACATGGTTTATCCATATATTAAATATAATATTGGTAAAAAAAACTAGTTTTGGTTTGATAATTGGCTAGATTTAAGTCCCATTATATAAAAACTAGAATTTTTCATTTGAGAAAAAGAATCTCATTGAACCTTAAGGTATCCTTACTAATCTGGAATGGTAAATGGAGTGGAAATTGTAGAGGTTTTGAATCTCTAGATGATCACTTCCTTCAACTGAATAATGTGGAGAATGAAGATGTAATCATTTAGACCCTCAACTTGAGTGGTAAATTGACAAATAAATCCTAACATTAGATACTTATCAGCAAATCATTAGGATCTCCTTTTTCTAATCTTCTATGGAGAAATATTCTGAATCCTAACGCCTTTTTAATCACTTGGTTAGTGAATAAAAATAGGCTGAGGACTCAATGGCATGTCAATCTGGATTCTACTAATGTACTAGGTAAGGTGGAAGTGGAAGACAAAGATCATCTCTTTTTTATTTGCATATTTCCTAAGCAGTTTGGAGCATCATCTTACATTTGATTGTGGGAGATAGATACATGTATGAATGGGAGCAAACATTAAGGTAGTTTATCAATCACTCTAAACATGGAATGTCCAATGGAATACTAATCAAAGCAACCTTCACTACTACCACTCACACTCTTTGGAAGGAAAGAAATAGCATAATGTTTAGATTCATAAAAAAAGTGAAGTGCCATCTAACAGACAAGATAGTCAATTGGATAGGATCAACTTTCATAATAATGTGCAAATACATTTAACTCAACATGAAGCATAGATGGGAACTATAATCTACTTGTAATGTTGGTCTATGTTTGTTTTATAATGTAATGTTATACCAATTATAGAATTTCCAATTATGCTGTAATTGAATGAAGGCTTAATACCTAAAACTCATTGTAATGATCTATAGATTCCTATAGTTAATGTAATTTTATTCATTTTTCAAAAAAGATATCATTAACAAGCTTCTTATCTAATTTTTTTCAATGAACTAGCTCTCACTTTTCTTTTCACTTCAAATGAAGTAGTTATCCTCTAACTTCAAATTAGTGACTTCTATATAGTTGGAATAATTCCTAAATTCCTTATTGTAGTTTCTTAAGAATATATCACCTTTAGCCTTAGATAGAAGAAGAGTAGTATCAAAATCACCTAGGATTATGCATATGGGTCTATAGAAACATGAACTCCTTTAACTTATCCTTTAATGGACATCTTTGGAAAGCAAGATTAGGTACTTAAACAAAAGTGATATAAGTTTTGATTTTTTTCCTATCAAAGACTTATTATGAAATGGATGAGTTGATCTATAACCATAGATTGAGAAATCTCTATTCTATCTAAATCATAAAAAATTAAAATTCTTTCATTTATATATTCTTTATGATTAGAAATGATAGATTTATGTTTTCCCACAAAATTTATGTTTTGTATTTATCATCCTTAATTTTTATCTCTATAATTCTTATTAACATAGGTTTTATTTCATTTAGGTGATCATGAATTATTTGTTACTTTTTGGAGTTGTTGAGCCTCTTACATTCTGAAAGAGGATTGACATCAGGAGGGAGTAAGAGGTCAAAAGTTCATGACTCTATTTTTATGTTTTATTTCTCTTATTTATTACTCTAAATTCATTACTTGGGTTATCAATATCTCCTTTATCATATTTTGTTGCCTTAGCTCTACTATTATTATTTCTAGAGGGAGTAAGAGGTTCATTATTGTTTAGTTCCTTACTTGCCTCTAATATGTTACTGTTATAAAAGTCATCCACAATTGTTTCTTGTTCTCCTTCCTCAGGATCCTTTGGCTCTTTACCTTACACTTTTTCCGTAACAATAGTGGTTACAATTAATTCTCCTTAATTGACAATCTCACCTTCTTCAAATATATCTAATCCTAATAATTCATAATAATCTTCTCACATAAATTTTTTGCCCGTTGGCTTCTACTTTTTCCTTTAGTGGCTTACATTTGGTCTTCATTGGTATAAAACTATAACCATATCCTCAAACATTATGTCATCATATCCTAGCCTTATGAAAGGTATCAATTTTGATAATTCTGAGTGCAATTTAACTACCATGCAAATTTTTGTCTAATCTATCCTCTTCCTAGTTGTTATAACTTTGTCTATACATATAGCTTTCCCAACATATCTTGCTAAGTGACTTAAACCCTTAGTTGACTAATATTTTAGGGGTACATTATTCTAGATAAGAACTTGCTTCTACCTTAACTTCTCTATTTGAATATTAGGTTTCCAATTTTGGAGAAAGATCGGCTTGTTATTAAAATTCCATAAACCAACCTGAAAGATGCTCAAAGTATTTGCCTTTTAATTAAACTTAAAAATGAAAAGATTTTGCTCATTAATGAGAACCTCAATTAGTCCCTTTTTTTTAGTTATGTTAATCCCATGAAATCATTAGTTGTTAGACGTTTGTTTAGGAAGAAACCAACCAAAGTAGATGCCCATTTATTTGCTTCATCTCTTAAAATGTCTACTATGGTGCAACTGAATAATATTCTTCAACAAATTTATGGGGACAACATTGATAACTTGTCTATAAGTTATCTTTGTTACTTTATGGTTTTAAACTAATAAGTTATGCTTACTTTATGGTTTTGAACTATTAAATTATGCTACTGAGCATATGATTAGGATAGAGGGTTAATTAAGTATAAAACAGGATTAGGAAGGTCGACATCAATAGTAAGGGGTTTGGATATATAGGTAGAGGGGAGAGTTATTGTCCATGAGTAAATGGAGGAAAGTTGTAAGGGTTCAATATATCAGTCTAGTTAGGAGCCAACAAGGTGAGGACATCTTACTATAATAAGTCAAGAAACTAATAAGATAATAAAAAGTATGAAAATTCATTCCAGAAGAAGAAAGCTAACATAGACAATAAAATTTGTCCTATGTGGAGAAAGGAGAGAGGCACACAGAGTGTCCAAACACAACACACAAAAGGACTTTGTGAGCTTCAAGAAATATCAAAAGTGGAAGAACAAAAGGGGGAATGAATAGTAAGAGAAATAAGAATAATGGAATAATAGTATAAAAATAAAATGAAACAAAGTTAACTAACAAAAAGGCCATCTAGAAAAATATTGCGTCCAATAGGATTTGAACCTATACCAAAGGTTTAGAAGACCTCTGTCTTATCCATTAGACAATGGACACTTTTCAATTTGTCTCCAAACGTCTAACTGCATTTTCTGACTGAAATGGAATATTAATACCAAAATGGAATTGTACATCCAAAAAAGCCCTAAGAAGACATGATCCCAAGCCTAAAGTAGCTGTTAATACGAATAAAAGAAACTATATTATAGCCATTTATGTACATTCAATGTACTCTACAGATAGAGGAATACATAGAGTTAAACATATTAAAATAAGAAATTGAAAGATTTTGTTGAAATTGTTCATTTGGAAATTTCATGGGGACGTAGGGGTGCATTCAATTGTCATAAAAGAGAATTTGATTGAGTATCAAGGAGTCAAAGAATTTAAGTCAAGATACCATACGAAAGTAGACCGCTTTTTTCATTCCTGAGGAAATTTATATTTCTCCCTTTCCTCGGAGAAAGACAATTAAACAATTCCCAATCATGGTCCTTGCGGATCGGATCATCGATATAATATACGAAAAGAAACTCTAGGTAGTTGATATCTTTCTCTTTGAATGAGATCTCAATTCCAGCAACAGTTTCATTAGATATCTTACAACTAAAATCCCTCTTTTTTTCGATCTAGTTCCTCCACCACCACAAACCCTAGTTAGATTAAGACATGATACACTTTTTATTTATTGGGAGAACCCAAGTACTCTCTTTCAGATTCGGGAGATAACTCTCAGAGATTTTTTTCCTTTTGGAAGATACAGGAACGAAACAATTAACCTATTGATATTGGAAGAATCCTTTAGTATTATGCATAATATATAATATATGTTTTGATAAAAAGTTAATTCCTAAAAGATTTAAAAATTATATTAGAGGTGATTAATAAAGATTTTATCTACCTAATTTATGTTAATTGACTTGTTGAGAAAATTCAAGATCAAATGAATTTAAATAGGATTTTAACCCATTAAAGAGATTAAAGTAATCTTTCTAGAAAAGTAGTGAAGGCTATTATTTTGAAAAAAAATAGTTGGAGTAACCAAATATAATATTAAATTCTTAATATTATTTAATTCTCATGAAATTTAACCAATTACTTAATTTGTTTACATTTATATTATTTTAAGTAGTAGATTACCTTAATTTAGTATAGTTGATATTAAGTTTTGGTAAAAAAAAATTCTTAAACATATATTAGGTTTGAGAAAAGCTATAAAAGATAGAAAGAAAAGTTATATGTACATTATATTATTTTGTTAATAATATCTGTTGAGGATTTTAGTAAAAAAGTTTGAAAGACATGTTGATGTCATATAGATGACAAAATATAGTGACATTTTCAATTGGATTAATGTCCAATAAACTTTCAAAGCAATATGTAAGATGGACGACATCATTATGATAACAAATCACAAATGATTGCATAAAGTAAAGGTAAAAAGTATAGTACCCTAAAAGATTTATTATCCTTATTTTAACCTATATAAAGAACAAATAAAACTATAATTGAAGAAATTATATAGATATCATAATATTGTAGAAGAAGATAATTGCATAAATCTTCTTATCAATATATGTATGTGTGTGTGTGTAACATCCCGTTTCTAGAGAACGGGTCGGACCAGAGAAACGAGTCCGAGAGTGGTAAATCAACACATCGCACGCTCATGCATTTGTGAATAGTGAGTTTTGCACGTGAAAATATCTGTACATGCATTCATGACAATTGTCCCGGTATAA
>JANIIA010000003.1:37376888-37400986 GCA_027478495.1 Erythroxylum alaternifolium | reverse complement strand
GTCACTATACATTATACACTCCTAAACATGGCAATTTACCAATATACCCTTCCTATTGGTGAGGGGATGTTACAAGTAATGCATCTCTCATAGCTGCTTACTTACTTAGCGTCCACAAAATAAGTTACAAACACTCTCTATAAATTATGGATAGGTAGAAAATCCGACATGAAAAGTTTAATGGGAAACAAAATCAAAAATGGAAAAAATTATATTTATTAGATACTCCAAATAATCAAAAAGACATATGTTTATAGGTGAATGAGGTAATGAAGGAGTAATTGAATTTGAATCACAAGATGTCAATTCTTGTAAAATAACTTTTCATAATAGGGTGAAATTATAAGACTTAGTTTATATTAAACTCTTGATCAAAATAATTTTATTATGGGGAATCATAAAAGGAGACTTTATTTGAATAGGAGCAATCTAAAACTTAAAAAATTAACTCAAGGTTAATTCAGGTCACAAGCCATTGATAGTTTACTTACATTATCAAATTTTAGTAGGAGTAATCAGGACATTCATGAATTTGTTTGTCATTAACCTCTTTTAAATTAAATTAATCATAGAATAATTCACCAAATACATTTTGAAATAGAAGGGAAATTTCATATGATTATTTCACAAGAAAGGATGAGGCAAGAAATGCACATAAGGCTCTTACTGGTTATTGAGCAAGTTTTACCTCTAATAAAACTCTCAATATCTGTAAGTATACGGATCGTAAACTTATAGTATTGAAGGTGTTGATCTCATGAGAAAATAGTTAAAACCAAGTGAACCTAACTTTGTCTAAGGTAGTGAAATATGAATTGAATGAAAGTAAATAACAGAAATTAAAGCAATCAAATAAAATTAAGCAAACCTTTCAAAAATAAAAATAAAATTAAGCAAATAATGAACTAACAATTGAGCTGCCACAATTATGTAAGGATGATAAATGATAAATGATAAATGCTTAGGATTTATTCTTTCAATTTTTTGTTCCCTTAACCACTATTGATTCACTTAGATGATTATCCTAGACTTTCTAAGGGATTGATTACTCTCTCTCAAGACCTAATTGATTACAAAATTCCAGATTTTGCAGCCCCTTAATTCACAAAAACTTCCTAACATTCTCAACCAGTTCTCAAGTGATCTATTGAATAATTGAGTTTTCACACAATCTAATAATTGGGTGACTTATTAAATTGCCAACTCTTATTGCACAACCTAATCTGATTACTTTCGACTCACTGTCTCGATTTATTATCAAAGTATTGACATGCACAATTATCACCACACTAGAATATCATATTGAATTCAACAATAATCAAGTGATAAAACAAGCAAAGAAAAATAATTTAGAGATTTAGAGCATCATAAACATAAATAAAACCTTAGAATCTAGTTTATTAAAACATACAAGTACGCTTCATAATTAAAGGATATATGTAATATGAGAGAATTGATTACGACAAGATATTTTCATCTATTGTAAAATGTGCTCTAATTTATTTAATATTGGCTATAGTGGATCTTGAATTAAATTAAATGGACATAAAGACTACTTTTCTGTTTGTTATAATTTTAATTTGAGTAAGTTGGATAACCTTGGAGTAAATGAGTAGATATTGCATACTAGAATTTAGTTTATGGTGGAAGAGGTATCTATCTTCACTTCCTTTATGTATTGATTTAATACAATTTTTCATAGAAATGACCTTTGGAGTGACCTAGTTCAATTGGAAGGTTATCAGAATGCAGTCAATAGAGGTTTAGAGCTTTAAATCAAAGGTACCAAACAATATATATGTTTTCAAAAGCTTAAGTCAATTAAAGAAGAACTAAAGAAACTTAATTCTGTAAAAGGCTCAAGCAGTAAAAAGATGAATGAAAAGGCTAAAAAGGAGGTTTTGTATAATTCAAAAATTATTAGCTAACAATCCTTATGATCCTAAGCTAATGAATAAAGCAAAATAGCATTTGAAAGAATATTTATAGGCATTATATAATCATGATTCTATCATTAGGCTAAGGTCAATTGGATCAAGGAGTGGGAAAGATGTACAAGATTCTTTTTCAATTCCCTAACGGCTAGGAAAAATGTCCACAATTACTCTGTCGAATAGAAGGATGGTAAAAACAAAAGGTAAGCTATAATAAGAAGTAGTTAAGTACTTTAAAGCGCTGATTGGAAGTAATATGGAAAATAATTACACCAAACAAGTACTATATTCATTCAATTCAAGGAAGATTTTAGTGGAAATGCTAATAATCTAACTAGGCCTATCTTAGATGCTGAAATTGAGAATATTGTTTTCCAAATGAATGGTACAAAACCTCTTAGTCTAAATGGGCTAAATGGACACCTCTATCAAAATACTTGGACTATCATTAGGCCAATGGTTAAGGAAGTTGTTCATGAATTTTTCTTAAGTGGAAGACTACTTCAAGAGATCAATAGGACCTTTATATCCCTAGTTCCTAAGTTTTCTAATCCAACATCATATATATTGCATGTATAAACTTCCTCTACAAGATCAATGTTAAATTGCTAGCTAATACAATCAAAATAGTTCTAGATTGTATAATTAGTGGGAATCAAAGGCCTTTTATAAAGAATAGAAAGATAGGTGACAACATCCTAATTTTCTATGAGCTATTCAAGGGGTATACAATGAAGAGATCTCCTATGAATTGCTCCCTTAAAGTGGATTTCCAAAAAACATTTGATAGTGTGAGCTAGGGCTTTTTATTTCAATTGATGAGGTAACGAGTTTCCTAATAACTACTTAAAATGGATTAACGCTTATGTCAGCTCTTTATCCTTTAGGATGCTTGTCAATGGATAACCTACAACTCCCTTTATAGGTGCTAAAGGGTTGAGACATGGTGACCCTCTCTCTCCTTATTTGTTTAACACTTGTATGGAAGCACCAACTCAATTATTAGATTTTAATATAGCTACGAATCCAAAGTTTAAATTTCATACCAATTGTAAGGACTTCTTCCTCATTAACTTATGTTTTGTAAATGATCTTAAGCTTTTCAGTAAAGCCCATTTACCTTCAATAAGGTTGTTGATAGACACTCTCCACCAATTTAATAATTTATCAAGCCTGGGGATGAACAATGATAAAATTTTGTTTATCATATCCTCTAGTGCTGCTAATTTAGTTGAAAAAATTGCTAATATTTCTAATATGAAGAGAAAGTTCCCAATGGGTCTTCTTATATATACTAGAAGACTCACCTTTAATGGTGCTTCCCTTTGGTTGAGAAAATTCATAAGAGACTTGCTTCATGGACTAATAAAGCCCTTTTTTATGCTGGTAAGATTCAATTCTTGAAGAATGTAATAAGTTATCTACACGTGTATTGGAGTTCTCACATATTCCTTAATTAGGGTATTTTTAAATCTATTGAAAAGATGATGAAAGTTTCTTGGGGACCTCTTCTAACTCTAGAGTTTGTAGTGCTAAAGGGAAGTTGTATAATATATGCAAGCCTATTAAAGAGGGTGTATTTGGTCTAACACCCATAAGAAATAACAATATAATGTTTATGTTGAAGAGATTCTAGAGAACATTGTTGGATAAAGAGTCATTTTGGATGAAGTGGACTCATTCCTATATACTGAAGGATAGTGCCACTCTTGCTTTATTAAACAACTATTGAAATTAAGAGATTGAGTATGGTTTGACGTCTATTATAAGGTGGGAAAAGGTAACTTGGACTTAATGTGATATGACAATTAGATAGGATTTGGTCCCCTCATTCAAAATCAGACTGCTATTAAAGTCTTTCAAATTGTACTACTCGAGCTAAGGTAAATTCCTTAATAGCTGATGGAAGGTGGATAGATTGGTTGGATGAATTAATGCATTTAAAGCCTACATATCACCTTAACCTCAATCTAGGTGATGCTTATCTTTGGAATGGAATTCCCTTATTGAAGCTCACTAATAGAATGTGTCTAGACAGGATTCAAGATAGAGGCTTTACTTTGATTATTGTAAGATAGTTTGGGATAAACACCTAAGACTTAATGTTAGCTTTCTCCTTTGGTTAATTATGTTGAATAAAATCAATTCTATGGAGAGACTTCTTATTTTAAAATATATAAAAAATTGTCTTATGTTTTGTATTGGAGGAAAAACAAAAATCATTTTTTCTTTGATTATTATTACTATAAAATTATATGGCGAGGTCTTAAAGGGTTATGTCAATTATAATAAATGCCAAACATGCTCCCTAAAATGATCCAGTAGATTCTAGACTATATAAAGCTTTCATGGAAAATAAAGGTGGCAGTCACTTTTGATATAGGAGCGACAATAATGATCTGAAAGGAAATAAACTGGAAAAGGTCCTAGATGGAAGGAAAGAGATCTAAGGATGTCCGCAATGAATTTATTGGCAATATTAGGGAAGAACTAATTGTTGGAATTTTTGTTGATTTCTGTGACTGAGAGTTCATTAGAGTTTGGAGGATTTAGTATTAAAATTGCAACCTATCACTAATCCTATAAAAGACATTACCTGGTTCATATTCACTTTCTTAAGAAATCAAGCTTTATTGGAAGCATGAGATCTGATGGGCGACTTGAAAGTGAGGAGGATAACATCTAGTACTTGTACAAGTTGTAAGAACAATGTCTTTATGCTCTCTGAATACTATGTAAGTTAACGCTTCTGTGAGATGAGAATTTCTCTCTCTACTATGTGCAAAAGGAAAAAGTAAGCAGTGAAGCTTAAAGAATATCCAAACTCAAACAGTGGGGTGATGTTCCCTCAGACATGTAGCACATGTGGCAATGGTTATTTTCAATCTTAGGAGGGTTGGTTTTTTATTAAGGGAATTTTTATTGTAATAACAATGTATGATACTTCCTTCAAAAAAAACAATGTATGATACACTTAGTACATAGTGCCTTTTGTATTAAGGTCATTTTTTGTTAATGAATTTCACTAAAATTTTCAAAAAAATTACTTTTCTAAATTGACAATTAAAAAAAGATATTTATATGGAACACCAGGTTTTATTAAGACAGGCTAAGAACATAAAGTGTGATGGTTATTAAAATTGATTATAGTTTGAATTATTCCTGAAGATAGTGGTACATTTATTTTCATATCATAATTATTTAATATGATTTCCACAATATCAATAAAGACCATTGTGTATATATTAAAAGATCCAAAGATAATTTTTTTTATTTATATATATATGGATAACATTTTGACTGCTTATAATAACTTTGAGTTTGTTAGACAAATCAAATGTTGATTTTCATCTGAATTTGAGATGAAAGAAATGGGTGAAGTTGTATATATTATTGGAGTTAAAATTTCAAAAGATCGTTCAAAGCGATTATTTTCACTTTCTCAAACAATTTATATTCAAAAAATTCTAGAAGAATTATGTGTGCAAGGTTACAAAATATTTAATAATCCTATTGTTAAAGGAGAAGGTCTCAAGAAGAATTTTCACCTATCAACACCACATGAAAGGGAACAAATGAAAAAAGTTTCCTCTCTCAATGTAATTGCAATTCTAACGTATGATATGATATGTACAAGGATAGATATTTGTTACAGTTTTAGAATAGTGAGCAGATATTAGTCAAACCTATGATAAGCACATTAGAAAGTTGAAAAAAAAAATTGAGGTATATAAAAGGTACTATTGATTATGTATTATGTTATTAATGCAACGACCTATATATATAAGGGTATAAAGTCCTCGGTACTCTCTCGAGTTTATTTTTTTTTCCTCAGCAATAGTGCAATATCATAGAAAAAAGAAATAATCTTGTATTGCATTATCCATAATAGAAGCTGAATTTAAAGTATTTTCAGATAATACAAAAAGTTGTGCAGCTTAGATAATTTTTGGTTAATTTTGGAATCGTTGAAAAATGAGACCAATCTAGTGATAATCAACTCTGGATCACGTGAGATACGATCTTATAGGAGGGTACTAAGAAACATTAAAAGTAAACCACGAGTGTCACTAGGGCCCAAGGGCTCGTAGGAAGAATCAACAAGCACTGTAGGCAATTCTCAATTACTCTTATCAAGTGTTCGACCAGCTAGCTCCTCATCATGCCAAAAAAAGGCATCCCAGACTCCTCAGATCTACTAAAAAACTTTTCCACCATCATTTCAGTCACTAAATTCTATGAAAGTAAATTAAATGTAATTCAATAGAATTTAGGAATGAAAAGGGGCATTTTCGATTAGTGACTCATTTAAGAAAAAATATATTCAAATATGGCCACTATCTCTAATTAAAAGAATTGAATATATTTGTGACAGGATAAAGTATATAAGATCAAACGAGATTAAAAATTCGAGAAATGGCTTAAGGCATAGTATACTAAATATACTTAAAAATCATTTGACTATTTGAGATGTCATATATTCTTAATAAATAGATGATAATGAACTCCCATCATGTCAGTCGTACAGGTTATTGGACTTATATGAGAAAATCTTAATCATATATAAGCGGAAGATGGTAAATATATACAACCATTGATAGGTTACTATCATCAAATTAAGGGCAAAAGAGATCGATCTCTCTCATAGTTGAAGATACTTTAGAAAAATCTCCTAATCTTTAAATTTCTAAAACAAACTCCTCCATTTTTAGATTTTTACAAAATTCCCTTCTTTTAGACTTTAATTAAGAAATAACGGAAGCACTATAAGTATTACACATGAACTAATCAAGTATCATTAATATAGTAACCTAAGTCGGCTCTTAACTCTGACTTGAATAATTAAATTCAGCTTAAATTAATAATTTAAGATAATTATAATAAATTTTTTGTTTGAGTATGATTTAATTAATTCAATTTGAGTTTAAAATTTTAGTTAAATCATCATATAAATAATATTTGATTAGTTCACTTTTGATGTTTATATTGCACTTATTTTGTCATTATTTTTCAACCAATGTTCATGATAAGGTGTTTTGTCTAAATAATTGAAAACTAAAAGGCATTTTTTGATAATTTTACAAACATAAGATTTTCTAAAAAATTTTAAATTATAAGATAATCTTATGTCTTTTACCCTCAAATTAATTTCATCTAATTGCTAAAGAGCAATTAAAATTTTAAAATAAGAGATTTTCTCAAATTCAAATGATGATTTTATCTAAGCAATTAGATTTTTGTAAAAGAAAAAAGTATTTTTCTTTCAATTGTCCTATTTTACCAATTAAATTCAATTAATATCTAAGTAGGCTGTGCGGAAGCAACTCATGCGACAGCAACCGATTCCCTGCTCTTATCATTAACCAACATGTTAAGAAGATCAAGAACATAAAGCTATAATGAAATCTTAACAAAACCCTAGATTTTGAAAAGGAAACGCATGCGATCGTAAGGCTTGGTAATGACCATAAAGGAGTTGAAAGGAGAGAAATCACAGGGCAAGCCAGCTGGCTAGGGAAATGCTAGAAAGTCTGCAGTGTAACTATTTACACAAAGAATAAACCCGGCAGAACCACAAGATGGCAAACCAAAGATAATACATCTTGGTGGATTGAAATTTAATTGGAGATTGCAAAGACACTATCCTCATATTTCCAGACAATTACAAATACATTCCTGTTGATTGCTTTCCAAGTTAAAACAGTAAAAGACACTATCCTCATATTTCCAGAAAATTACAAATACATTCCTGTTGATTGCTTTCCCAGTTAAAACAGTAAGCTCAACAATCCCTCCAAAACACGTCTCCGCATGCCCAGGCAAATCCCCAACAAGATAATTGTAAGTTTCTAGTCAAATCCAGTAACAGAGCATCCAAACAATTCTGTGCATCACTCTGCAGATAGCTTACTACCTCATTATCATCATTGGCGGGACTCCTTACGAGTACTGTAACTTCTACTTTCAGTAACTGTTGAGTTTGCAAGGACATCAGCCGCAATTTCCAAGTTCCCACTTCTTCCCCAACTCGAGTGTCTAGTCTCCGATCCAATTGTCAGAGCTCGATGATCTGAGCTCAAAACCGACTCTACTTCTGAAGTGTTATGAGGGGCACCATTGCTCCCTCTGCTGCGTATGTCCTCATCAATTTCTTCAACATTGCGACGCTGGGATATCTTCAATAGATCTTCACCAATATCTAGATCATCTTCAACCTTAGGACGCCGATCACCACCTAAATCTTCTGTTTCTGTTTCCCGAGCAATGGGCATAGGCGATCTTGGTACCTCCTCTTGCACAAATGCCCGGAAGTTGTTTTTTGAAGGCTTGACCTTTGTGCAAAATACCTCTAGAAAGTTATTTACACAACCCAGGTTGTAAACATTGATCCTGTTGTCAGCTCTGTACCGGAAATTTTCATATGTGGTCTGGTAAACAAGGCAATTCAGCACAAGAACAGGTAAATTGTGCCTAATTCCTTAACAGAGAAGTATGAAATGTATGATAGTCCAAGCAAGCGAGGTGAAATGAATGATAGTCCAAGCATGTGAGCAGGATCCAAAAAAAATGCCATTCTTTGTACAAGAAACTGAAATAACAAATCCAGAATAATTTCTAACACGAGAGTTAGTTCTGAATTGCTTAAGGTTTCCCAATTGAAGAATTGGGTACCTAGAATGCAATGGGACTCCAAAAAACATTTTTCTAATATATTATTTCTAGTCATTCAGTTTCAATAATGAGGATGCTCAAAAATACCATCCTAACTGTAATGGATATGTTAGAGTTCAATTTAATGCCTTAATTGATTATATGCATCATTCATTCAGATGTCCTTGTAAGTTTTACATGAATCTCTGATTGAACAACTGTTATGACTTCATAACCCCAAAACCAAAAGATGAATGCATACTTCATGTCAGATATCTACACGCAAACTATTTTTCTATCTCAGTTGAACATGACTGACATTATTTCATAAATAGCATCTTAGCCTGACCTGGTTTGTGCCTATGAGATATAAATGGAAGCCAGTAAGCCCACCAACAAACCACAGAGCAATGAAACAATAGGCCATCAGTATGACAGATGCAGGAGATTCTTTCATAGCCTTCCAAACTGTGCCATGGTAATCATCCATCAAAACTTTCATGTAGACTGCTGATGTTGCAAACACATAGATGCAAAGAAGAGTTGATGAAGAAACATACATAAAGAAGTATCGGTAGTTGCGCTGCACATATAAACACAATACTAATTACACGAATAACAGGAGATAAAATGAGCAATGAAAGACAGAACAAAGTTGATGATGATGCCCAAATAACAGGAGCAACTGGCACCATAGGTGAAATAGCATACCAATCCAATGCATTGGCCAACCCAAGGGCAATGATGATCAAATCGTTCCACACAGTTGTTACAGATAGAGCAATGCGAGCAACGGGGAGGGCGATACAGCATGCATGTATCACAATACTTCACCCTAACAGGAATGCCATTAACTGTAACTTCTTTTGTCCGAGGGAACTGGAGGCTTGGTGTTTGTCTTTCCCCAACCTCAGCTGACATAGATGAATCATATCGGAACTCTTCTGGTGGATGAGAGTTACGTGGAATAATACCAGGGTCCCGAGCTGATGTAAGAAAAAGGAGAACTAACACCTGCCAAAATCATCTAAAAGATCAAAAGAACAGCAAAAGAGACTAGAAAAGGAATAAATCAAATTCATATATTCCACAATCACACTCTTATAGAGGATATTAATAAAGGATGCAGTTAGCAAGCATCCTGACAGAATTTTTTTTTATTTCAGGATCTTGAAATATTTACACTCATAAAAGCCCCATTTTGAAATTTAAGGCCGTTATTGAGTAATTCTTAAGACCCAACTCCAGGAAACTCAACTATAAGTAGCAAATCATATCTTGTAATCTCAAGAAGCTAGAAAGATCATGTATTTTCCTAATATCAAATTCAACAAGAAAAGAAGATAAGATAATGCTATCAGGAGTACATGAACTTTTAACCGAAAGTGATATTTGCTTTGAATGAATTAAAAATTTTAGAACATATTTACCAGTGTTACTGTTTAATGGTGATCTGGACTTATTCTTCACATTGTAAAAAAAAATGGTTAGACCTGACGAAATTAGGCTATTAGTTGAAATCTCACACACTCTTGACAAAAGTATCCCTAAAGGTATAACTCAATGTCGAATAAACATTCATAAAGATATCACCGGCATAAATTGTAAAGTTTCATCCATTCTGTAACTTTTTCAGTGCAACCAAAAATACAACACAAACATATTTACATTGATAAAACAAAACAAAGTAATATTTTGTGAAGCATCAATAGATTAAGAGTCTTACATAGATGGTAAAGACAATTGCAATCACCAGAATTGAATAGCCTGCATTATATGGTGAAAATTCATGGCGAAGATGCCTTGCAACAAATACACAAAAGATTACAACTGGGACAATGATCAGCAGCAAGGTGACAATCAATGACCTGACATCAGGGCCAAATATCAACCTCCCACCAAGCAAGAATTTCTGCAAATGGACAAGGATACAAAATGAGGGATTAGTTAAATCATAAAATGACTTTTCACTGGTAAAGAACTACTAGCTCAAAGAGAGAACAAGACAAAGAAACAAAATACAATATGAACTCAAAATATCAATAGCAATTTCACTATTTTGATAACTGGGCATAAAGTTCATACTTTGCTTTCATTACCTACTATTATCCAAGTAAGAACAAGAAGTAACATGACTTTGCAGGCACACATATTCTATTTTCCAGAAATTGTTCAATCAAAGGTATCAAAGCTAACATCAGAAATTTGGAGATTAACAAGTAACACTATTGAAATTCCCACAAATCCTGATATCAACCGCCCTCCAAGTTAGAGATTAACCAACCCACACATTAGAATATGCTCTACCAATTTGAAGCCCTTCTTCTATCCCCTTGATAGATGAACATCTCATTAGACTTCCTCTGAAGTGTCTTGCTTCAAAAAGCAATTCCTCCAAAATTTAAGAAGTTATATCTATACCCAAAGCAAGATGATTATGATTAACAACAGTAAGAACACCCGACCTTGGGCCATAAGCATGTAAAATATGAGTTCTAGGCACTTCCTATGGCAAAATTCCTTAAGGTATTTGAAAAGAAGGTGCAGATATGGACAAACCTAAAAATAGACAAAGGGCATACCTCTCCGACTATAAATGTTCAAACAACTTATTTTTAAAAGAAAATTTTCTAGTGACTATGTTCAGAGAGATCTTTGACACTGCATTTAAAATTTACAGCAGAAGTGAAAATGTAGTTTAGAGAGTAAAGTGTACTATAGGACCTGCAAGCGCTCCACTAGAAGAATTTTGACGACCATTACTGTACTACATGAACGCAAACTCCAGAATTTACAAGAACACTATAGATACCTCCGTTGATAAATTTGGTGGAATATTCGATGATGTTCCTAGCTAGGCACATAAAAGATAGCAAAATCTGATCTTTTTTTTTACTCCAAAAACGTTGCATATGCGATAAATCCCACAGCTCGTATGCATCGAAGAACATACAATCAAAAACCCAGGAGAAGAAGAAGGAAAAAAAAAACACTCCATTGCTAAATAGAAACAAAAACCAAGTCCCGAAATTCGAAATACAATCAACTGTAATTCTCCGCAATTTAACAAATAAACAAAAGGAAACGAATTTCAGCTACTAAAACCAAAAATAAATAAATAAACCCCATAATCAAACCAAAATAAACAAAGTCCCACCTTTTTGTACCGCAACAGGACAAATCTAAACATAACCCAGATTCTAAAAACCAATGAAAAGAAAAGCTCATATTCACAAAACGAAACCCGATTAGATGGAGAGCCTTACATTACTTCCTTTCCAAACTTCGTACACTCGTTTTGCCATGAGAGTAAATACAGCACCACAACAACCACCGTTAAGCAGGCACGGAGTCAAAGATTTTAAACTTGCTTTTTGTGTTCATTTCAGTTGAAATCCCATTCAAAACCCTCCTTCCCCCACCAACCAAAAGCAATCAAATCAAACACACACACACTAACCCCAGTAGAAAAATTCCAATAAGTCCCACCAAGGACTGCAAGATATAGAAGCGCAAACAAAGAACAGGGGTTTTAGCAAATGGGGTTCTTGAGATTTTAAAGAAAAACTGAAGGAATATTATGACCTGTGAGATGGCGGTTGGTAGGTTTTGGAATTTTTGAGCGTGTGGATTTGTTTTTTTTTTTTTCTTTTTCTTGATAAAAAAAGAAAGAAAAAGTGATGCTTGTTTCTCTCTTATGTTATATCTGTGTATTGAATTTTATTTTCAAATTCAAAAACGACATCTTCAGATCTTCTGGGCTCTCTTGAATTTACATTTTCTTTTCATTTACTAATTTGTTCTTCTGTTTCAGTTTCTGATTTTACCTGCTAGTGCTAGTGCTAGTGGTGCCACATCAATGAAGATGTTCTTTTCATTTAGTATTTGGAACGACTTGTGCTTTCATCTTAACTACTTGGTTTAATTATAACTAGGAATCAATTATTAAAATCATGTGAACGATTCATTTTTATAGTCCTAGTCCTACCTTGGTGGGTCCGAAACATATCGTCGTTTGGTTTGGCAACTGGCAAAGTTCTGATTAACAGCGATGAATGAAACGGACTGTCCAAACTTCAAAGGCTACTGAGCAATTTTATTCTAAGTTTTAACACCTGTCACAACTTTTAATTTAACAAATATTTGAAACTATTAACATGCAATAGTCTTTATAAAAATACTACTAAATCTTCATAATAACTTATTTGAACAAATTCAATTAATTTCATGAATTTTTAAAAAGAAAAAAAGTTACTATTAAATTAATGTAAATATTGAATCGCATACTATAGTAGAATATAAAATGATTTATTGAAATAACAAAAATGTTTATTCATTAATTTAGTATATTATTTTATAGGATCAATTTGTCAAAAATAAAATCCTTATATGGCCTTTCAATTTTACTTATTTTTATTCTTCATGAAATATAATTTAAAGAAATATTTATATTCAAATTTTTAAGAATATATTGAAGTTGCACTGTAATAATTGACTAAAAACATCATATCTACATTATGAAAGATCTTTTGAAAATTGAAAATTATTATATAAATTCTTCTTAGAATGCGATAACACTACCGATTTAATTTGTATAAAAAAGACTTGAAATATTACTGAGATTCATGCTTTTGCACAGGGTTATATATATATATTTTAAGTAAAAGTTACGACTCACCTCTTAACGTTACGAGTAAGCTTAAGATAATTTTTATTATTGTCTCTGACACCAATGTAAAAAATCAGGTTTATAATTTTGTCAGCTTCATCACAACCCTATTAACTCTTGACACGTAGCATATTAGTTATGTAAGTTCGACCGCGTACATGTTTGTTCTAAATTTAAGGCAAAAGGTGTGATTCTAGCATTAACGTTTTGCATAAAGGTCTAATATAGCTTCTGCTGTTTTTTTTTTTGGTTTTCTCTAATACTAATTTGTATCCTAAGTCCTCACGTTTCTAAAATGAAACAAGTTTCACCTTCAAACCTAACTTCAGTAGATTTTAGATGGATGTCCATCATGAAGATGTTAACTTGTGCAACATGACATGCTATCTATGCAATTCCAGTCACCTAAATGTTGACCTGATTATTATGGAAATTTTATTTTTTAAAAATTATTAAAACATAAATATTATTTTTATATTCAATAAACAAAAAATATGTTACATATTACAAATTAATATATGTTTTAAAAATTAAACTATAATAAAAATATTTTAATACGAATTTATGAAAGGTTTCCATATTTATTTAAAAAAATATGGAGTTATGGTAAGGGTATTATAATTAAGCTAAATGTGTGAGATGCACGTTAATGTTTCACAAAAAGTCTAAGTAGCTCTTATCATTATCTCTAATACTACTTTATATCGTAACGTTGCTAAAAAGATAATACTCATTACATAGATTTATACTTTTTATTTATCTCTTTTAAAATATATGATTTGACAATTATACTTTTTATTTATCTCTTTTAAAATATATGATTTGACAATTTACACTACAAGAAAACCATACATTAACGATGGACTCAATTATGTAGCTAATTAGAGATAGAAAATCAATATCCGTCGGTAAAATTGTCATGAAAATTTTCATTTTGTGACGGACAAAATTGTCGTTGGTAAAGGTGGAGGGAAAACATTCACGCAAAGTTTCTAACGGAATATAGCAACGAAAACACCATTTCTATCGGTAAATTGGGCAGGAATGCTTTCCGTAATTAAATAGCGTTAGAATGTTACCGAAAGATATAGTTCCATCGGTGAATATTGCGTGGAAATGCTTTGTTTAATAGTCAGCGTTGGTTTTTTACCGATAGTAATGTATTCCATCAGTGATTTCCAACAATCTTCCCTCTTTATCATTAACTTCATATTAGTCGTTTTAAAAATTTGAAAATGACGTCATTTCGATTTGGGGTTAAATGCACCCCGAACCTTCCCCCTCATTTTCTCCTCTGTTCCTTCTCCATTTTTTCTCCTTCCTCCAATCGCCGTCCTTCTCCTCTCCTCGCCATCGCCGTCCATCTTCCTCTCCCGTCTGTAGCTTCTTCTCTCCCTACTATCGTCGTCTATCGCACGTCTGCGCGCAGCTTCTCCTCTCCTTGTCGTCACCGTCCATCGTAAGTTTACGATTATGTTTTTCCATTTCTATAATTTTACGATTATGTTTCTCCATTTGTTGAATTTTGCATGACTTGCTGACATATGTTTCTCCATTTCTGTAATTCCATCTCTGTAATTGTTCTTAAAGGGAAATTTTTAGTGAAAGCAGAACAATATATGAATATTGTATATGACTATAAGGTTCTATATAATCATTTGTTGCAATGTTATGAAGAGAAGGGATTCGAGATTGAAGTGTATATTTGAGATTGAAGAGAAGGAATTTGAGATTGAAGCTATTCCTGCTTTGTTAGAATTTAGTTCAATTTTGATCATTATCCATCCCAATGATAATGACTTTAGGATTCTTTTGTTACTAGCTTTTGATTTGCAGTCCATTGAAATTCAATTGCTTCCATCTTGAATTCAAGTTGCATAGCATTGGGGTTCCAACTTATGTTTTCTACCTCAGTATTTGCTGAAAACGCAAATAGGGAGCTAAACGAGTATCTAAGATTTGGAGACACTATTCTTTTGTAGAAATGCTTGCCCTTGGATGTATTAACTGAGCTTCTACCAGACAAGCGACATTACCTGATAAAAACTTCAACATATGCCTTACATATTTTTCTACGAGATATTCACTTGAGGATGAATAAATTGTAAATGATAGGTAACTCATCGAGATTTAGTTCCTTGGGTTTTTTTTGAACAATTGGAACATTTTTGGGTTTTCGTTAAACAATTAGAACATCTTTTGGTTTTCTTTCTATGAGTGTTGCCACGGATAGGGATGGTATTTGGTCTTTGGACCGAGTTTAGGCTCGGACTCAGGCTTTTCAGGCCTGGCCCAGTCCGAGGTTTGATAACTATAAGGAAATACAAGGAAAATGAAGCAGTTTTATTAAAATGATATTTTTCATTTTTCAATTTAAAAATTAAAAAATCAGGTTGGGCTTGGCTGTGTTTGATTGGGCCTCAAAATAAATATTTGATTAAAATATTAATTTTGAAAATTTTATATAAATCTACTGTACTGTTAAAGCTCTTCATTTTAAATTGTAATTTTATTTTGAAATTTTCCTTTAAGATGCTTTTAAAAGAATATTTACAATATGCATTATTTACTAAATTAGATTAATTTTATTAATAGTTAAATCATGTTATAAGTGGATGGTGTTGACTAAGGGCAACAACTTCTCCGCATCATTGTGTTGAATTCATTTTCAATGCAATCATGCGTTAACAAGTAAGGAGGCTGAAGGCATACAAAATTGTCAAGTGTATTGTTCATCGGCACGTGTTTATCATAACGGAAAGGATCAAGCATAAGGAATTGATTACAATGAATAATTTTGCTTTTTTTTTCATTGGATAGTTTATCTATACGGGATTCAAATCATTTATGTTATTTTTTCTTGTGCCCTGGTTCAATAACATCTTTCAGTCTAAAAACAGGTGTTAATATGAATTTAAATAAAAAAATTAAAGAACGATAGACTTTTTGGATATGATATATGATACGATACAATTTCCAAGGTTATGAAAATAGAATAAGAAAATAAGATTCGAACAAAACCAAAAAGTTTGCCAAGCTTATGACAATCGTTGGACTTTACAATTGTGCCGTATCAGCCTCGCAATCATGAGTCCTTTTAAAAGCGAAGTTGGACACTCTTATGAGTCTTATCTCCCCTGTTTATTTCTATTTTTAGAATAATCCCCCCACCTTACACGCTTCATCTTGGCCGTAGTGGGTTAGTTGGCAGATCCATTCAGAAAATGCTACCCATCATCATCAAAAACCCGGTCACTTGCCGTGGAATACAAAGTTTCTTCGCTGGTTGGTGACTGACGAGGACACTTAGGTTTACTTGTTTATCTAAACAATTGATTTCTAACTAACTTTAAGATAACCTTGTTCTAATAAGAGATTTGTGTCCACTTTTAGGTTATCTCAAGAAACAACCTTTTTATTAATTAGAGGTAAGTTTACTATGTCGTAAATTTATATTAAGCATTGTTGTTATTGTTTGAGAGATGACTAACAACCCTACGTTAGTTATGTACGAATCAAAATTTAAACTACAATTTAGAACATGATTAGGTGAGGTGGTGATTAATAATGTAGTGGCAGGCATGAAAATAAAAGCCTTGAGGTTTCAAGAAACAGGAAACTAGTATTGAAACATGGTATCCATTCAAGTACAATACAAATTCTGGTTATGGACCTTATGGTGTTTCAAATTAGGGAAAGAAAAATAAAATCAAATGCTCCATGTATCTTCATGTGCTAGGGGATCAAGGGTGTCATGTCCTCACTTTAGCTGATCCGACGGCAGAGAGTGATCCCATCGCCGACAGGGAGCATGCAAATCTCGATCCTAGGGTCAGCGGCAAGTGCCTTATTGAGCTCCAAAACGAAGTCCCTGTAGTATCTCACATATTTCCTAAGAGGTGCATCAGGTGGTGCGACGACAGATCCATTCCATAGGGTGTTGTCGTACCCAATCACTCCGCCAACTTTCACCAGCTCAATCAGCCTCTTGTGATAGTTCAGATAGTTGTCCTTGTCAGCGTCCACAAAGATGAAGTCAAAACTCCGATGGTAGTTACCCTGAGGTTCACCACAGACAATAACAAATCAACATCAGGGTCCATATTCATTTGTCAGTCGAGATTTGTTTTAAGTTTCTCAAGGTTCTATCTGTTCTCTAAAAAGACAAAACTCAATGCTTTAACGCTTGGTTTTTTCAGAAACAGGTTCTTACATCTTCAATCATCTGATCAAGAACTGGTAAAGCAGGGCCTTCTCTGAAATCAATCTTGTGGGCAACGCCAGCTTTTTGGATGACAGGCAGACCCAATTCATAGTTCTCTCTGTTAATGTCCATGGCCAAGATCTGCATGCAACAATCACAAATAACACATTTTGATCCTGTTTCCTTCAGATCATAGAATCCATGACATGTTTGGTTTATGTGCGTGAGTCGTTACCTTTCCATCTTCAGGAAGTGCAAGAGCCGTGGCAAGAAGAGAATATCCAGTGTAGACACCAATCTCCATGGTGTTCTTGGCATTAATAAGCTTCAAAAGCATGTTCAAGAATTGTCCTTCATCAGCTGATGTAGTCATAATGTTCCTGTTTCATCATTCCATATCAAATCATCAAATAACATTTTCATAAACATCACTACCGGAAAAAATGAGAAATAACAGAAACTTATCAATTAATTGAGAATCTGAAACATACCAAGGATGCTTGGCAGTCAACTCCCTTAGCTCCTTCATCGTTTCAGGCTCTCTTGGATAAACACTTGTCTCAAGAATATACTACAAAGACCAAATCCAAGAAAGAAAAGGTTAATATCAGTTAAGAAAAGAAACAAAAAGTTATGACCATATGATTACTTCTTTCTTTCTTGTTTCCATTACCTGGTAAAGAGCATCGCTTTGTAACAGACTCTTGTGGCCAACCTCTTGGTGCCTGCTAACCTGATTTTTCTGTTCTTCACCGTTGTTAGCCATTGCAGTGATTCTTTTCCTCTCGTGTCTTGAATCTACTTCGGCTTTGGTGTCTTTGGTTTGTAGCTGACCGAAAGCCTGAATTTGAGGAAGATCAGAGGAGACATATATTGGACAAGGAAATCCGGTCGAACCGGGAAAGTAGGTGACTGGACCGGCTGCTAACCGGTCTGTGGTTGGTGAGAACTTGACAGGTGTTGGTGTGCGGGACCGCCTAATCTTTTGATTTTATATATAACCTTTCTTTTATAAGTAGATACGCACCTTAATGATGTCATTTTTAGTTTTACGACGTCATATTTGTAATACTCTTTGATTATTTCCCTTTTGCTTAACATAAATGCTCTTTTCTACATCATTACAATATTAAGGGTAAAGGACAAATTGTTAGGATCATCATATTACACGTAACATTTTTTTGTATTTTATAAAATAATTATTTACGTAATTTGAACTTGTAAATTGTAATTTTTTAGTTATAAAAAGTAATATTTTATAATATTAAAATGTTCGTTTATAATAACTTAATTTTAACGATGAAGATGAAATTTGATTGGTGTCAATTTGAATCAATGTTCCATTGACCAAGTTGTAATTATTTAGTAATATTGTTTAGGCATCGTCTAAAAGGAGAAGAAAACGATCGTGGGGCTTACAAAGTTGTTGCTGGAGAATGGTATTTGTACAAGTGGCAAAGCAGCGTTGGTAAACTATTGGTGAAGAAAAAAGGGGATAAAAGAATGGAGGACATCACTTTAGGGCCTACACAAAGGAGTGGGTGGCCAAAACATTCATAGTCAAATGTTCAATCTATTTTCCAAGCTTCTTTCAAGTTTTAGGTTCCCTGGAACGTTCGGGATCAAGTTTTCTGTTCTCGATATGACGTTTTTATCACATTTTATTAAATTTTATTCATACATTTATATAAACCTCACGTAAATATATGAATGAGATTTAATAGAATAAGATTAGAACAAAATAATTAAAACAAAGAATTTGATGGGAGAACATCTTTAATTAATTGTTATGGATTAGAATAGCGAGCTATACCAAGTTATTTCGGGGAAATTAGCCTAGTTGACTTGGTGAGACTAACTAATTAAAATGAAAGATAAGATTTTGTTTTTAATTTAGAGTCAAAAATTTTAAATTATTTTATTTACTGACCAATCTTTCAAAGTTTGTATAAATTAAGTTAAAATATTAGTTTTACGTGAGTAATAACTAGACATTCATGATGTGTTTGGTAGACATGTTACGTAAGCAAAAATAACTTTTTAATCTGATTTATCCAACTTTTCAAAGATTAGTTACCAAATAAAATTTTTTAAAAAATCAGAAATCTATTGATTTAAATTAAAAGAATTATATCTAAGTTGTTTATATAAAAAATTTAAAAATAGGCTCTTTATTAGTTAAGAATAAAGTTATGTATTATTAAATATTTTTAGACCTTGCATCTCATCAAAATTTCTACCGGTGTTAATTATTATTATCGTTGTCTACATCAAAAATAGTAACTAATGATTTAAACCTTCATGTGCATGGTCGTATCAAACAAAAGGAGTAGGTTTTAGGCCAAATTACCTAACACGTGTGCAATTTGGCATGTAATGCATTATACTAACCAAATTCAAACAAGTCAATAGTCAATGAATAGAGAAGCCTCCTGGAAGCACCGAAAATTGTCATAACTTGAATCACCGGAGAATGTTTGTTTGGTACGGTCAAAATGTTAAGGCTAACAACCAATAGAAGGCAGAGTCAAGGGATTGAGTCAGCTAGGCCCTAGGGACTAGTTTTCCAATTTGGCAGAGTCAAGGGATTGAGTCAGCTAGGCCCTAGGGACTAGTTTTCCAATTTGGCAGAGTCAAGGGAATGAGTCAGCTAGGGCCTAGGGACTAGTTTTCCAATTTGAAAATTGGGGAAGCTCAATATACTAAATCACTGTGTCGACATTTGCAGCCCAGATTTGGTTTATCAGATTCTCAAGCAGACTTGGATTGGAAGCCTGATAATAAGTTCCTCCTTCTTTGGAGTGAGGAGATAGTTAACCTAAGCCCAAACATGAATTTACATATTAAATATTTCCTACTGTTAGATTTTTTATTGTTAAATAATTAAAAATATTTTTTTATATTAAAACTTAATGATATATTATCTCAATATTTTCTTGCATCATAAATAAATTTTAATTATTATCACATAAATGATTATTTATTGTAACATTATTACTAATTTTTTTGAATAAAAATTATTATGTATATAGATATTAAGATTAAGACAAATCTAAAAATAAAACAACAATACCCAGCGTTAGTCTCATTAAGGCTCCATATCTGGAAAAATCCATAATATGATAGATAAAATCATTTTTAGTTCAATATTAAATGAATCCCATTTAAAAATGATAATGCATGTAATCAATTAAAAGTAATGGTTAAATAAGTTCCATCCTAAAAATTTTAGATCAACTAGTTTTTGATTCAGTTTTAAAATTTTAATTTATTTTAATAATTTTTATCATTAAAGACTAATCAATTTATTCTTATAAATAAAAATTAATTAATAATTTTCTTTTCAATCAAGATTTAGATTTTTCCAATAGATAATTACAGTATTTTTCAACCATATTTTAAAATTTTAAATTTTGTTCAATCTTTAGTCAGTTTTAAATTTTAAATATTTTATTTTACCCGTTTAACTGTATAGTTCACAAGTTTTAAATTTGATATAGAACCTCATCTTTGATAGATCCATTAGTGATTTAGTGAGACACCCACAATTAAAAAAAAACCCCAATTGTTTGTAATTAGGTTGCGTTTGGATCTGCGGTATAGTGGAGATAAGTATTTATCTACTGCGGTTTTTAAACGCAATCACATGTTTGGATCTGCAAGCGAACAACCTGAGAATGGAAGAAATTGCAGTGTCACTGTAGAAATTGATAAATAGAAAGAGAGTTGCGGTAAGAAAGTGCTTATGCGGTAGAAATCATACTTTCCATTAATAACCTTCTGATAATTATTATTTTTTATTATACCCTCAATTAACAAAAAGCAAGTTCAACGTATCGTCTTCTTCGTTCTTTCTGGCTCTTTGTGTTTTAAATTTATATGACTAATAATATATCTTTTAATTATTTATACAACAATTAATAGTTTATTAATTCAATGGACCTTTTAGTCATTTTATCTCTTTTTACCAACCGCAATCGCACTTGCCAAACACCTATTTTCACGTTTCAACAATTATCAAAACAGCAATCTCAAATACACAATGGGCGTATTTGGTTGTTAGCTGATCAGCCAAAAGAATAGCTGATCGAACAAATTTAGTTTATTGACCAACTGTTCTAGAGTTTGGTAATCAGCTGATTGAGTTAGCTGATTGAACTCAATCAGTTGATTTTTAAAAAGCTCAAAAAGAGTATCTTTTTATTTCAACTGATTGAATAAATGATAGAAGATACCCTTCAATCCCAAACTCCAGTTACTATAGGATAGCTTCTATTGTGCTTTCTCATGGTGTCTGCCTCCTACCACCTCTCAACATGGCCTCCACCCTTTAGTCTGTGAGTTTTTTTACCACTAATTTGACAACTTTTTGTAGTCAATTTTTATTAGTTGGCCAAGTTATGTAGTGAGCATACACCTATTTTGTTATAAATCACACTGATTTAATATAAGTAGTAGAGTACAAATAATAAATCACATTGATTTATTATTATTATATGTATATTTTTAATAGATTTATAAACTTAATTTTTATAAAATTAAATATCTAAAATTTAAATTTTTATGAAAATATTCAAAGAAATATTAAAATATAATACTCAATTCATTAAATTTTTTTTAAAGTCATACTTTTATAAGTCATTTTATATATAAACAACTAATACTAAATAGCTAATTTTATCAAACATCTTTAACAAATAGCTAATGCAATCTACTGGTCAAATCAACTGATAAAATCAACTATCATCTAATAACTAAATACAATCAACTGATTATCAAATAAGGTCATTTATCTTCATATATAGCATATACTCCGAGGGACATTTGTTGAAGTCGGTCTCAAGAATCAGTATGCCTTGCCTATGCAACTTTTGGAGTTTGTTTTAAACCATATAACCTTATCTTTATTGCCATGCTCTATGAAACTAGGAGGCTAGCTGATGGATTTTTTTAATGATTTTGTATAGCTAAAGCAATGATTAGTATGAGTTTTCATTCGACATGGAACGAAAATCTCTTAATTGTCATACCCCTGATTGTTGCTCAAACCCCTTTATTACTAATCCTACTTTTTCTCTCTTCACCTCTCCATTTTTTTCACTTTTATTTTGGAAACCCATTTCGTATTGATTGGTGAAGGAAACTCGTATATTATTTCTTTTAGTAGCTTTAATCTCACCGTGCATGGCCATCACTTAGGGATGGTAATAGGTAGAGTTCGATTTAGGTATTACTCTACCCATATTCATATCAATTTTTTATGACTCAACTCATATCTATATTTATATCCATCAGTTTTTACAATTTACTACCCATATTTAAATTTATTAGATTGTTCGAGTTTTTGAATATTCATCGGGTTATATAGCACATAAAAATATAACTTCTAAATAAAAAATATAAAGAGCATATTTTTGCGAACGTTCCAAATCAAAATTAGTTTAATAATAATAAGTCAAGATTTTGATTTATATGTCTTAAAAAATTATAAAATTGGAATAATAAAAATCATAATGTTTAGTGCAAAGACAACATATATTTTTCACAATCAAGAACTGAAACAAAGACTGAAATATCTAAAGCTTCAAATTGTCTTTGCGTGAACTCCACAACATTCAAAACTCCATCTCCATATCATTTGCATTATTATCATCTTATAAAAAAATATAATATGATGAAAAAGGTGAGGACTGAGGAGTAAAGCGAAGATTTTAAAGTTGTTTCTTCTCAGAAAATATTAATATTTTATTATATTTAACCATAAATATTCAAAAAATCATAAAAAATAGAGTTAATAAAAAACAGGTAGGATATGGGTATCCATCGGTTCGGTTTATCACTAGACCCATATCCAAATCCATATCTACATCCATTGTTCAGCATCCATTTAAAATCCATTTTTAGCCTCCATGTCTATTTTTTGGGTCGGGTAGTGCAGATATTAATCGGGTTGAAAACCCACTGCCATCCCTAACCACATTATGAATCCACTCATAATGCTTTTGACTAATAACAAATTGGAAAACAAAGAGAATTTTAATGAATGGAGATGCAACATTGACATCGGTCTCTAATATGAACGAATTTCACGGGTCTAAACAAACAATGAGCCTGCACCTCCGGGTGTCAAATCAACTCCTGAGCAAGTCCAGCAACATGAGCGATGACAGAATGCTGATAAGACTGCCAAGTGCTATACTAAGGCTTCTGTCAGCGCAATGTTGTAGAAGCAACATACAGGCATGTAAAATGCTGGTGCAATGATCCATCACCTACATGAGATGTTTGGTGTGAGGATCAGGTATACAAGGGCGAAAGCTATCCAAACCTTTTATAATCTCAGACAAAAGCCTGGTGAACTGGTGCAGGATTACATGCTTAAGCTAATCTCTATAGTTACTCAGGCCGAGATGCCTGGGGCAGACATAGATACAGAAACGTAGATGATTATGATCATCAACAACTTAAACTCTTCTTTTCAGTAGTTTAAGTTAGACTATGAGCTCAACATCAAGGATTACACCTTAAGTGAGTTGATAAATGCCCTCTAGAATATAAAGGAGATATTAAATATCAGGGTCAATAGGCCAGAGGCTTATATGGCATCTTCTTCTAAGCCCAAGGGTAAGGGAAAGCAAAA
>JANIIA010000003.1:37311801-37331498 GCA_027478495.1 Erythroxylum alaternifolium | reverse complement strand
CTTTAAATGTTATGGGTATTGTTAAATTGAAACTAGAATGATGAGAAATGTGGATTGATGACTTGATTTTGTGAGTTAAATGTGTGTGACGTGGATGGCGAATTTTTCTCTGCACTGAACATGGTTCAGTATTTTAGGAATATCTTTTTGTATAGTTATCCAAATGGACTGATTCTTGATTTGGAGTAAACTAGATACATAGGGCTACATATTATCTGAAGAAATCAAATTCTGAATCCAATTTTCGAAATTTCAAGTGTGGGTGGAAGTTGAGTATAGGGTACTGTCTCAGAATAAAAGCAGTCCGAAAATATTTGGAGTATAACTTTCTCATTACTGAACCAAATTGAGTGATTTTGGTGTCAATAGAAACATAAGACATAGAGGAACACTTTTCTAGAATAGAGTATTACCAAATTACGTCATTTTCACCTTCTGATTGAACGTGAATAGTAGACCAGAAAGTGTGTCTTGGAAAAAAAAACTGAAGAGATTCCATGAGAAATGAATTGTGAATTTAAGGGTTTTTAGTGAGACATAAATCTAAGTATAAACTATACTTAGATGAGTTTTGATATGAGAATGATTTTGTGATGAAATTAATGGTAAGAAACCCAGGATTGTCATGAACATGCATAGTATATAATTCAGTTCATTCATGTGTATTGTTAAACACTTGTGATTGTACAATTTGTGATGGATGTGTATGCTATTTGTTATAGAGGAGCAACTGGAATGTCAACCTCCAGAAGTTACTGGAACTTCCCGACATTAGCTTCGGGAGTAAATTTTGAGTAACCTAGACGGTCTCACTTAATTACTTGTTTGCTTAAATTCTTTTATAAATAATTGAATGAATGTGTTTTGATTGTTGATTCCGAACATTGAAGGTCTGATGACTGTGATTTTGGAATGAGATATTGAAGTGCTGCTTGAATGTGAATGTGACGAACTATGTGCTTCATCATATGATTGATTGTGATAGATGCATTCTATACATGAGTGCACAATCAGATAATGGCAATTGTGACCAGAGTAGTCACCGATCAGAGCTTAAAGCTCAAAGTGTGAAAAGAGCCTCGAGCTCAGACAGTGATTAAGAGCCTAAGGCTTATTATGTAAAATGAGCCCTATATCCTCATCGGATAAGGGACAATTAGCAATGAGCCCAGTATCTAAAATAGATAGGGATAGTTCAGACACTCGGTCACAACAACGTAACAATTGGAAAGGAGTCTTATGAACATTCCATATGTATTTTGTTAAGTATGGTTGATTGATTGAAATGAAGAATTGCCTAAGCTTAAGTGAAAATGTGATACATAATTAATTATGAGAAAATGTGATTATTTGTTATGTGAAATGATGTGTTGCATGAATTGAGTGAACCATTGATGATGGTTACCTCTTTGAGTTCGCAAAACTCACCAAAATTGCAACATTGTCTTTTCAGGACCGAGAGACAACTCTAGCTATTGTGAGCTCTACCAGCTGTGTGAATTGTGATTTGGCAAGAGAAGTCATGGCTCAAAGGTCAGTTAGCTAGGATTTTTGGACGGCTTAGCTAGATTGTATAAATATTTTCCTCTTTCATGTGATACTTTTGTACTAGGTTGATGATGTACGTACATGTAGTAAAGGTTGAAGGACACAATGTAGGCTTTCGGTTTTGTCAAATGAAATGAGGAAAAAGTTGTATTTTAAAATATTGTGATTTTCTATTGATGCTTTATAAGTGAATAATGATATAAGGTAATGTGAAGTGAATGTAGCGATCGATAGTAACTCGCCCTTATCGTAGGATATATACTGAAATGACCTCTGAGTGTCCCGGCGTATACCTTATGGTAAGGGGCGCTACATGCAAGCATATAGCACATGGAGAAACTTAATAGACACCACTTTGTTAATAGGCTTCCATTAATGAAAGATCAAAAGGAAAAAGTTTATAGGATTTGTCAAATAGGTAAGCAAGTTAGTAGCTCATTCAAAAGCAAGAAAATAGTAACAAGTATTAGACTCCTACAACCATCTAATTATCAATTTAGATAATAAGTACTATGATTTTTTTAATCGTTGATGACTATAATAAATATACTTACAAACAAATATGACTACTTTGATGCATTTGTGAATCATGCTAAAAAGACTCAAAGTGGGAAAGTTTATCCATTGTATCCATGAGAAATTATCATAGTAATGAGCTTGAGAATTGAAGATTTTAGTGGAAATATCTCATAACTTCTTTATTCCAATGATCCTATAAAAAATAGGTCAATTGAGAAAAAGAATTGGACACTTTAATAGGTAAGACTGTTCTTAATGAATATAAGTTGTCAAATTAGCTTTTAGGACGATTCCACATCAACAACTTACTATATGTTAAACTATCTTAAAAATATCCCCTATGGCATAATAAGGTATCTAAGATCAACTACTTTAGATTATTTAATTATAAGTATTATATTCTCAATACTAGTGATAATCTAAAAAGTTTAATACAAATCATATGAAGGAATAATTTTAGGTATTTCTTAACTAATAAGGTATATAGAGTTCTTAACAAAAGGAAATGTATGATGGAAGATTTTGTACTTATTGTAATTGACAAGATTAATAGACTCCTTTCAAGGGAAGGTATTAATTATGATAATGGAAGTACTTCATAAAAGAAAGAAAAACAAAAAAAAATATCAGGTGCACTACAATTTAAGGATGAAACTAAAGAAAATAAAATAGTTGAACTAGTGGAGAAGAAGAAGAATACAATAGTTTATCGAAGGCAAAGAAGTAAATTAAGAATCATCTATTAGAGTAAAATTTTAGTGATGCATCATGTGAGAAATTTGCTGATATATGAATATGGAATTTGAGATGAGCATAATGAGAGAATTGAACTTCTTTTCAAATCAATCAAATGAAAGGATGAACATCATAAGTCAAGCAAAGTACACCAAAAATTGTTTAACATGTTCAATACGGATGGAGCAAAACTACTAAACACATATATGAGTATCACCATCGAATTATAGAAGGACGAAGAATATTAAAAAAATTAGATGAGAAAATATATTAAAATATGATCAAAAAGTTATTATGTCTATTAGTTGTCTTGATATGTTGTTTGTTGCATTCATATGTACTATATTTCAATGTTCACATAAAGAATCTAACGGATTGGTGTGAAGAGAACATTAAAGTATTTGAGGGGAATATCATCTTTAAGTATACAATGTTTTAAATTAGAGACTTTAGAACTTATAAATTATTCTAGTTTAGATTATATGGAAAGTCTGTTATATAAGAAAAGCACATTAGAGACTTAACAAAAGATTTGTTAGTCGTTGATCATAGTAAAAAATTAATAAAAAGTTGTACTTTCTAATTAATTTGATTTTTAAGTTTTGTTTTATTAATTTTAACTTATGTTTTTGTAAGTTTTTCTTAGTTATTGGGATATCTAAAAGTGAATTTTAGAGATATTTTACTTAAAGTAATTATTAATTTACAAAAAGTTTGGTATCTTTTTTTATTGACTAATTGGCTATTGCAATTTACTTCAATAGACTCTTAATCAATTTCATAACTAAAATGGTAAAAAGTCGATAAATACAAATGATTTGCTTATCATAGGATGATATTTTCTAAAACTATAAATAATAATAATAATATCAAGTGTATATGATTTTTTATTTTTTGAGAAAGAAGTCCACCTGATTTCTAGTATTATAAATCATAAACACAAGATTTCCCTTCTCCGATTATGGAACCAAGATTATCTGTGTTGTAGTTGAACCTTATATTGTTATTATCTTTCATAATATGAGTTACGGTTCTTTTGTCAATGCAATGAATTATACATTTATGATATATAAAAAAGAAGATACAGTTTGTGTAGTGCTTTTTATTTTTATTTTTTTTGGGGTAGGTTGTAGTGCTTTTGGATTTATTATAAGGTAAATCAATACCAGCAGTTCCTGGTCACCAAAGAAAATTATGAGAATAGTCCCCCAATGATAAGAAATCACAAAATTGAAGTCTATGAAAAAAAAATTACAAAGGCTCCTGATGAGATGAAAGTGACCCTGATTGAACGCTGACCGTGCATTGCACTCCAGAGAATACGCATCTCTCGCTTCCCCACCTCCTCTTTTCCGAGTTGACTCTGTCTCTACGAAGACTTCACCGACGACTTCCTATCTCTCTCTTTCTCTACCTTGCTCCTCTCTAATGGCGGCTTTTTAATCATTCACTTCCTTCCCCATCTCTCTCTACCACTTCTCTTCTCTCTCTCTCTCCATAACATATCACATCATATCAAAGTATGCATGACATTTCCCAACTGGTCCTCGCGGCCACCGTCAGCTTCTTGTTCATTATCATCATCTTCTCTTTCTTCTTCTTGATCTGTAGATCCCAGAAACCTTCCAACGACGCCTACCACCGAACTCGTCGCTCGACCCTACCAAGAACCCGAACTGTACCCAACCTCGAACTCTCCACCATAACCATCGACGACAGCGCCTCCTTTGATCCATCACTCAACTGTGTCTCCATGGAAGAACTCAAAACCGCTACCAGAAACTTCTCCGCCGATCTGATAATCGGAGACGGAAGCTTTGGCCTCGTCTACAAAGCACAACTGTCCACCGGCAACACCGTGGCGATTAAGAAGCTTGCACCCGACGCTTTCCAAGGGTTTCGTGAGTTTAGGGCCGAGATGGAGACTCTAGGTAAGCTCCGTCACCGGAATATTGTGAAAATGCTGGGCTACTGTATATCCGGTGCGGACAGGGTTTTAATATACGAGTTTGTTGAGAAAGGAAGCTTGGACCAGTGGCTACACGACGCGTCGTATAGCTCTGAATATTCTGTGAAATTGCCGTTATCTTGGGAAACGAGGAACAAGATAGTTAAAGGTGTGGCTCATGGGTTGGAGTATTTGCATGGGCTGGATACTCCGATCATACATAGGGATATTAAGGCTGGAAACGTGTTGTTGGATTCTGAATTCGAGGCCCATATTGCGGATTTTGGGCTTGCACGTAGAGTTGATTCGTCATGTTCGCACGTGTCCACGCAGGTAGCCGGAACAATGGGGTACATGCCTCCAGAGTATAAGAACGGTTTGATGACGGCTACCGTGAAGGCGGATGTGTATAGTTTTGGAATGTTGATGTTCGAGATTGCGACGGGCCAAAGGCCCAATTTGCCCATCATGATGGAAGGGAATGAAGTGGTGTTGATTGAATGGGCAAGGAAAATGTTGAAGCAGAGTCGGCATTGGGAAATGCTCGACCCTAGCATGAGTAAAGAAGGACTGAGAGAAGATACGGTGAAGGAGTATCTTGATATCGCAACTTTGTGCACTAGCGAGTTGAGGAAAGATAGGCCTTCCATGAGTGAAGTGATTGATTTGTTGAATCAGCTCAACTCAATTGAAGAGAAATAAGATTCTTTCTGCTTCTATTCATAAATATCTTTCAAGTAAAGAATGTTGTAAATAGGTTTTGGACACTTTAAGCTAGAATTTTGTATAAGATGGATGCAGCAGCAGTTCCTAGTTTAATACAATCAAATATAGATGTTTATTTTTCTTGCCCTCTTTCTTTCTAACCTAAAACCTAGTTTTAATCAAAATGTCTGTCCAAGTTGAGATTTTGAAATTTTGTTGCAGACGGTTCTTTCACCGTTTTCTTTGGTCAATACTCAAGCTCGAATTATAAATAATTCAAAAGGTGGTGTAATTTTGATACAAATAACTAAATTTTCAATTTTCAAGTAGAAAAGTATTTCAAAAAAATATGTTTAACGCCTTTACTTTTTACCAAGACATGTTTAGGACGTTGCAACCTTGTTTAGTTGTTTGGTCATCAAACTATTGAATTTGCTGCTCAATCACATACCAAGCATAAATACACCAATGTGGTGCCTTCAATAACCCAAGATAGTAACTAGCCTCAAAATTTAATCCAGTGTAGCTAGATAACATAAATAAAATCTAAAAACCACAGAAAGGTTTAAGGCCCGGTAAAAACTAGTTCTGAGGCTTAAATATGTAAGTAGCAAATGGTTAAGTTGGGAGATATATATATGACAATGAGTTGGGTCGGCTTAGATCTGACCAATCCTTAACATATGTAATTTGAGTTTGGTCTAAGTCTCAGTTTGAGCCTAAGCGGGTTACTCAAAATGAAGCTATTTTAAAAAGATAATCTAAATCGACATCATTTAGGGTAAGTGGTTGGTCGCTTATACTTTTTGGGTCGACCATTGGGTTGTTTTCTCAAATTCGAGCTTAACATAAAATTCTATCATATTGAGCTTATTCCGTTGCCTACAAACTGGTTCAGACTCAATTTTTATTCCAATATATAAGGATGAACGGTAAGAGAATGTAAGGAAGGGGGAAAAAAAGAAAATAGGGGAAAAAAAAGAGAGGAAAAACACATAAAAACATGTCGTATTGTTATATGATCATTAGACCTCACTTTATCCTTATCGAACCTCAATGAATGATGTAGCCTAGGCTTATTTCCTTTTTAGTGGAAATGGTAATAAATTTAGTTCTTAGTCCAATAAGACCTTAACTCAAACTTGAAATAAATTGTATACTCGAATTCAACTTAAAACTTGGTTGAACTTAAGAAAAGTGGGTTAAATCTTGGGTCTAACTTAAACTCAACCAAACTAGCATAGATACTCGAGTAAATGATGAAATAATCCTTATGCAGTCCGTTAAATCTCACCACTAGTTTAATAAATCCTTTCTTTAAGCACATTGCATGCACTCTATTCAATGACCTGCAAAACTTATATGTGGGTTACAATTCTCCTATGCACATTAATCATATTATATAAGTGATTATATTTAAAGGCAATTTCGAATGAAAGTTATAGCAATTTTAATGCAAAAATAATACGAAATTTACATCCTAATTGCTCTTGCATCTTTCAAATAAGATAGATGAACAATTTATTTTTATTTTTAAATGAAAATTTCATAAAATCAATCAAACTTAGTTTACCACAGACTTAATTAGTAGCATATTTGTCTTAATTTAGAATCAATAGTATAATTAACATAGTGAAATATCATAATGTAGGACATTGGTCAAAAAGCACAATGGAGCCATACTAGCTATTGTACCATTAAAAAGTGCCAATTTTAAGCTATAAATCAAAGATGGGGCTGTAAATCAAATAAATCCTTTTTAATTATTACGAAAATTTAATGCTTGAATCACTTAAAAACATCATATTTATTTTGATCAACATATTCGCATCTCCAAAGATCCTAACTTTAAAAAGCTAAAGGCAAAAAATGGAATGAATATTGGTTAAAACTATAATTTTGAATCCACATAACGATGCAATAAAGTTATTGCCCTTAGATAAATTCACAACATTTCTACCTATTGTCTTATTAACTTTTGTTGTTTATCGTAAAATAGAGAAACCATTATAATTTTGAATCGACATAATCATGCAATAAAGCTATTACCCTTAGAAGAATTCACAAATTTCTACCCATTGTCTTATTGATTTTTGTTGTTTAGCATAAAATAAAGAATTCATGGAATGTAACTTTAGAATTTTTCATTAATAAAATTCTAATTCAACCTTAGTAACTATTATAAGTTGAATGATGAATACACTAAGGGAGAATTTAACTCGAGTGAGGTCATAAAAGAGGAATTTGCTTAATCTCACTTATATATTTTTTTAGTGGAATAGTGGGGGGTTTATTTAAGTAAAGATTCATCATGAAATGTTGCTCTTACAACATTGACCAATGACCTTATCTAAAAAGGGTTAGGCTAATTAAACAAGAAAAGGACCTCCCCCTTAGCACCTAAACTTTTTGATTCTTGGCTTATAACATTCCAATGTTACAGCTCAAAATTTTGTTCTCATTTTCCTTTCCACATATAGTTGATTATATATATGGAATCATAACCTTAAGTACATTATCTTCACTCCTTTGTTAAATGTGAAATTGGAGACTAGAGACTAAAATAGATAAAAAGAGCAACCCAAATGATTGTCTAGGCTAAGAAAATGCTTGTCACTTTTATAAAATGAAAACTTTTATAAAAGCCTCTTTAGACTTGCTAGAGAATCTTAGTACTTAGGTATAAAACAAAACATTTTTAGGAAATAGAATTGAAGAGGACAATTAATCAACTGATGATTAATCCACATAAGCATTATAACCACAATTGTGCAACCTTAGAACCCCCTTCAAGTTTAAGTTAATAAGCTCAAAAATTCAACAATCTTATATACCCGCTCTAATTATAATATGATCAAACAAGAAAAAGAAACGCTAAAGAACATTTTATTTTAGTTAGAAATATGAGTGCACCTATATATTATCTTCATCAGCACTTAAAATTAACTAATAATTTTCTCTATTGAACAAAATTCTTTATATTTAAAAAGAAATTACTCCATTATTTTCCATTGAGGCATTTCTGAATCTTAATCTCTATTTTGAACTAGGTTTTTTAAAGAAAGCTAAAGTTAATAGAAAATTGTTATTAACTATCATAACAATTGTTTCACATGAGGTGATGTATTATCACTTTAGCTAAAAATAAAGTTATACAAGGATGCATGCGGTGATTTTGAGATGCCCATTGTAATTAATCAAAGACAGAAACTTAAACTATATATACACAATAATCACTATATTTTATTTATAAGATTATTTTTGTTGTCTTATATTTGCTTACTGGTGCTAATTTGAAAGTGGTGATCTCGAATTACAAAGGTTCGTAGTTCAAATTTTAAGTCAATGCGTAAGTGTAATTAGATGTGAAAAAAATTGGAGTACATTTAAATTTATCTACTCCCAAAGTAAAATAAAAAAATTGGAATACAAAAGATCAAATGATTTTATCTTTGTTTAATAAAACTTAAAACTTTAAGAAAGGAATGTTATTATTATCGTTAATTGAATATAATTTCTTGTAGTTTCTTAATAATTATTTTGTTTACTAAGACTCTTAATAGAGAACAAGTAATTTTACATAGTCAATTTACTTTGACCATATTTGGATTGAGTTTATAAGGAACAAAGTTTTATATATGAGAGTTGTTTGGAAGATAATCTTAAATGGAAAAATATTCTTTGAACATTTGGTGTAAAGAGTTTGAATGATAGTGATGATGATACTCTTTCGCTTATATTTAATGTATATGTTAAATTATATATATATAATATAAATATAAAACTTTTAAATATAAGTGTTTTTGTTTCATGTTTCACTTCTACTTTGTCATATTCCTCAGCACAAACTCTTGTTGTAATGCTTATGGAGCTATATTATTCTTACTTTATGATGCTTTGATATAATTAATTATCACATTTTAAATATTTTGTATTATTTTTAGTTTTATATGAGAATTAAATAATTTTTTCTTATATTAAATTTATTTATTATTTATATGAGAAATATATAAAAAGTAATATTAATAGAAATAAAATATAATTTTTATTTGAAACTTACGTTGTTATGAATTTTGAGACTTAATTGAAGTAAAATAAAAATTTATGCAGCCAAATATATTAATGAGCAATTTTGTAATTTTATAAAATTTAGGAATGATTTTGTAATTTTAAAAAATTATCGAAACCGTACTCGCTATTGACTGATACCGTACCATGTCATAACAAAACTAAATCTAATACCAATTATGATAAAGTATTCATAACATTACCCTAACCCTTCTTCATTTTTCCCTTCATAGATTAAGAAAATAATCGTTATGCTTCCAAACTAACAAAATTTTAAACATAACTTAATATCTTTCTAATGTCAAGTTCATATACTTAAAAGAGTTTGAATAAACATTTTATTATTATTATTATCATTTACCATTTTATTGACATTATGTAGAAAGTTAATTCAAAGAGTATCATTGGGCAGAGCCTATTGGTGGCGTCAGTAGAAGTAAGTCCTACACTAGTACCATGATAATCAGTAGTGAAGAAAGATAATAAAAAACAGACGTTGTCGGAGGGAGGGAGGGACGGAGAGAGCGAGGGAGAAGAAGGTTGACTTGACATTCGCAGAACAAATAAAAAAGAAAGAAAACAAAGGCAAGCAAGCGGGAATGTTGAATTGAGTTGGGTTGTTAGGGTTTGGATCCGTTCTATCATCAGAGTAGAGGAGAGGAGAGGAGAGGAGAGGAGCGGAAAGGATCTGATTCTCATCAACCTTCTTCCGGAGTCCACAATCATGGCATATCGGAGCAGGCAGCAACAGCAGCAGCGGCACTCGTCAATTTGTTCAAACCCAACAACAACGGCTAATTCTATTACTACTAGTAATTGTAGCAGAAGAAGTGCTAGTCAAGATGATGATGATGATGGCTACTATAAGAGTAATAATACTCGAGAAGAGATGACAATCACGACCATAACAGTAATGTCTCTCGTTAACAAATGTATATCTACCATCTTGTTTTCTGCTGAAACCTCCAAACTCTTCACTTCATTGCCTCTGTATGTCCTGGATGGAGTAGCTTCTAAAACTCCATGTTAAAAGAGTTGGTTCAGATTCACATCGATGCTAGCATCAATTGCATTTTTCTACAAATTTTCAAATGGGATGATATACCAATTTGATAATTTCCACCTAAAAGGACTTCAGATGCATTTGAATTTCAAGAGATGATTTTGGATCGGCAAGATTTTACAGTTAGAGTGCTTGAAGCTGGTGATTTTTTGTAAGTTGATCATCGTTTTCTCCCTTGGCTTGATGTTTGTTCCTTCAGGTTTTATGATGAGGCTACAAGTGCACTTGACAGTACAACTGAAGCAGAGATACCAACTGCAGTAAAAGTTATCTGCCAATAATCGAACATCAAATTTTGTAGCTTGTAGGCTTAGAACAGCAATGCAGTGTGATGAGTAGGCGCTTTGTGAAGTAAAAAAAAAAAATCATGTTTCTCTGCCAAGGTACTTAAGCAGAAATGCTGCTACTCTAGGATTTTGTTGCTCTGTCTCTCTGATATATACATGTATGCATACGTATATGTTTATCCTGGTAATTTACATAACCATACACATTTAAGAAGCAATTTTTCTGTTACAACCATTGGAATATGTCTCTGCACTCGTTCATAGTCACCATAAACTATGTTCTCCTGCATTTTACTTGGAGAAAGTTGTATCACTAGGGCATGAAAATACCAATCTTTGTGTAGCTATATCCACTAGGTGACACAAAGTTGCATATGATGCTTTATGACGTAATGTGTGTTGTTGTTATTACCGTCCTTTATCCACATGTTTTGGCATGTTTGTTTTGTATCTACAAACTGGGTGCATTTCCTCTTGATCAGAAAGAACTCTTTATTTGAATGTTCTAGCAAAAGGTGTAATCTTAAATCTAATCCAATTTTGATTGGAGTGTGGGATAAATTTGAGATGTTTTAAGCACCTTCTGATCTATTCTGGTATTATTCACTTCCCTAGCTGTTCAGGGCTTATTCTTACTTCCATCTTTCAAATGTAATTTGTAGATAACTGTCCTAGCAAGTGGGAAGGGGGTTGATGAAGGACCACAAGAAATTCTGCTGACGAGGGCTGGAAGATACAAGTTTGGACGCAACAAAACAGTGTTGTCGATATGATTGATTTGGCCATTAAATTAGAGGCATGAATGATATTGCCTTCCCATTCAATAACCTTTAATACCCTAAGTTTTGCAGTATACTAGGAAAGTGTCAATTTAGTTCTGTAATCTAGTGAGTAGATACAATGAAACCTTTGTATGCTAGATTGATTGACAAGTCTCTTGCAAGTGGGTTTGTTATTAGGATCGAAATTAATCAGGTCTCAGAGGAAAGCACACTATACCTTATTTGTACAAATCTGTCTACAGCTGAACTATGGTGAGTTACATGAACGAATTGGTCAGTCACAGACTCAGCCATGTAGATAATGTAGGTGGACCCCAATTGATTACCTACTTGAGATTGAATTGCCAATAAAGAATTTTCACTTATGTAGTTTGATCATTCTCTTGTTACCATTCCCAAAATATATCCAAAATTTCTATCCACTAATGATTGCAAGTCATGTTTGGTTATTTTTTGCTTGTTGATAGTTTCTTTTGTGCACCATGGCATCTTTTCAAGCTTATTTGAAGGACAATGCTTCAACCTTGGAATAACATGGACACGTTATACTGGGAAAGATAGAAGTGATATATCATTTTATTTTGGAAGCATGATAAGCTTATTCATTATTTACAGTATCAGCTTTATTGATTCTTTGCATCAATTATGAAGATTGTTTTAAGGTCTTCTCAATTAATGAGGATTTCGTGTTGCCAGGTATGAGAAGGTTAGACTAGTAAATGAATGCTGTGGTTTTTGGAATATGTTTTAAAGCTTACCTTGATTCTTTGTATCAATTATGAATATTGTTTTAAAGTCTTCTCAATTAATGAGGATTTGGTGTTCCCAGGTATGAGAAGGTTAGACTAGTTAATGAATGCTGTGGTTTTTGGAATATGTTTCAGAGCTTACCTTGTTAGATTTGTCCTTATTCATAATAATGTTGTTCTGCTAAATATGTAATAGATTCATTTGAAACCAAAAAGACAATTTGAAAGATTTAATAACTGTAGATTTGGCAATTTGAACATTCAACATAGCGTTAACATCTCACTGACAAGGGTTTCATAATTTGTGATAAAATGAGCGGTGTCTTAGTGTTTGGAACAACTTGAAGTATCCTTTTAGTAGTTAATATAGGAAATCAAGGTGCTCTGAAGAAGAAGCAATAGATAATTTTCCATGTATTAGGAGCTTTCCTATCTTTCAAAACTGTTTACTGGTTCCTTTCCTTGTTGGTAAGAAAGCTGATTCGTTAAGTTACTCTGTTGTGCCTTATTTTGTACTTGAGGCATCGTTGTGTTGAGAGTTATAGCGATGCTTTTAACAGGTCTTTTGAAGTTTCTTCTAACTCTTTGATCTAATCATTATATTAGTTAAGAGTCACGCTAGTCCTTAGCTATTTGTTTTTCAAAGTTATTCAACAGCTTGGAGTACAGATCCAAGTCGTTTACAGGGATTGTGGTTCACGCATGCAGTTGTGGACCCACTTTTTCTGGAGAAGTTCATATGCAGAACCTTGTGTTGGTTTTGCCTCTTATTTGATCTTCTATTCTCTTTAGTTTGACTAGATCTATGTCTTTTATGTGTTAGAATGTTTTCCCTCATTAAAACTATGTTTTGATGAGCTAATATGATTATTATTCTTCTTGTAGTTAATAGCTTTTAACTTCTTTATACGGCTATAGGTCTTCCATTTGTTGAGTTGGTCTATTTATAGTTGAGTTGTAACTACTAAAAGATGGAGATATTCAGACACTAAAAAATATTAAATTAAATTTCCTGTAAAAATTTACTAGTATGGAGTATGAAGAGAACATTTGTTCATGGTAAGTTTTTTAAAATATTGTGTCTTTCTATTTCAAAATCCTTGTTATTTTGTGTAAAAATGCAGACAGAAATTGTTATTATACAGAAATTGCCCAAAATAATATTTTTTCTGTTTATTAGTTTATAAAATTAATTAGATTTTATATTTTGCTTTTTTCATTTGTTATTGTTAATATCTTGGACAGTGTGGGGAAGTAACTGGTACTTGGAGTGAGTGAACTCAGGGGTCAGTGATTGAAACCGAAGGTTTGACTTGCACTGTTACAACTTTCTTTTGTTTTATTTCAGAAAGGTAACAAATGCTCTTCACTATTTTCACCTGTCATTACGCATATTTCTCAACTTGATAAGAAGCAATCGCATACTCAGTAATTAATACCAAACCCTAGTTAGACATATGAAAATGAAAGTTTCTCTAAAAACTTTTATTTATTACTAGGGCTAATTTGGTAACATTCTCACAACTTATTTTCACTTAATACAGTTGTCAAATTAGGACAACTACCTATACAATTATGACATAACATGGCCTTTGTTTATAGTTTAATTGACACAGTACATATTAACAATGAGATGAAAAGAAAATAAGGGTTAAAATTGACATTAAGAAAGTGGTATGAAATCTATTGTTTCTTGTTACTTGTAAGTTATTTTTTTAGTTAGAATTATTTAAAGTTACATTTTTAGCCATATATGACAAATAACAGTGCTTTCTGAAAAGAAGCTAACTTATCATACTTATGTCATTAATTAATATATTTTCATTAATTTCTGATAGGCATGGATAGTCATGAGAACTAAAATATCATAATTATGTCATTTAAAGCAGCTCCTTCTATATATATGACTTCTCATGCTCATACTCTTACTAATCTAACTTTCTTCAGAGCCATTCTATAGCTAATCAATAGTTTATATTAGTTGAATTGATCATAATGTGATTAATATATTATCCTGAAATCCAAAAAAAAAAAAAGGGAAGCCTATATTAGTCTGAACTTTTAAAGTGATACAATATAGTTCGTTCTCGTTATTATATATTTACTTCAGGAAATAAAGGTATGTGACCACACTTTATGTTTAAGTGCATAACATTTGGTTATTATGTTCTATTTGCAGCACAATCATCATGATTCATGTAGGAAGAGCAGCCAACATCTCAACCAGATTAGACGAGTCTTCAAGTCTTGGTTAATAAATTAATTGGCTATTTTATTCTTGAGTTTATTGTAAAAATTGAATTCATTAATTTGTTCAAGATTAACCAACATCAAGTTTGTCTTCTCAAAAGTGGAACCGGATGTTGGAGTTGATACCCGATATACTACAAAGGTTTGTATAAATGTTTTGATTTTATTCTTATTTAGAAGAAAATCAATTCTATTTTAGTTAGAAGCAAGGTTTTAAGTTCTTAACACTAATTACACACCAATTGATATTAATACAGGAGAGACACTCATGAGATATTTGCACAGCTAACAAATCCTGACGTAGTAGTTTTTAATTAGATCATACAGCTCTTGTAAATGTTCAATGATTATTACTTAATTATTTTTTAATTTGTTCCATCTTAAGGTTTATGGTGTAGGAAAACCCGATCGGGATCTGATCTCAGTCATAACGGAATCATTACGAAACTTTTTCGCAACCTTTAACTTTCCGAAAATCAAAATCTCTTTAATTCTAAAAAATAATTAACACAAATCATAACAAGACAAAAACTTAATTCGTATTTTATTTCGAAGCTTGATGTTTATCTTATTATATTCCTCAAACTGTTTTCGAAATCAATTTGTCTCAACCACCATAGCCACATAAGTGTCCGACCTTTAACGATATGCACAGAATAGGTTGAGAGAACTCTTTAAAACTTACAAAGAGAGTTAAGCAAGAAGTGCTAGCTCCATAGAACTTAAGGCTATTTATAATAAGTTTTGGAAATTTTAGTAATTTCATTGAAATTAAATTCTAATTTCAATTAAATTTTAATTACAACTACAAATAATTCTAATTAAATATCAATTATGTCCAAACAAGATCCAATATCTCATATTGATCCTTATTTATTAAATATCTTTTATTTAATCATAAAGTTTCTCAAACTTTACAATCAAGTCCAACTTGATTAAATTAACTTTGCTCTCTTCAACCCGTTCTTTATGTGAGACCCATTAGGTTCTCAAATATGTTGGCAATGATTATAAATGATAATTAATTCATAATTTAAATTAGACAAATTAAAACTTCTTTTAACTTATCTTTAATTCTCCAATTAAATAATTTATAATCATAGATCAAAATTGGCCTCTAGCAACGTCATTATGACCCCAAATATTTAGGAATGTCAAAGTGGTTTTGACTAATCTTTCCTTTCATGATTTTTATAATTCAATCATTTCATCATATAATATTCCAATTAGACAGAGCATGGAATTAATGTCTATTCTTTTTAAATCCAATCATATTAGTCATCTGCCATTAGTCATCAATTCAATTAATGACATTGGTAAACTATATACAAATAAGTATTCCACCTTGGCCAAGGATTTTTCGAATCAATACTAGTCGAGAACAACGGTACATTCTCCCTAATTACTTTAGGATGATAAATCATATCTTGATTACACAACTATCTCCATATAGTTCATGTTACATACAATGACTACCGATTAACTAACCCATGATTAAATAGATCATAAGTAGTATTAACTATACTCCCACTGACCTTCTTGCAGACATGATAAATTCATAATCATCTCTAAAACAAACTCTTTGAATTCATCATAAAAGTAAATCTTTCAATGTCTCGTACCTTTCAACAATATACCAAATGTATCAATAAAGGTAATAGTTGCCATTAGATGTATTTGTCATTTTAAGATTATGTCCAACCTTTTGGATATTTACTCAATTTATTTCTAAGTTAAATGGATAATACATGTTTCAACTAAGCATCACATCCTTAAATCACTAGCTTTAACTATTTTAAAGACAACGTTTTATGAAATCTTGCTAATTGATTTAACTGGAACTATTGACAGTAAGTTTTTGTATTAGGCATAAGTATAGAAGAAATAATATTGCACCATATTGCATCATGCAATATCTCATATTGTATTTTCCTTCTTACATAAATCTAGGCTCTTATGAATTTAGTTATGAAGTTATTCACCAAAGAATCTCATTCCTTATAGATAATCGAAATTTAAAACTCACCACAACAATCTCATCGAAGTGCTTCAGCATTCTCAATACTTAATTTCTACTCACATTTAAACAATTTGAACTGTTATAATTTTTAAATCATTATTTTATTTAATACACAAGACTATATTACATAAATTTATTAGTAATTTAATGAAATATAAGTATTATCCTCTTATAAATTGTTATTCCATCCATTACATCGTATGTATGAACTTAACAATTCAATGTCATCATCACTCTCTCACCAAGGGTTGCTTTGGTTATTCTAAAACTTGAGATGTTTCACAAATTTCATAGGATTCACAATAAAAAAGGATACATATATCTTTGTATGTAGCTTTATGATTATTGTTTTGTTGACTTAACCAACATGGCATAAAAAGATAGTCTCAGTTATCCAATTTTGTATTCTTACCACTCATATTAAGCATAGTCTCCTTTGATCCAATACATACAAACTATTTGTATAAAATTAGATAAACTACTTTTAATTAACAATATATTTCTTATCATGCTTTGAACATTACAATAATGTTAAATCCAAATTCAGTATCAAATACTCATAAGCATGAATTAGAAATACATATGATCTTTATTATATCAAGTATATGCAAGATAAGTTGTGCAATCATTTTTCTTCTCATGACAACTATTATCATACTATAACTATGTCTTTAATTGTAGTATACAATTATGCTTTTAGTAGGCTAAATTAAGTGGAACAATTCCAATAAGATACTATGCCTTTCAGCTTTAGTCTATGCAACCTCTTATGCTATCGCGGTGTTGACATTCATCTTATATGTTATCATTAAAGTTTATGAGACATTAATCAACTTAAAATGTTAATATATTTTGTCATCTATATGATTTTGATCTATTTCTAAAACTTTGTCATCAAATCCTCAATAAGGATTAATAGTAACATTGCATAAAGGGCGTACAATTATTTATTTCTAATTTTGAGAACTCTTCTTAAATATAATCCTATGTCTAAGAAATTTAGTTCACTAACTTAGTCTCGACTATACTAAACAAGGTAAATTCCTCAAAATAAATATAAGTGTAAGAAAAAATTAATTAATTATATGCCTTGACTACCAAATGAGATTAGGACTTTAATCATGTATTTGGTTACTCTCATTATTTTATTCAAAATAATAGCCCTCGTTACTATTCAGAATGATTACCTTAATCTTTCTAGTAGGCTAGGATCCTATTCAAATATAGTTGATCTTAAGTTTGCTCAACAAACTAAATAAACTTAAATTAGGTAGATAGCAACTTTATCAATCACATCTTATGTGACTCCAAAATCCGTTAGGTGATGACTCTTACCAAAACATATCTAATGTCTCCTAACCTTGCCTCTAAATTCATGTGATCATGAGTTTATTCATCCAATTCACACAAATTTAGTTAAGTAAAACCCACTGTCATAAGACTAAACATGTTCGAGTTAAAGTAACCTTAAGTTTGCTCAACAAGCCTACAATAAGTAGAACTCTGGTTTATTATCATAACAATAGGAGGCAATAATCATATTCTTAACATGTACTTAAAATTTTAATGAGGGAGTTAATCTATTTGTCTCATCAAACATAAAATTGCATGTAAAATATCATACGTATAAAACATACAATTTCAACATGCATCCAATATAAATATCAATCATATAAATCAAGCATGTAACTTATGCACTCATAATCAAATTATATGCATGGAACATCAACCTTTGTGTGATTCTAGCTATTTATCTTCATAATCTAAATTAATATTTCCAACTCCTTGGAAAGTTAAATTAGATTAAACTCATTTATCCTTAAATATATTAAATTCCTATTCTAAATAGAAATTTATTTTGATTTGAAATCAATTTTCAAATCTAATTGGAAAATATTTCCAATTTATCTTGACTCCTTTAACAAAATTTAATAAAAACAATTTTCAATAAATTATTATACTTATTAAAATTTACAAAAAACTCCTTTTTAAAAATTATATAAGTAATACTTTCTAATCCAATTAGAAAACTATTTCTAGTCACATTAGAAATTATATCCCTTAATTAGAAAACTATTTTCTAATATTAAAAGGAAACTACTTTCAAAATTAAATAAAACACCTTTAAATTTAATTAAGAAAGTACTTTATATTATTTATTTAGAGATTGATTCCTTAATTAATTGGAAAATCTTTCTTTAATAAGTTAGAAAACTATTTTCAAAAATAGTAAAGAAAGATCATTTTTCTTAATTAATAAATGAAAACACTTTTCAAAATTTAACCAAGAAAAATACTTTTTCTAAAAATCAAGAAACTTATTATTCATAAATAAAGAAAAAATTTCTAAATAAATAGAATAAAAATTCTCTAAACAAATAAAATCATAAATTTTTATTTATCTCAATCAAATTGAAATAAATAAATTTAATTAAGAAAATTTTTTCTTAATTACTTAAGAAAACAATTTTCTTAATTTTAAGGAGTCTAATTAATTAATTTCAATCTAATTGAAATTAACTAATTCTAATTTTAGAGAAACTAGTTTTCTAAAATTAATTAGGAATCAGTGTAATTATTAATCTTAATCAAATTAAGAAAAATAATTATGTTAATTTTGGAATTGATTTGATAATTGATTTAATTTAATAATTCAACTCTTGAAAAATTAAAGTAAATTCTTAAGGAAAATTCTAATAAAATAATCCTTTGAAAACAATTTTCAAACAATTAGAAAACACTTTTCCAAATTTATTAGGTATTTAAACCTAAATAATCTTAATTAAACCAATTTAACTGAAATTAATTTTTTATAAAATACTAAAATCAAATTATTTTTTTATAAAAATATTAAAATCAAATAAAATGAGGAGAGAGGCTGTCTAGCGCGTGCAATCCAGCAGTTATCAAAGAACGTTGACACGCGCATGCCTGTCACGTCTTCTCATACGTGCTCCGAGAACATGCAGACGTTCTCTAACTACCACTGGGTCTCCAACCATCGCCTCCCATCTGCTCTCCTC
>JANIIA010000003.1:37166429-37211264 GCA_027478495.1 Erythroxylum alaternifolium | reverse complement strand
GAGGATTAATCAATAAACTACCATCATTTTCATATTCACATTTATATTGCTATTACCGATCATTTTCTCTACTTTCAGGCTCACGCTTTTAAGGAATTGACAAAGCAGCTCTTTCATAACCTTAGAACTAAACCAGAGAAATTTGAGTGAGAGTACTTAGGGATGAGAAGACGTTTTGAAGAAAAGACAAGTTGAAACTTAAAGAAACATATGTTTCTAACACCTATGCTTATTTAGTGTTCAGAAGCATACAACAAGCAAATGAGACGTGCAATTAAAATATCCAGAAACCAATTTCCGGAAGCAAGAACAATGAGATGCAATTCTATCTTTTTAGAAACTCATAACAATAACCAGAACAATTTTGGTTTCAAAATACAAACTTTTCATATTCTAAGTTAATTCCAAAATTATATGATCGGTAACAATCAAATAATTTTAACCAAATCATATAATAAATCTTCAGCTTTGATACCGCTATTGGGAAACCAGGTTGGAATCCAATTCTGGCCGCAACAGAATAATTACGAAACTTTTTCATAACTTTTGGTTCTCAAAAATCAAGATCTTTTTAATTCTATAAAATAATTAACACAAATCATAATAAAGTAGAAACTTAATTCGTACCTTATTCTGAAGCTTGATCTTTATCTTGTATCTTTTGAACTGTTTCTGAAATCGATCTGTCTTAACCACCGTAGCCGCACAAGTGTCCGGACTCTAACAATATCTACAAAACAGGTTAAGAGAACTCTGTAATACTTACAGAAAGAGTTAAGCAAGAACTGCTAGCTCCAATGAGCTTAAGCCTATTTATAACTTTGAACGTTCTAGTAATTTAATTAAACTTTAATTAAAATTGCAAATAATTCTAATTAAATTCCAATTATGCCCAAAAAAGATCCAATATCTCATATTGATCCTTATTTATGAAATATCTTATATTTAATAATAAAGTTTATCAAACTTTACAATTAAGTCCAACTTGATTAAATTAACTTTGCTCTCTTTAACTCTTTCTTTATGTGAAACCCATTAGGTTCCCAAATACGTTGGCAATGATTATAAATTATAATTATAATTAGATAAATTAAAAATCTTTTTAATTTATCTTTAATTCTCCAATTAAATAATTTATAATCTTATTATATCAAGATTGACATCTAACAATTTATTATGACCACTCAAATATTTAGGAATATCAAAGAGATTTTAACTAACCTTTTCGTGCATAATTTTCTGTATAATTCAATCCTTTTATCATATGATATTTCGATTAGATAAAGCATGGAATTAATGTCTACTTTTTTAAAGTTCAATCATATTAGTTCTTTGTCATTAGTCATCGATTCAATTAATGACATTTGTAAACTATATACAAATCGTTATTCTACGTTAACCAAGGATTTCCCAAATTAATACTAATCGAGAACAACGGAACATTCTCCTTAATTACTTTAGGGAGATTAATCCTATCTTGATCACATAACTACCTTCATATAGTTTATGCTACATTCAATGACTACCAATTGACTAACTCATGATTAAATAGATCATTAGTAGTATCAAAACATAGCAATCCCTATACAAGATAACTTTGGTGATCTTAAGTCAAAGGACCACTTATATAATCATCATAATGAGAATTCCATAAACATACAAGTAATGTTCCAAATGGATTTCTCATATCGAGTTTGTTCCTTGAACTTATTCTCTAACAAGTACTCACACGTTTGTTTAAGCATCTCTATACTTTAGCCTATGAGATCGACTGCTTCCTTTATAAGGAAAAACATAAAGTGCGCTAGTTTTTTTATGTTCTTTTAATGTCCAGTCTTAATAGAACAATGATTAGAAACAATTTAGGGATAATACATAAATGCAATATGAATCTCATAATAATTTCATTTGCAATGTACAATTATCCCATAAACTTTATCTTATACGTATAAACATGTACGAGATAAAGAATGTTTTTAAATAATTGTCACTAAACTACAATTAAACTAATTGGCTGTATGATATAAACCAACATATGGCTATTATGATATCGTCAAATAGAGTATGGATTTTGACACAATGAGGGCTAAGCTTTGGGAAGGAAGCTATTCGAGCTTAGAACTATTTAAGATGAGCTTCACAAACAAAATGGTATAGAGACCATCAAATAACACTTCTAAATTATGGCTGATGAGAATATGTTGGATATATGGATGCAGCACTTTCATACAAAGGTCAAGCTTTACGAGGATTAATCAATAAACTACCATCATTTTCATATTCACATTTATATTGCTATTACCGATCATTTTCTCTACTTTCATGCTTACGCTTTTAAGGAATTGACAAAGCAGCTCTTTCATAACCTTAGAACTAAACCAGAGAAATTTGAGTGAGAGCACTTAGGGATGAGAAGACGCTTTGAAGAAAAGACAAGTTGAAACTTAAAGAAACATATGTTTATAACACCTGTACAATATCATGAAAAATAGGAACAACGCTGAAATCATGTAAGAAGCAAAAAGAAGTAATTACCTTTTGGAATAAAGAGTTATATAAGAAGTAGATATCCAGCCATTAAAATGAATGGTGATGACCAATTGAGTAAATAAGACGAAATGAGCGAAGGCTTAAAAATAAATTGAATCAATATAGATATAGAAAAATGAAAATAAAAAGGAGAGAAAAGGAAAAATAATATAAGAATAAAAAAAGAAAAGTTCACATTACCCATAAAAATGAAAACAAAAGATGAAATAGGTTGCCTCTTCTTTTCGTTATTGGAGGTCAACAGGTTAAAGGATAAAATAGATCACAATCTGTTTATAAAGATAAAGATCAAAGACTAAAACCTATAGTACTAATAACCAGTTTTAAAAATATGTTTTCTTCTTTAATAACTAGTTGTCGAAACCAATGCAAAATAATAAATTTGTGTTTTGATAAAGTTGTTACAAATTTCTTATTTTTGACATAAAAAACCAAAGTAAATTATGAAAAAATATTTTCCCTTGTTTTCATTTTTGAAAAAAATCACAACAGAGAATTACCATAGAAAAAAATTAGACACCCTTTTACGAAAATAAGAAATCAAAATAAATTGAAACAGATTTTTTTTCCTTATTTTCATTTTTTTGACAATTACCAAAAAAACAAAATATACATCCTCTTAAAATTTTCTTTCTTCTTTGTATGTGATATTTAAGATTTACAACGGGTGAACTCCATTTTTGCCTTGTTTTCATTTTTGTTTGGCGCGAGTCTTACCTTTAGACAAATATTTCACTATTGCTGTGTCCTATTCATTGAAATTGATGTTGAAAAACAACCGTGTTCCATTTTTTCTAACATATTTGAGATGTGAGAATTTTCGATACGGTGAAAATAGGTTTGGTTGTTCAGAACTTGGTGTGCTTGCAATGGTGGTCTAATTCAAGAATAAATGTACTTTTGGGTTTGGATTTGGCTTTGAAATAAGTTGAATAGAAAGAAGAGATTACTCAAAGCCTTGGAGTAATTGGATATGATGATTGGAGATCAGACTCTGCCGGATAGAGCAAATATACTAATAAAAAATTAAGATAAAAGAAACATACAAGACTTATCGTAAAAAAACCATTAATAAATATAGGGAAAATTATGGACAAAAATAGAAAACATTCTATTATAGAAAACAAATATTATAATAGGAAGATTTTACATTCTACACTAAGAATTATACACAAAGTTATAAGAAAGATATTTTAAGTTGTATAAAACCTTAAACATATGTCTCTTTATATAGTCTTAATAGAAGCGTCTATGTTCTCTCTTTACTAATATGATATTTAAGCCAACATATGAGAGATTTGATGATTTGTAGATTAGCAATGGCCAAGAACACGGGTGATCACATCCCAAGCCCTGATTTTTTGGTAGAAGTTGGGATGATATTGTCACTCCTGTTTCATTTGCAAGGCTTTGGTTTTGGTTTTTCTTAATTTGTTTGATGCTTAAGCCAGGGGTAAAGACAAGGCAGGAGCCCTCTTGTGCATGTGATTTTTATTGTTATTGTTGTTATTGTTCGCTTATGATGCATGTACTTGTGCGTGCCGAATAAAATATTAAATACTACCAGTTTATGCATTGCATGAGATGGGAAGTTCTATTCAGGGCAACGCCATTTCGTAATTTTGATTCTTGCTTCCTTTCTAGGGACTTTTAAGTTGACAGCTCAGCAGCGATTTCAGAAACTGACCGTACCTGTTGAGGATTGAACTTGGGTTCATCTGCTAAAGTCTTAGTTAATGAGATATTTTATCGTGATGAAAAAGTATTTGAGATATTTTATGGCCCCGCAAGTAGATAATATAGGATCACCACACCAGATCTAAACATATGTACACGAAGACTACACATGCACAAATCACTATTGCCTCTTTTTTGATGGAGAATAATCCAAGCACAAAGAAACAAAGAGTGATGGCCTAGGTCTTCGGTAAAATTATTATTTAATCCCTTTGGCAACGGTGACATTGCTAACATGACCTGTCGGTTTGAGAAAGTATTTATTTAATTGTTAGTTGAAATGATTGTCTTTTACCTCGGTCTTTCTTTACAATTAACAACACGCCTTTAAAGTTTAAACGTTTGCGGAGAGTCTTTGTTCCAGGCGGTCTTTAATCACAATAAATGGATTTAAGAAATCATAATGTGGTTACACTACTTCTACCGGCACAAATAAAAATTAATCACAATACTATATAACAACTTGACAGACATCTAGTGCTTATAAAGTTAGGACTAGTCTAGTCCCGGGCATAGTTTAACTGGCAAAGACTTGGGTGATGTAGTGTTTGCCATATTGACGACCTGTAAAGTGGGGGTTCAAATTTTGAGGACAACCTTTAAGATTTGGTCTCCTTATATGGTGAGATCAGTGGATAAGCCCAAGTCCCTGGTCAGTTAAGGCACATCTCACTATTTACATCCTCCATCAATCCCAAAGACAGTGAAAATGGGGGCTCCTAATGTTAGAGTTCAACATTTAAAGTTGGACTAGTCTAACGTTTCAATTGAAATTGCTGCACGTGTGATTGATGACGCCAGGCTCATCCATGTCTTGGTTTTTAAACATAACACCTAACCATTTTAAACTATTAGTTTTTTTTATTTCACTTTTTATAGTATTTATATCACACAATCATCTCACTATGATTTGATATGGTAATTGTAACATTTCATAACACTAAATTAATGAATTTAATTGGTTGTGTAGTTGAATTTTGGGAAGCAAATAGAGATACTTGAGTTCCTTAGAATCTTATATTTGCTGGTAAAAATGGTAGGCTTGCTATTTATATTCTTAATTTCGATATTAAACTCTAGTTTAAACAGGTAACGCAAATGTTTTCACTAGTTGGGCAAATTTTCCTTGATATTGTTGTTTTTGGATAGACTAGGTGCAATTACCGTTTCATGGAATTTTTCTTATCTTCTTTATCTCTAGATGAATGATTACCCCTTGGAACATAGATCGATTCCATTTAGACACGATTAGTGCATCGTGAGGTTATGAACTTGGGATTACAGTATAGAAGCTTCAAGACACTTGATAAAAAGGCTAGTCGACGAAATTAAACTCATTCTTATCTTTCGACCTTTTATGGACTAAACCAATATTCCTTATAACTAAGATATTAATAACTCATACTGATTTTATTGATATAATTATTCACTCGCACGTATGAAACTGAGTATGCTTCTTGCAGGTACCTTTAATAAGTAAGGAAATCTAGTTACTGGGTAGTACCGAAGCACCATTTGATGTTTCAGCATTGATACAATCTAAGTGTGACAAAAGGACTTCAAATGAAATTTTTTTAGGAAATTATTTTATTGAACGTTCCAAATTTTGATTTTACAAACAGGAACTGCTTATAGCACGCATTATACTTAAAAGGTTTAGTAACATTTATATTCGACCATACGATATAAATAACTTTTCAATTTGAAGAAGTTCTCTTTGTTTTTTCCCTTCCTCTTCTAACCTTTTACTTAGAGATGTTAATGAGTCGGGTCAGACTTGGTCAAGGCCTTAGGCCATAGTGACCTGTGGCCCAGCAGGCCAGCAGCTCGGGCAGGTTTGACCTGTCATGTATTTTTTTAAATAAAAAATATTCAAAACGACGTCGTTTTGAAAATAACCAATAGGCCAAACGATCCGTGGCTTGGTCACTCGGGCCATGAGCTGTAGTAGGTCAATCCAGCCTGTGATCGGCCCATAACTCGATCAACACGAACTAAAAAGAGGCCGGATCACTTTTAACATGCCTACTTTTAGTACCATATGTTCCCGACTAACTTGTACAGAAACTTCAAGATCTTGTTGCAGGATTCTAACCAGATGTTTGTCTAGATGCACTGCATATTTTGTATTCATCTCATCCTAATTTTATTTAGAGAACGACAGATTTTTATAACTCAGTTACGAAAATTCAGAAAATATTTCTTAGTTTCAAGTACAAAATAACTTTGCTCAGAACAGGAATTGGTTAAAGTAAGCCTCTGACCGGAACTTCCGGACGTTGTTATCCTTTCAGACCTCTATAAGAATGAAGGTGGACAGAAATATCCCTTTGTCATCTACTACAAATGGCAAGTTGAATTGAATAGCTTATGGATGTTATTATGCTCTGGGACAAGTTGAATAGTCTTTAGGTCACCAACTTTGTTCTCAAGCCCAAAAGACGTCCATGTCGGCAGCTTTATTTTCTATAACAAAGGAGCAAGAGGAAAAGTAGTAATATAATCGCATGGAAATTCTAAATGAATATATTTGCAAGTTGATTAATATAGTAAGTACATACTCTCACCCAATCTCTCTCTTCAATTATCACTTTATTGTCCGATTGTAATAAAGGCTGGAGTAGTTTATACATTAATGACATAATTGTAACATGTTGGTGAGGCTTGCTAAAGATTTAAGTTCCTCTTCTTTTTTCTTTCACTTAGGGTTGTGTACGTCTTCTTTCACTTTTTGCTACTACAGTGGCCTTTTTTGGGCATACTTTCTGCCCAGCTTCCATGTGCATTCAAAGGCTGAAAGTAGAGGAGAAAAGTAAAACAGATATATATATATATATGTCGTGTTGAAACTTGGAAGCTTTCGCAGCCTAGCCCATAGAAAGCACAGCACACTCCCCAATACGAGGGTAGGTGGCAGACAGTGTCTGACTTTTGTTGCACCTCCATCATTTCTTTTCTTTTTGAATTTCAGTTTTTTTTTTAATTTTACGTTTCTTCAATAGAAATTAGTTTTACAAGAAATAAATTATAATTGATAGTCTATAGAAAACCTAGGGTGCAACTCAATCTACAAAAGAAATTATGTTATTAAAATTCGTGTGTTTAAATATAAAAATAAGAGTTTGCCACTGGTAAGTTCGGCATGAAAATTTTAATAAACTTTAATACATGTATTAGCATTATAATTCATACTTCATTCATTCTTAATTATATGATAACGAAATGATTATGAATAGCTTGAGAAAAATAATGAGCCTCTTCTGTATCTTCTACATAAAATAACTGCAACTTTACAAATTATATGAGACGTGACAGTTATGTGTGCCGCCCACGCGACCTTGACAAGTTGCAGCAATTGAGACCATAAGAATTAAGATGTATATCCATAGTGGAATGGAGAGAAAATTCGGAAGTCAAATCTTTATTTACATCTTTTTATTCAGTGATCATATATCCTTAAGTTGATTTACATCTCAAACAGTAGTTTTCGTTTTTTAATCTCATAAAATGACTTTGATCTTTGGTACATGATCATCAAGCTTAACATACTGAATTTGAATATAGTAATATCTTATCTAAACTCTTTACTAAGATTGATATAATAAAAATTAATCAAAGTTTTATGTATTTCCCTAACAATTTAATGGATCACGTGATATAAACAATACGATGCAGGACCTTTGGTTTGCTCTTTACATGGCTATAAATAGAGAACCCTCCGTTATACTGGAGCACAGAGAGGCAAAACCATGGCTAGTCTTAGGACTTTCACTTCTTGCCTTGTGATCTCATCTCTCTTGTTGGCGTGTTCTTGGTTTGTAGCCATAGAAGCACAAGGCTCTGCACCTATAGTAAAAGGGCTGTCCTGGACATTCTATAAGTCCAGCTGTCCCAAAGTTGAATCCATTATCAGAAAACAGCTCAAGAAAGTGTTCAAAAAAGACATTGGCCAAGCGGCTGGTTTGCTTCGACTCCATTTTCATGATTGCTTCGTTCAGGTACAAAATATGCTAATCCCTTCCATTTATACCAAGTATATATATATAGATGTTGCGTTGAGCTCCATTTCTTACCATGTAAATACGTTGTGGAAATTCAGGGTTGTGATGGATCCGTGTTACTTGATGGGTCAGCTAGTGGACCAAGCGAGCAAGATGCTCCTCCCAATCTGAGTTTAAGAGCAGAGGCTTTCAAGATCATTGAACAACTGCGCTCTCTCGTCCACAAGGAATGTGGCCGCGTTGTCTCTTGTTCTGATATTGTTGCCATCTCTGCTCGTGACTCCGTTTTCCTGGTAACTATTTTCTTTCCCTTCTAAACCATGAATAATTTTTTGAAAAGGTTTGGGAGGATATATTAGAGGTATTTATGATTAATATTAATTAAAATAAGTTATGATATATATAAAAATCATTCAATCCACATAAGTTAACCTCCAAGGATAGAGCTCCTGCTTTGCGAGGTTAAAAAAAAAAGTCATCACAAATAAAAAATTTTTATTTTCATTATTTAGGATAAAATAGAACGTGAAATTTTTCATTTTTATAAAATTTTTAATCAAATGATAAAAGTGTGTTACATGTCATTCCGTTCTATTACTCACTCCTCAATTAAATTAGACCTTTAAGGTTGTTTGATTGAAGTTTTAATAACAAAATGGAATAAAACGTTTATTCCTAACACACTTTTATCGTTTGATTGAAGGTTTCATAATAAAATAGAACGAAATAAGATAAAAGTATAGGATTTTATGTTAACTTCAAGCGCAGAGCTCTTGCTTTGCGAGGGTTAAAAAAAAAATGCAAGCCACAAAGGACTCCAAGAATATCCGGTCTTTGTATATGATGAGAAGTAGGAATGATACGATTAATATGTAAGACATCATAGCACTTAAAGAAAAAGTAATTGTAGATTAACTGAAAATAACAATTGGAAATGATTCAGCACTTATTAAGCTTTTTTTTTTTTTTCTTTGTCGAGCATGAAAATATGGGTCATTAAGATTACCCCCCGCTCATTTATTAAATGATCCATATTGTTCTTGACTTCTGGCGACACTCCCCTGACCACCGTAAAATATACCATAAACGTTTGTGGTCCGTAATCAAAGATGAGGATTGCATTATTTGTGTTTCTTTTATTTATGCATCTTACGTGATGGTAGGTATGAGTATGATGATCAATTTAACAACACCGTATAGTTTGTAATGAATCATCTCCACATCTCTATCCACCTAATCCTGCGTCAACGTTAAGATGATGGTAATAAAATGACTAATCTTATATTGGTGATGTGTATGTGTTTCTTGATAATAGTCAGGAGGGCCTGATTATGATGTTCCATTGGGAAGGAGAGATGGATTAAACTTCGCAACACAGGATGCAACAAATGCAAATTTGCCACCACCCACTGCAAACACTGGTGCAATTCTCAGCTCCCTTGCAACTAAAAACCTTGATGCCACTGATGTGGTAGCCCTTTCTGGTGGCCACACCATTGGCATTGGCCATTGTTCTTCTTTCACCGACCGCCTTTATCCAACCCAAGATTCAACCATGGACAAGACTTTTGCTAACAATGTTAAGAAGATTTGCCCTAAAACAGACACGAATGCCTCCACTGTGTTAGATATCCGCTCTCCTAACAAGTTTGATAACAAGTACTACGTTGATCTTATGAATCGCCAAGGTTTGTTCACCTCTGATCAAGATTTGTACATGGACAAGAGAACAAGGGGAATTGTTACTAGCTTTGCTGTTAATGAAACTTTGTTTTTCGAGAAGTTCGTGCTCTCCATGACCAAAATGGGCCAATTGAGTGTGTTGACTGGCAAACAAGGGGAAATTCGAGCCAAATGTTCGGTCAGGAATTCGGATAATACATATATCAAATTGGAGACCGAGGTGGAAGAGGGTATGGAGGCGCTTTCTCTGTTCAAATGAGTTTAAGAAGCTAGCTGTAATAATAATTTATCCAGTCGTTTACGAGTAGTAGAGTATGTACTTAAAAAAGGTGTGGAGCTTGAGGTACTTAGTAAATCATCTAATTCAGTTTCGATTTTCCTAAAGAATAAGAAGAATATATAGCCTTCGGGCTTTGTTTCGTGTAAAGAGCGTACCATAGCAGTTAGCTTGTCGTAGGGCACCAATAATACTGTCTAATTTTCGTTCTTCAACAGTACTTTTTAACTCAACCAGTCTTCATTTACCTTTACCTTTATTATCCCTTCCACGTTTCAAATTCACGTACTTCAACTAACCTTTTCATCTCCTCTTTCGTTTTTCATTTTCCAGCTTTTCAAATCTTTTCTTTTTCTTAACAGTCAATTAATTAATAGTTGACCATCTTTCATGTCTGTCATCCCTTCAAATCATGACACAAGCAATTTAATAGCGCCAAGTATTTTAAGACCACACACTTCATACGTGGGACAAATTTAATTATTTTTAGCACCTTGAAGGAGAAAAAAAAAAACAGAAAACAGTAAGAATGTGAGGTTTATGACATTGACACCTAAGAACACCAATTTCCTAAACAGTTTGTTGCATAAGTTTGAAACATCGACGGACATATAGACAAATTGTCAACTTTCTTTTCCAAGGATATATAGACATGCAAAAAAAAAAAAAAGGGATTAAGACTTTTGAATAAAACTCAATTGAAGACACAAAATTAAAATGTATAACTTACTGAACTATATTTCTCAATTTCAAACTCTAAATTATAGTTTTAAATTATTCAGCATGATTCTGACATAAATTCTACCTTATTGATCTTTAATCAAACGAATTCTAATTGTAACTTTCCATCTTGAATTATATGAAATAACGAAAACTTTAATTTCAGTTGTCCAATGTGTAATTAACTTGAGATAAGATCCTCCTCGATATTGGTTGGAAGAAAAATGTAATAGGACATAATGCTCTTCCGACTTTAATTCGGCCTATATAAATTAGTTTACCCCATTTGATTCGATGAATTAAATTAAAAACTAATTTTTTAAAATCTATTTAGAGGTTGAGCATAAGTTTAAAAATTAAGATAAAAGATTAAATTTGAGTTACATAAAAATAATGTCCAACTTAATTCAATATTTAGAAATAACTTCAGTTACCTCCTTATCTTATAATTATTCTAACTTGATTAATGTTCATATACATATGATAGAACACAAATGTTATATTTTCCTTCCTTGCATATTTATTCTTTTACACTCTTTTCATGTCTAAATGTATGTATCATGCTTATATTAAATGGAGGTGTTAAGAGTAAAAGGAAGATAATTGGACAATTTTGACAATATTTATCAGATAGGGCATAACTCCCTCATTCAAATTTCGATCTCGAGATAATTCAAAATACAATAGAAAGCTTCGAAAGAATTTAAAAACTTTGATGTTTCGAGTTTGAGAGATACGAGCTACATTAAAGTCAACATTGGACTTAAACAAACATAAATGTGTTAGAGCCGATGTTGTTGTCTAAATAAAGAATTCAAGTTATAGTATCAGGTATTCTAAGTTGTGTTTGCTTAGGAAAATAAATAAGTTCATCCTATTTTTTGAGTTATTTTTGTATTACCTGTTGTTAGGTTTTATGATAAAGAATCGTCTCTTTTCATTTATCTTAATTCTCTTTTTTGCCTATGATTTTGCGCAGCTAGATTTCTACACTTCCTCTAAGAAAACTAAAATCTTACGATGTATTTGTTTAACTAAGGGAGGTTTCAGTTGATGTTTTGAAGATAGCAAAAATATAATTATTACTAATAAGTTTATTAATTTGATAAAAAGTAATATAAGAACAAAATGAAGTCATAAACTTAAAAAGATAATTTATGAAGTTGATAAAAAGAATTTGAAGTTTGCAACTAACAAAACCAAGAACAAAACAATATCAAGGCTCATCATGGTTATTTTAAATTTTATATTATTATTTGTAGTCTCACTTTACTAATTTGATGTTATAAAAGGTTTACCATGCATAAAGAGTCTTTTTATTCATCAAGATGAATTCAAACTTTTTTATTTTGATATAAAAGCATCTTGATCATTTAAACAAACTTTAGGGAACATTTGGGGAAGTGTTTAAATCATAATTATATTTAAAAAATTGGATTTGAGCTTTTAAAGTAGTTAAAATAAAGTTTTTGGAGTAACTAGTCAACCTATATGGGTTAATTGTCAATCAATATAGGTCAAAGTTGTTAAATTCAATATATTGAGAGTTTGTTATACATTAGTTGATATTTTCATTAACCAATATGCCATATTGTTTGACCAATATGCCTACTTATTGACCAATGTCTCATTGACCAGTGAATCTGTGCATTTAATGCAAGTTGGTCGACCAATATATTTTACCAATCGACCAGTGCTCTATAATTAGTCATTGTAATGATTAGTTTTTGACTCTAACAACTAGTATAGGTCCTAAAACCTAATAAATACATGTTTCCTCATTAGTTTTAACTATGATCTTAGTTTCTTAACAAAAATTTTTTGGCTACAAAATGTTTTTCATAGCTAAAACTCCAAATCCGATAACTATTAGCTACAAAAATGAATTTCATAGTTAAAAAGTTTTGGTTATGAAAATATTCTTGTAGTAAAAAGAACAAGAATACAAAAACAATAAAAAACGACTTCGTTTTCTCTAATAAAACGACAGGATTTTCTTTTGATTGATAACCTTTAGATAGTGATCTCCTTTCTATTTTTCTTCATCAAACTTTATGTCCTAGCTGCTTCGATGTCTTTGTCTTTTGTCTTCATGGAATTGGTCTTATGTTTTCATGTTTTGGGTACTAATTTCTATCTTCGTGTTCTTACTCTAGAGTCCTTACGTTTTCCCTAACAATTGGCTATGTCTCTTCTGCCTATTAAGATGGGTTTTTCTTCTCTAAGTAAATGTCTTCTTCTCTCACCACTTGCATTTGATTTCTTCTATCACAACTTGTATTTAATTCTTTCATTTTTTGTGTTATGGAGAGTTCTTTTATTTTTTATGCTCTAGAATTTATGTTCATATGTGGTTAATGTATGTTAAAGTAATTGGTTAATGTATGTTAAAGTAATTGGTTAATGTAGATTTTGGTAGGTGTGACTTAGCTTTTGTAGGTGTGAATTAACAATTCTTCCCATAAAACTATTTAGCTACAATAGTGACAGGAAGTTTCGAAGTTTATTGAACAAAAATTGATTGGTTGATTCTATACCAATGGTTAAATTACTGCAAGTACACGATTTAGCTATAGCTAGTACATGCAAGTATGGGTAAATCATATAAAGATTGTAGTTACTAGTGGCTACCCTTTTCCTATTATCTAGCTTAAAAATCAAATTTTAGGTTTTATCCTAAAAATAAACTTAAACAAATAAACTAAAATTGGAAATAATGATGAACGCAAGACGAAGGCAAATAATTGAGAAAATCAATGTCAAATATTAGTGTCTAGGGGATGAATCCCCCTAAAACTTATTAAATAATTAATCTTTTATCATGCAATTATATTATTGATTGTTAGACCATCAAAATTCCTATCTTATGTTAATAACTCTCTCGAGACTACTAACAACTAATCCATCTTTAGATCAATAGAAATCTTTCTAGTTAAAACCCTTAGGATTGTATTATTGATTTATGAATTCCCCATTAAGTTTGACCTTAATCCAGAGGATATATGCTAACCTATCTCTAGGCTTGCAATCAATTGCTTGCAATTATGGTAGATCTATTCTTATGAAAGGACTTGTCAATCTCAATCATATGAAATTAAATCATGCACTAATATTCTGGATATATTAAAATAAGAGTAAAACACATAATTTAATCGCAATAGATTAATCAATATAATTGCATTAAAGAAAAGATTAAAACATATTGTTATCTAAAACTAAGGTTTATCATACCTAGACACTAAATACGTTAGTTGCTAATAATAAAAAACGAAATCAAAGATAAAAATGCATGAAAACTAAAAAAACAAATAGTTCATAATTCTAAATCTCATTATCTCTTTTATTGGATCTTCTTGCAAGTTTGGATTTGATGTAGCCTTCCACCAAATCTCTTTTGATGTTAACTCCATATTTTTCTCATCCCTTGATCAAAATCGTCACCTTTCTAGATGTTTCACATCTTAAATTTGCTGAAAAATTTGGCTCTCCTCAAATTGCCTCTACTTATGTCATTTTATAGTAAATTTTAGGATTTTTGGGATATACATGATCATTTACATGGATATGTGAGAGACTGTGTATAACCAAAAACACCTGAATTCACAATTTTTCACAAGTACAAAAACTTACACGGGTAACATACACAGTCGTATATCTCAAGATACACGGGCATGTAACTCCACATTACCATAAACTAATTTCCTTAATCTTCATTGTCCCTATACATGGACGTGTAGGTCTTTAGTTGCTTCAAATCTTCGTCTTATACCACAAGTCGTCTGAATTCCTCTCCTTTTGTTCTATGAAGGCATTCCCTCTCCTCATTCATCATCAATCTCACTGTTACTCTGATTTGCTTCAGCCCATTCACTTACTGAAAAGTATATATATTTTGTGCTTGCACCATGTTTCACTAGAATATTTCTCCCATTAGCAATTATAGTTAATTCTTAAACTAACTTCACGTAACATACTGTATTTGTTGACAACTTCTTACACTACTTGCAATTTCAGGTCCCATTGCTACTTTTGGAGGTGCTTTTAGACTTTATTATCCTATCAGTATATTATTTGGCATATCCTTTATCTTGATTCCTAGATTTAGTTTGTCGTATATACCAAGCTTGAAAACCTTCATTTTAGCCAATTCTAACTATAATTTTATAATTCTCTTTGTTAAAGAAATTAGGAAATGTAGCATTTCAGTGTGTTCTAATGATTTCAATGAGTTTGTTTAAAGTAACTGACATAAATTCACATTTTATTTCTTTTGATTATATGGTTCTTGCAGTTCCAATCATGTATTCAGATTTTTTTTCTCAATTTAAAAGAAGGGCAAGGACTTTTATTGGTGGAATAAGGTCAATCATTTATTGGTGATCTTTGAATCAATACTCTCCTTTGTAGTTTATAAGATGTCCAGAAAATAGAGCAAGTTTGAATTGGTTTAAATCATTAGGCTCTAAAATGTACCTTATTTTTGCTATAAATAAATGGCCCTTAAAATTGTAAAATCATAGACCATTTTCTTCTATCACTTAGCTTGTAATGTAGAATTGGAATATCAATCATACACATAAACTAGAGGTTCCATGATCATTAATTCACCATAAACTATCCTTTTAGTATCTGGATTTTTGGTGGGAAGTTTTACAACCATACTATGATTAAGTATATATGAATTTTTGTAGAATATCACTCCTTCAAGTTATATAATTATCCAAAAACGCATTAACTTCTTATGATTGTGCAAATTTATTTAGTTAGAGGGGAAAATAGTGTACTCTTTTCTTGCTTCTTATAATTTTATAAATATAAGACATCATCAAACAACTTTTAGCTAACAATATAACTTGCATTTGTCTTTTTAGTTCTTAATAATAAACCTAACTCAAAAACTATATTGTCATCTTTGAGAAGTTATTACTAACTTCACTTAATCACCTTTGAAATATTTTTTAGTAGTAAATAATTTTTTGCAATATAAAAAACTAATAAGGATCTCTTACAATTCTTGACTGCTTTTGAAAGTCTTATATTTATGCCATTTGCTCTTATGATGTTTATCTTTATTGTTTTTTTATAAAAGGTCTGATGTCAAGATTCTTGGGAAGTATTAGGAGTACTAAAAACTTTCTAAAATAATGTTCGAAATGAGTTTAAAACTTCTTCAATTCAAAATTTAAGTAACGTGACTCAACGTATTACATATATGACCTACATTAGATATGTATATAATCATAATGACATGCTAGGACATTTTTGGAAGCGGCTTTCATGTTCTAGCTCTATAAAAGTGAATGTACCTGTGGGTTTTGGATTTATCCTAACAATTTAATTTAAAATGCTATCTTGGGATGATTTGAGTAGATCCTCCAAACTTTGATCTATTAATAATGACTACAAAGGTTAGAAGAGGAAATGACTAAGGAGTGGTTTTGTTAAATGATTGGGGACTACAATCATACACTTATTCTCATACATCATACTATATCTGTTTTTTCATTGAATAGAGTTTCTCATCATATGCTTATTCTAATATTATGGTCTTATAATCTTATTCTAGGGTTTGTCACAGTCTGCCAACTAATTGCATTATTTAGTAGAATACAAACTTGGTATGTCAATTTTGATTTACCATTATGGTGTTTACAACTTAAATTGCATTTTTAATTTAGTAAATTATTTATAATTGTATAACTACATGGAAAAAAAGCTGGATGACTCATCAAAAAAAGGTTTAGTCAATACTTATAAGGAGTGAAGACTTTCATGAAATTTGTAAAAGATCAAATAGGTTTAGAATGTCAAATTCCTTGTCCATGCGTAGATTGCTTAAAATTTAACAATAAAAGTCAAGATGCAGTATATAATCACTTGCTAATTTGAGGTGAAAATAAATTATATACTTGATAGATTTATCATGGTGAACATTCTAAAGAAAGTAATGCTAGAAATGTTGATACAAGTGATGATGGTGATAACAATAATGATGTAGAAGATAGTGATAATAATGACAATATAGATAATGGAATTGGAGAAATGTTAGAGGATATGGGAAATTATATGGATACTATGGATGATAATAGTTTGCCTAATACTTTTGATAGAATTAAAAAAGATAATTTTAAGAAGTTATTGAAAGTAGCTAAAGAAGAATTATATTTAAGGTGCTTTAATATCTCACAAATATCTTTTATTATGAAGTTATTGAACTCGAAGGTATATAATAAGTGAAGTAATAAATCGTTTGACATGTTGATTGAGTTGCTTAATGATGCATTTTCAGAAGGGCAAAAATTGTCCAAATCTTTCTTTAATGAAAAAAATTGTTAATGAACCTTGTATTAGGATATATATCAATACATACTTGTAAGTATGATTGTGTTATCTTTTGTAAGGAGTTTAAAGATCTTAAAGAATGTCCTACTTGTGGTACATCAAGGTGGCAAGTTGATGATGGGAAAAGAAAAAAGATACCTCATAAAATCTTAAGATACTTCTCTATTAAACCACAATTACAAAAGCTTTTTATGTCAACTAAAACAATAGATATGAGGTGACATAAAAAGAAACACATTGATAATAACGTTATGCATCATCCAGCAAACTCAAAGGCATGGAAAGACTTTGATGGGAAGTTTCCATGGTTTGCAAAGGATTGTTGTAATGTCTGACTTAAGTTAGCTCTGATGGATTTAATCCATTTGGTAATATCATTACTTCATATAGTATGTGGCTAGCAATTCTTGTGCAATAAATTTACCCCCATGGAAGTGTATGAAAAAGCCTTTTTCCTTATTGTTTTTACTTATTCTAGGACCTACTGCTCATAGTAAGGATATCAATGTATACGTGCAACCATTAATTGATGATTTACAACATCTCTAAGAGGTTAAATCAAAAACTTTAATATTATAGAAAGTGAAAAATTTAGAATGATTGTGGCTATTTTGTGGACTATAAATAATTTTCCAGCCTATCATAATTTGTCTGGATAGAGTACTAAAGAGTATATAGCATGTCTTGTGTGTAACCATCAAAATCATTCAATGTGGCTACAAAGTAAAATATGTTATATGGGACATCTTTACTACTTAAATCATAGGCATAGATGGTACATAACTAAATTGTCTAATGGAAAAGTAGAAATTACACTTTTCAGTCAATCATGTACTTGATCAATTATCACATTTGTAAGAGTTTATACCTTAAAAACACCCAAGTAATAGAAAGAAAAAGTGAACTTTTCTTGATCTTAATTGGAATAAAAAAACGTACTTTCAATTTATGATATTGGAAGGATTTACTATTGAGGCATAATCTTGATGTCATGTATAATGAAAAAAGCATTTGTGAGAATATTTTAGGCATTTTGATGGGGATTGACGGTAAATCGAAAGACACATTTAAAACTAAATTAGACTTAAAAGACATGAATATAAGAAAATATTTTCATTTAAAAAGGAGAGATGATGGGTCGTATATGATTCCACCTATCTGTTAAATTATATCAAAAAAGGAGAAATTAAGTTTTTATCCAAATTTTAAATCAATTAAGTTTCTTTATGGTGTCCCTCTAATATAGCCCATTGTGTCAATGTTAATTAGGGAAAAGTTTTTGGATTGCAAAGCCATGATTGTCATGTACTTTTGCAACAATTACTTCTTGTTTTAATATGCGGGTATTTGTTAAAGGATGTGTTTGTAACTTTGACACAATTGGGTGATTTTTTTAAAGTAATTATGTTGTAGGAATCGAAAACTAAAAGAACTAGAAAAAATGGAAAAAGACATAACTATGATTTTATGTAATCTTAAACAGTTTTCCCTCCACCATTCTTTAATGTTATGGTGCATATGGCAATTTACTTGCCATTCGAGGTAAAACTTTGTGGATCAATTCAATTTTGACAAAGGTTTCCAATTAAAAGGTAATTTGTATTCACTTCTACCTTTTTTGTATTTCAGTATTATTTAGTAACAAATGCTAGTGTTTTTATACATTTTAGGTTTTTAGGCTCTCTTAAACACTATTGTAAATCTTATGTGTCAAATGAATGTTTCACATCTTGTTCTAGAAACTTGAACAACATGGAGACATGATTTAATAGAGAAAAACATAACTTTGATTTTGGTCAAGATAGTGGCTTATTAGTTTTTTTACCAGAAAGTAAGGCCACTTAGAACTGAAAAATATGTGGAGTTAACTAAAGATGAACTTGAGCTTGGTCATTAGTATATGCTTAATTGATTATATATTTATTCTATAACACTTAGTGATTACTGCTATGAAATGCTTAAGACATTCATTTTAGTTCATATTTGGTTTGTACAATTCAGAAGTGACAGAGCTAAAGTGAGTCAAAAGCACAATATTTTAGTTGTCTTCCTGAGATTCACACTCATTTGTCTCCATAAAGCAAAAAGAAGAAGGATTAAAAGAAGAGGGGATAAGAAAATGCAAAAACATGAGGTGTATAATAGCTCACAACCATGCTTGAATTTATCATGGTTGTAAAATGACACATGTAGCATGGGTGTGACACTCTTTATCACGCATATGTAAAGGAGGCTCATGTAGGCATTCATGACCATGAACAACATAGTCACACTTATGACTTTTACACCTGGCACCCGATAATCCTACTTTTTAGTATAAAAAGAACATGTGAAGGCAGAAACAATTATGAAAGATTTAAGGAATCGTCTTGGACTCATGAGGTCTCAATTTTGAAGAAGAGAAGGGGAAAAGCTCTATTTATTTGAAGACCCATAGACGGTTAGCTTCGCGATATCAGTTCGAAGGTGATATCAATGCCGAAAAACCTGGTTAAGTATTTCTTTCATTGTTTTTGTTGTTCTTTCTCTTTTTAGGCATTGATTATTTTATCTTATGCTTATGATTTGGGTTTTCATTTATGAATGATTATATTCTCATTATTGTTAGATTGTTTATGTATGAACCCATTGCTAGAATCAAATATACTACATAATCGTTCTATTTTTAATTCATTCGTAGCAATTAATAGTTTCGAATAATTAGGGATAACATAACTTAGGTTAAATGACCTGAACTTATGTTGTTGTTGCCTTGATTAATTTGTTTTCCTAACTCGTAATACGGCTGTTCAATTAAATCTAGAGAGCTTGTTCCAGGTTGTTTGATAGCTAGGTTTAATTAATAAGCTTTTCTTAATTAAACATGACCTGAGAAAAATCAGGGTTAACAGAGCTTGTTGTTAACCTACAATTAATACTTGCTATCAAAGGTATAAGAATAACAACTCAATGAAATAAGTTTAATTATGTGTAGGCCGAGATTGAACCGATGACCAGGTCCCTAACGTATTCTTCACTTTTCATCATTTTTGGATCGTTTTCTTTAATTTGCTTTGTTAGTTTAATTTTACTTTATTTTGTTATTCAAACAAACCCCCTATAACCTAAACACCAATTCTTTTTATAACAAAAGCTAACCGAACACACTTTGTGGGATCGACCTAGACTCATCATTGTTATAGTTATAGGTCTAGTTTTTTTAGTAATGTTACGAAGCGCTACATCAGTTTGAACAATCTCTGTGGAATCGACCTAGACTCATCACTGCTATAGTTGTAGGTCTAGTTTTTTTTAGTAGTGTTACAATGCGCTACATCACTTTCCCAGTCAGCCTCATTGTAGAAGTGATTACTTAATTATTGGAAGCTCAACCAAAGACCACTTGCATATGTGCATTTGAAAATGAGATGATTTATAGTCTTATAGCCTCTAAACTAAGTCTATAGCATGGATTAATTTCTAATACCCTTTAATCATATCCAATATGCTAAGTTTGTTTTACAATGCTAACCAAAGTATGAAGGAAACCTTTAGGGATTGGTATTTGAATCAAACTAGTCAAACCTTTAATTTTAGAAGTATGAGGCCTAAAGAGGCATTGACGTGACTTATTTGTGAAAGTCTTAGAGGAATACGTCTCCATATAACCTTTTCCTTCCTATTTGAATTATGATTATAAGAAGCAAGGCCTCTCAGTATTAAGATATTGCATCTACTATTGCAAAACCATTCATTTCAATTGATGAGCATATTTATCTTAGCATTTTCAAGGTGTAATACCCTTATGTTTTGATAGTTAGGAAGGAGATATAGAGGGCCTAAATCACTACATTTATCAAAAGATAGTGAGGAGTTATCAACATTACCAATTCTGATTTTGATTACATTTTACAAGTTATAGCTAAGCTTTAGTAGTTGCAGCATTGACCAAGAATAATCACTCTTGAGCATTAAATTCTAGAAGTTATTATTCCTTAAGTAACGACCATGGATCTATTTAACTCATACATATTCATTATTAGTGAGAATCCTTTATGTTCTCTTTGCAAGTAAGACCTTGTTCATCAGAAAGATTAAAAGGATTCCTAAACCTCTTTTGTACTTTGGCAAGTAGATATTCTTCCATATAACCTTTACATAAGGTTTCGTATGAGCATCACTAAACCATAGAAAAAAAATTCCTAAGAAGCTTCTTAATATCCCTAGCCATCTTCCTAGGGAGAACTAAGTAAAAAGACCAATAAAGATTATCAAGCACATAAAAAATAAGTTGTAATACACCTACAAAAGAGATTTTTTTTCTTCAATGACGAACTCTCTTATGTATCATATCATAGAGAGGTTGATAGTTTCTATATGAAATTCTTTTAGAAGATACTAGAATTCCCAAGTAAGTAATGAAAGATTGAAGTTGTTTAAAAGTTTGCACTTACTGTAAAATTTCAGGTTGTTTTCCCTTATGATGTTATGGTGTAATAACTGTGTGAGGAGTTTGATAAAAAGAGTAAATAAATAAGTAGAAAGGGAATCTTCTTGCTTTATTTCTTCACTCCTTTAATAAGTTGAGAAGCCTCTACATTAATAAGAACATTGAAAAAAAGAACTAGTAATGCATTCATTGATCCAAGAGATGAATAGAGGGTAAAAAGCCAAAAGCTTCCAGAGAATGAAGAATAAAGTCTCAATCAACTAAATCAAAAGCCTTATGAAAATGTGTCTTAATAAAACAATTCTTACTTGAACATTTAGAATGGTAATTCTTGAATAACTCTTGATCAATTAAAATATTATCACTTATTGATCTTCCCTCTATGAAAGCTACTTGAGAGGGATTAATGATAAAGGGTAAAATCAACTTTAGCCTAGAAGCCAAGAGCTTGAAGATTATCTTGTAGAATGTATTGTAGCAAGCAATAAGTTTAAACTCTCTTAAAGAAATGAGGTTAGTGGATTTAGTAACTAAGAAAGTATATTTTTTTTTTATACTTTCAACATTCTAGCCTTTAAAAGAATTCTAACACTGCATTGCAAACATTTATTTTAATAGAGCCTTAGTTTGTTTTTTAAGGCAGTAGGCATTATATCCAGCAAGACTAATATCCTTGTTAGGTTTGAGGCTAAATAAGTCCTTTTAATATCATCTTACAGAAAAATGCTTAGAAAGGATCTCTCTTTGATCATTAGTGATCATCTTAGTAATGAAGCTGAGGATGTCGACAGAGGGTAAGCAAGAATCTTTGGAAATAATCATAGGCATATTTCAACACCCCTTTTGATCATTAATGACTCTAACATTTTTTATTATAAGAGAAGTGTTTTTTTTAGTGTTTCTTATTAAAGAAGATCTCCATGAATGTAACTAGTATTGTATCCCCATCTTTTAGCCATAAAATCTTAGATTTTTCCTAACCAAAGAGCAATAAGCATTAAGTATTTGTCTAAAATTCCTTAAGGTCAATTTCTCATTCAATTACATAGTGGCATCTCCTAAGAATCATAAATCTCCTTTTATTTTTGATGAAGTATCTCCCTAGCTTTATCCTGCTCCAATCTTGTATTAGAGTGATAATTTGGCTTACGCTTTTAGAGTTCCTCTTTAATCTCCATTAACTTCTTATAGCATTTAAATTTCTTATAAATGTTTAAAGCTAGACCCTCTTTTACATCTTTTTAGAAAACTTCGGTATTATAAAAGGAAGTTGAAAAAACTAAAAAGAGAAATCCTCTTTTAGGCATAAAAAACATATCTAAATAAGGGAATTGATTAGAGCAAAGACAATTATTAAACACAACTTTACTATTTTGAAACCTCTTAAGCCATAGATGGTTAACTAATGCTCTGTTAAATTTTTTCTCATAAATCAGTAACCTTATTTGTTTTCCTCCAGTTGAAAATTTTTCCCTCAAGCTTGAGATTAGGTACTTTAATGTCTAATAAGCAAGTCTTGAACTTATTATAAGTTCTTATAAGAATCATTTTTCCTTTAACTTCTAAAGTTGATAAGATGTTATTGCCTTAAACTTCTTAAGTTCCTCTTTGATCCTTATTAACTTCTTGTAGCATTTGAATTTCCTATAAATGTTTAGATAGAAAACTTTTTCTACCTCTTCTTGAAAACCTTCAATATCACAAAAGGATGTTGAAAAACCTTAAAGGAGAAATTCTCCTTCAAGCCTTAGACAAATTATGAATCTCAATAGCAGAATGATTAGAGCAAAGATAATTATGGAACACAACTTTTCTATTTTGAAACCTCTTAAGCCGTAGATGGTTAGTTAGTCCTCTGCAACCTTTTTTTCTCATAAAGTAGTCACTTTCTTATTTGTTGCTCTAAGTAAAAAGTTTTTCTTTGAACTTAAGATCACAATATCTGATAAGTAGGACCTGAACTCATTATAAGGTCTTCTTAGTATTATGTTTCCTTCATCTTTTGAAGTTGGTACGATACTATTGAAGTCACCTAAAATTAGCCAAAGGTCTTGTATGAATCTAGACAAGTTCCTAAGACAATCCTAAAGCAAGGATCTCTAGAAAGTAAAATGGAAGCGTATATACAGACAAGCCAACCATTTTGTCACCTAGTAATTTCAACTGTAAGTTAATGCATTGATCATAAATGAAGGGTTATAAATCTCAATTTTGTCAGGATCTTATGTTATAAATATTTGACCATTGAAGTGCGCTTCATAGTTAGTGATAAGCTTCCACTTTTTGTTGATAAAGTAGGGGTTAACACATTTATTAGCTTTGAATCTAGAAGGACAATGATCATATATTCAATAGAATTATTGTTGTTTTTGGGTTATTAATACTCCTATATTCTAAATCAAGATGGAGATTAAGGAAAATTAGAGGTCGTTTCTTAGCTTTAGCTTTATGACCTAAATTTTGTGACCAAGTTTCCTTCCTTCAACATACTTAAATTCTTTAATTGAGGGATTATATGCCTTATTGTTCAATTTAATAGGGTAGAGATTTGCACAGTTACTAAAATCCTTATTATCATTTATAAGTGATTTAATATGAGAACGAACCCCAATTAGTTCCTTCTACGGAAGATGACCTTGCAGGGAAGCAATTTCTGAGTCTCCTCATAATTTGAGTTCACTTACTGATGACTTTGCACCTCAAAAGTTACAATATCCTGGTTCTCCAAATTGCCAGAAATTGAGGACCTTGGTTCAGATAACCTTAAAGGTCTCTAAGTTTGTAAGTTTATAGATGTGAAGGTTTCTATTTCAGGTCCTATAAACACCCAGTAGTCTCCTCTTTCAAATTTCTTTTTTTGTGGGGGTCTATTTCTTCCTATGAATCTTAAAAGGGGAGTCTCTTAATAGGTTACTTACAGGATATCATTAAACAACCCCTCTTTCTCGTTCAGCCTCAGTAAAGGAATGGAGTTATGGAGTTCTCTAGCCAAATTAACTTCCACATAAAGCTTAGTGTAACCTATTCTCCTTATGGCAATGTTTGTCTCATCTATATAAGGAGGTCTACATATGAAACTTGTCATGTAACTCAGACCAAATGTTGATCAATATTCTAAAGGAATATTATGAATATTTATCCATAAAGGAATATGCTTGGATTTGAGATCTTCAAGATGAATTCTTAGCCTCCATTCATATGCCAAAGACCAAGCTCCATTATCTTCTTTACATTAACAACTGAATCAAATTTAAAGATGAAAAACATTTGTTCATCTATTAGCACATTAGTGAGACCATATTGCTTCCAACTTTTAGCAACTCAAGTTTTCATAGTAGGGTAATCTGGTCTTTTATCTATAAAAAATCCAACAAAGAAAGTAAACCATTTTAAGGCTCCAAAGCATAGGACTTCCTCAGGCAATGTCATTAAACTACCTCCTTGAGTAATATGGGAAGGGATATAAACCAAATTTTCAATAGGAGAATGATCTCCAATAACTTGCCTCAAAAACTTTCAAAGAGGAGGGGGCAGAGCTTTATATCCAACTGGGGACTTCAGGAGGAGTAGGAGTGATTCCAAGGTGTACTGCAGTCAAGGACTAGTTTTGTTATGAAAATTATCTGAGGCATAAAAAGCCAAATAAGAATGAGAAAGAGGAGAGAAGTTAGACTCCAACATGTTAAACATTGGTAAAAAACCGAATGTGGGAAAGAGTTTGTTAAAAGTTAAGAAAAATAATTCCAAAAATAATAAAAATTTGAAAAAAAACAAAAATAGAGACATTCAAAGAAGAAAGGAGCCTATGCTAGAAGGCAACAACCAGAAAGGAGATGAAGCTAAAGGTTAAAAAAGAAAAAAAGCTGAATCAAAAAGCTAAAACAAGTGAAATAGAGAATTAGAATCTAAAGAAGGTGTAAAAGGAAGAAAGCAAAAGAGAGAGAAAGGAGCATTTCTATCTAGCTGTTCAAAATTTTCTATATCCTCAATAATGTTTTTTGCTACTGCATGAAATGAAGATCTTGAAATTCTTTAAGTTAAAGCATCTAGATATTTGAAAATTCCCAATATGTAAAGTATTGAAGTATATAGTGTGACTAATTGCAAATACGCCTTATGCCCTAGTTCCCAATCCTGAAGCTTCCTATATCATGTCACAATTAACTCATTAAGAGAAAGTTGTCTACTTTGAAATTAAGATAGACACGAGATATGACAAAAACCACATGATCAATTGTGTTAAACATCGTAAAGAGACACCTTTTTTGTAGGATTGATGATGAACAGAGAACTAGGCAATACACCTCTTTTGTAGAACTGATTATGATGATGTATGCGTTAAATAGTACATATAATTTGCAACATACAAGTCTATCTCTTTATTCACTTAACAAAAAAGTTTCTGAACTAAAAAAAATAAAGAAAAGAATTTCATGAAGATATATTAATTTCTGCTAGAAATGGTAGATGAAAATAGAGAAGAAATAAGTGTTTTTCTACTATTCATTTTCGTATGTACAGGACTTTATTTATACTACTTTCTACTCTTTTCTATTGGCCGCTGCTCCAAGAATCACGGAAACTATAACTAACAATATTACGATGCTAGTTGTATAGTACTGAAAAAAAACATCTAACCAAAACAATGTACAAAACCACCTGTATGGTGAGAAGTAACAAAATGATCGTGTATAGGGAATGGAATAAAGCTTGAAGCTTGTGTCTGTAGGATTGGCCCAATCCACTAGAGTGTTTTCGGGTATTTTACCGCCCGCCCATCAAGTCGGAGCTTTAGTTGAGAACAAACAACTCCAAACTTGCTAATAAGACCCAAAAATACGCGTGTGTATAGCGGCTTAGTAAACAGATCTGCAAGTTACTTCTTTGTATTCATGTGTTTTAGTTATAGGAACCCTAAGTTCACATAATCTCAAATCAGATGGAGGTCAAACTCGAGGTGTTTCATCCTTTCGTGAAAGACTGGGTTTTTTGAGATGTAGATCGTGGCTTGGTTATCGCAATATAAAGGTATAGGTCCTCGATTGCTAAACTGAAACGCTTGCAGCAACTGCATTATCCATTTTAATTCATAAGTGGTTGAAACTAAGCTTCTATACTCTGATTCAACTGATGAGAGACTTACCGTTGTTTGTTTCTTTGTTTTCTAGAAGATTGGAGACTTTCCGAGGAACAAATAGAAGCTCGTTAAGGATCGTTTGGTGAAGATACAACTTCCCCAATCCGAATCAAAATAAGCCATAAGGTGAGGATTCTCTTCTGATGGGTAGAAAATTCCTAGATCCTGGGTTCCCTTTAGATATTTTAGCACTCGTTTAGCAGCTTTCCAATGTGGTAGTCTAGGGTCATAAATTGGCTAAGTTATTGTGTCACATACGTAATATCAGGCGTAGTGAAGCCTAAGTATTGTAATCTTCCCACTAATCTCCTATACATTTTTGGTTTGTCTAGTAACTCACCTTCTTCAATGGTTAACTTATTTCTAGGGACCATAGGTGTCGCATAAGGTGTACAATTCAACAAGTTGGTGTCTTGCAAGATGTCTCTGATGTATTTGCTTTGAGTAAGTATCATCCCCTCTTCTGCTCTTGCTATTTTAATTCCTAAGAAGAATTTAGCATATCCAGGTCTTTGATAGTGAATTCTGCATTCAATGCCTTTTTGACTGTTTCTATTTGTTTTTCATTTTCACCTATCATCAAGATGTCATCCATATAAACAATTACTACCATGAAATCATCCTCTGTGCCTTTAGTGAATAGACAGTGATCTGCCTCTAATTTTGTGAACCCTATAGAGTATAGTTTCGTAGATAATTCCTTATTCTACTGCCTGCCAGCTTGTTTTAAGCCATAGATAGATTTAATTAGCTTGCATACCTACCTTTTCTTGGCTTTAGTGTAACCTTGTGGGGGCATCATATAAAGCTCTTCTTCTAAACAACCATGAAGAAAAGCATCATTGATGTCACATTGATGGATTGACCATTGCTTAGAGGTAGTAATGGCCAAGAACATTCTTATAGTGATAACCTTTGCTACTGGAGAGAAGATCTCTGAGTAGTCAGCTCCTTCCCTTTGGCTAAAACCCTTTGCTATAAAGTCTGGATTTTAGTTTGTCCACTGTCCCATTTGGATTATACTTTACTTTGTACACCCATTTTGAAGCTATAGCCTTCTTCCCCTTAGGTAGCTCTGTAAGTTCCCAAGCCCTATTCTTCTCCAAGGCAAATAGCTGCACATTCATAGATTCCATCCACCTCTCATCTTTACTAGCAGTATCATAGGATAAATGTTCAAAACTTTCAGAGACATTACCTATAAAGTTGTTGTAGGTATTGCTATGTTTGATGTTTAGCACTCTTAACCTTTCTTCTTTTGTTCCTGCAGGACAACAGACTTGTAATGTTACATTTCCATAATCAAGAGAGTGAGTGGATTGATGTGCTGTGGTTTGATGGACATAGTCTTGCAAGTATTTGGGTGTTTTATGGTTATGCTGCTTTTTCTTTGTGTGGGAGCAGTAGGTAATGTGTCTTGGTCTGGTAGGTTGTCAGATAAAGGGTAGTCGGATGGTTGGGAACTTTGTTGGTTACATGTTGTTTGCCTTGAACCGCCATCACTTTGCTCAGTGGGTTGTGTAGTTTCTATGGTCAGTATTTGTGTAGGATATTTTATGCTTGCATCGTTACTTATGAATAAAGGATCTAGGTTTTTTTTTGTACTAGTAACATTGTCTGCTAAAGGAAAGTCATTCTCATAAAATATAACATCCCTCGACACAAACACTACTTTAGTATCCAAATCCATAACTCTTTAGGCTTTGTAATATGGCATATATCCAAGGAAAATGCACCTTTTTGACCTAGAATCCAATTTTGTTCTATTTGGTGTTTTATCTAATGCCAAAAAAAGGCAAACAAAATTTTTTAAATGATCATAATTAGGTTTCTTTTGTGCAGTTTCTCAAAAGGGCTCATCGAATCTAGGACTTTGGTTAGGACTCTATTTATCAGGTATGTAGCTGTTAAGAGTGCCTCTCCCCAATAACCTCTAGATAATTTGGCCTTGAAAAATAAGGCTCTAGTAATTTGCAGTAAGTGTTTGTGCTTAACTTCCACTACCCCATTCTGATGTGGTGTGTAAGGGCTACACTTTTGGTGTTGAATTCCCATCTCTGTGAAAATTTTGTTACATTCGTGATTAATGAACTCCCTTCCATTATTAGTTTGTATTTTCAATACTCTAGTATCAAACTATCTCTCAGTGTTTTTAAGAAACTTCACAATGGTTTGTAGTGTCTGGTGTTTGTGACTTAGTATAAAGGTGCAAGTGGCTTTTGTATAATCATCCATAAAGATAAGGAAGTAATGTGAACCACCTATAGTAGCGATACTGTATGGTCCCCATAATTCTATGTGTATGATCTTAAAAGGTCTTTGTGTATGTATTTCATGCTTAGGGAAAGGTTTTCTATGCAGTTTAGCCAAAGGGCACACCTGACATTCATGTTTGATAGGGACATAAACATTTATCTCATTAATATACTGCAATTTCTCTTTGGATACATGCCCTAGTCTAAAATTTCACACATTAAAAGTCACAGAAGCATTAAAGGCAACATTCTCAGTCTTATAGAACTCTAAAGAGGGACCTTTTAGGCTATTTGGGGTTAGGACGGTCTCTACATCTAGCTCATACGATCCATTCACTGCCTTGATAATAGCCATAACATCGTTAGTCCAAAGGTCCTGTAAAAACAACTTGTTAGAGATAAAAACCGTAGTAACTTCATTATAAGTAGTAAGTTTATTAATAGACAACAGATTCTTGTAGAAATTAGGTGTATGTAAAATTTCCTAAGAGAAAATATATCCCTTATATGTGTTTAAGCAATATGAGCAACCTCTTGCTTAGTCCCATCAGGTAAAGTAAAAGGATCATAGGCATTATTAACCATATATTTAGTGCAAGGACTAAAATCTGCTGTCATCTGTGTAGATGTACCAGGATCAATAAGCCAAGAGTCAGTACAATTGAATGTTGTGTTCACATAATGTGGAGTATTACCTGCATAATTTTGATACCCTGAATATTTTACCTCTCCAGTAGTTTTGCCTTTGATAGCCTTACTTATTTCTTATTCAATGAAATTAGCAAGACTAGAAGATATCTGCCCATTCAATGAGTTTTCTTCGTTCTACTCTTGTATGGTATCTGCTGGGCTCTTAACTATTTGTGCCATATTTGCCTTCCTTTTCTCCCTTTGTGTAGTAACCTCCTTGTACCAGTCAGGTATCCCATAAATTTTGAAGCAAGTCTCTAAGGTATGTCTATTCTTCTTGCACTTTTCATAGTACTTATCCTCTTTCTTAAGAGAAGGGCCTTTGCTCAGACTATTATTACTTCTCCCACCTTTCTTTGTGCTATTTGATTGTTTAGCTAGCATTGCCATGTTAGAAGTGATGTCCATGGTAGAATTCACTGCTCTTTATCTTTCAACAGTTTGTAGTATAGAAAAGGCTTTATTCACTATAGGTAATGGCTCCATTAACATAATTTGGTTAATAACGTGCTCAAACTCATCATTTAGATCCATTAAAAATTGCACAAGTCTATGAGCATTTTCCTTAGTCGTAATGGCCATCACAAGTACACATAGGGATAGGACTTAAACTGGACAAATCATCCCATAATTTTTTAAGCTTAAATCATCCCATAATTTTTTAAGCTTAGTATAATAAACAGAAACTGTTAAGGTTCTTTGTTTAAGGGAGCTTATCTCCCTTTCTATTTGATACAATAATGGCCTATTAGCTTCACCAAACCTCTCTTGCAATTCTACCCAAAGTTCTCTAGCAGTAATAAAACATAGAAATGCATCACCTAGTTCTTTAATCACGGCTTTGAGAATCCATGATTTTACCATGTTGTCTGTTGTCTTCCATTTGCTAATAAAACCAGATCTTCTATAGGCATGATGCAAGTTCCATTTATGAAGGATAGCTTATCTTTAGCACATAAAGCTATAGTCATGGACTTACTCCAGGTGATGTTGTTGTTGTTGAAGGGTGTGGTGACAAGCACAGCACTAGGATTTTCTGTGTTGGTAATAGAGTAGGGTTCATATTCATTTGTTATGGGCACATTTGTGACAGTAGAACCACTATTGTCGATTGTATTAGACATTGTAGGCTAGGGTAGAGGAATCAGATTTGTGGCTCTGATACTATGGTAGAAATGGTAGATGAAAATAGAGAAGAAATCAGTGCTTTTCTTCTATTCATTTTCGTATGTACAGGACTTTATTTATACTACTTTCTACTCTTTTCTATTAGTTGCTGCTCCTAGAATCACGGAAACTATAACTAACAATATTATGACACTAGCCGTACAGTACTGGAAAAAAAACATCCAACCAAAATAATGTACAAAACGACCTGTATGGTGAGAAGTAACAAAATGATCGTGTAAAGGGAATTGAATAAAGCCTTAAACTTGTGTCTGTAGGATTGACCTAATCCACTAGAGTGTGTTTGGGTATTTTACTAATTTCCAAGGCTGTTCAGTTTTTAACTCTGTAGATTGTATGAATGTAGGCATGCATGCATCCACATATGTGTAACTTTTTTCCATACATTGTTTCTCATATGAATCAACATATCCAGACGAGCTAGACAGTTAATGATACATTTACTATAATTGCCAATGTTGACTTTGAATCCAAATTAAAAGGAGTCCAATAAAACATAGATTGTCCTGGAAAGTTCATGTTGTAGACTCGCGACTTATAGGATCCAGAGCAAGAAGTGTGGTTAATAGACACAAACATGATTTAGGGAGCTGATAAAAAGCTTTAAAAAAGCTAGCTTTTTAAATTCGTGGTGCCTAAAGGTTGAAGACAACTTGAGCTTTTCCCAGTATTCATCTGATGTTGTGCCACATAATCTAAAAATTAGTTACTCAACCTAAAACCATTGAACTTGAAATTTGAATTTACAAGGAAGCACAATAGTTTGCTACAAAACTAGGTGTGAACAGAAGTTAGGTCTCATATTGTTGTACAATTAGTTGTCATTTTCTAAACACCTGAATAATCTGCCTTATCTCTGTTGACTGGTACGAGTCGTCTTCCTGAAAACATCTTCGCCAAAAGTCTCCAGAGATCAATTCCAACTTCATAGTCTGTAAGCACCCAATAGGAGCTTTGAAGCTCTATACCAAAGTGTCACAACTCAGGTTGTGAGAGCATGCTTCCGTATTGGTTAAAAATAGTTTGCTAGACCAAAATCAGCAATTGTAAACCTTCACTTTTTATCAATTAGCAAGTGTGATCCTCTCTAAACAATATTCTCCTATCATGACAGTATTGCAGGCCCGATAGTAGTTCATACATGTAACTCTTGACTTGCATCACAAGAGTTAATGAGCAAATGAAAAACGAAAAGCTCTATTAAAGATTGGAAAAGGGTATTGTAGTTTTGAGGAATAAAATTATTTTCTGCTTATCATAGAAAGGTTACAAAGTTGTAGTATAAGTACAATGTAGGAATCACTTAAAGAAGGAAATTACTAACTAGGAAATTATAAATTAGGAAACTAAAAAAACCAATTTACAGCTGTATTTGCTCACTAATTACAAAATATTCCTTTCCTTTTATATCAAAACCGACACTCTCCCTCAAGTTGGGGCATATATATTTATAAATCCCAACTTGTTGATGATTCCATCGAAGCTTGGCTTGAATAATCCTTTTGTAAGGATATCAGCTACTTGTTGTGTGGTTGGAACATACCACATGCAAATTACTCCATTTTCTAGCTTTTCTTTGATGAAATAACAGTCAATTTCCACATATTTAGTCCTATCATGTTGCACAGGATTGTTAGCAATGCTATTGGCAGCCTTGTTATTGCAATATAGTTTCATAGGACCATCTAATGGTAGCTATAGCTCCTCTAGTAGTCGTTTGAGCCAAATTGCCTCACAAATTCCATTGGCCATAGCACGGAACTCTGCTTCAGCATTGCTGTGAACCATTACATTTTGTTTTTTACTCTGCCAAGTCATCAGATTTCCCCATACAAATGAGCAGTGTTCACTAATAGATCTTCTGTCGATGACCCAACCCACCCAATCTACATCGGTAAACACTTTAATAGTTCTTTGAGCCTTCTTCTCAAAAAATAGTCCACTTTCTGGAGATCCTTTAAGGTATCTCAGAATACAGCAAGCTACTTCCAAATGAACCTTCTTAGGAGAGTGCATAAATCGACTGATAAAACTGACAGCTAAAGCAATATCTAGTCTCGTATGAGACTAATAGACTAACTTCCCAACCAATCTTTGATATCTCCCAACATCAACTGGGTCACCTCTAACGTCACTAAGTTTTTCATTGGGTCTATAGGCGTGTCAGTTGGCTTACAACCTGTCATACCTGTAGCAGAAAGCAGCTCTAGTACATATTTCTGTTGGCTTACCACGATCCCCTTCTTGGATCTTACAACTTCCATTCTCAAGAAATACTTCAGTGGTCCCAAGTCTTTAATCTCAAATGTTCTTGCCAGACTAGCCTTCAAGTTGTTGATTTCTTTATGATCATCACCTTGACGATAATGTCATCCACATATACTAGTAAAATAGTCATCATCCAACTTTCCTTCCTTTTAAAGAGTAAGGTGTGATGAGTCTGACGTTGAGAATATCCTTGTTGTTTCATCTTGTAAATCTTTCAAACCAAGATCGAGGTGATTGCTTCAAACCATATGGTGCCTTTTTTAACAGGCACACTTGGGATCCAAACTTAACCTCAAAGTCGGAAGGAGGTTCCATAAACACTTCTTCTTAAAGTTTTCCATTCAGGAAAGCATTCTTCACATCTAGTTGGTGTAGAGGTCACTCTAGATTCACTGCAACAGATAATATAACCCTTACTGTATTGAGTTTCACCACTGGAGCGAATATTTTAGTGTAATCCACGTTATAAGTCTGAGTGAAATCTTTTGCTAGCAATCTTGCCTTGTATCTCTCGAGCGTTCCATCAGAATTATACTTGATTGTGAACACCCATTGGCATCCTACCAACTTCTTTCCAGCCGGAAGAGCTACTTTTACCCGCGTTTGATTCTTCTTAAAAGCATTCGTTTCCTCCAAAACTGCTGCCTCCCATTCAGGAACTTGTAAAGCTATTTGCATAGACATTTGGAATTTCCATATGATTAAGATATGAGATAAAACAAGAAAAAGAAGAAGACAAGTTTTAAACAAAGACAAAGTTAGATATAAGATATTTGATAATTACATTTCTAACTCCTTTTCTAAGAGCCACAGGTAAATACATATCAGACTTAGGAAGATCAAGATTAGACTCAATATTTAATGGAATAGGATCAGGAGAAATTGTACCTGGCCGTGGGACTTTTTCTGGGCTATACATAGGCATGACTGGCTGTATAGCTTTTGATAGGTGCTTCCTAGAGTACGTTTGACCAAATTTCTTGTCATATTTTGGAGTCTGTTGTGTGGCATCAAGGTTTCTAATTATGACAAATTCATTATCCAAATTATTTGCGTTTAAATTTGAATCATTGCCTTGATTGTTTTCCTTTTCCAAATTGTTTTTCTCTTCCAAATTGTGGTTGAGATTCTGAAAATGATTTCCTACAGATTGGAAATTCACACTTAAAAAATCCAAATCAGCTATACTTAACACCAAATCTTCCTGACTCCCCTTGACCGAATACTCCCCCTAAAGAGGAGGAGAGAAAAAAGATGTTTTTTCAAAAAAACATAGTGTCCATGGTTACAAAATATTTTTTAAAAATTGGATCAAAACATTTGTAGCCTCTTTCAGAGGTTGAATACCCTAAAAAGACACACTTTCTTGCTTTAGGAGCAAGTTTTGTCTTGTTTTTATCTAGATTGGAGACAAAAACTGCATAACCGAATATCTTAAAGGGTAAATCTAAAAAAAGTCTAGGATCTGGGTTATGTTCACGAAACTTTTGTATAGGAATTTCAAATTTCAGGATTTTAGAGGGCATGCAATTAATTAAGAAAATAGCAGTTAAAGAGTGTCACCCCAAAAAGTTTTAGGCACAATATTTGAAAACAACAATACTTTTGTGACGTCAAGTAAATGTGTATTTTTCCTTTCCGCTACACTGTTTTGTTGTGGTGTGTCAACATAAGAACTTTGTTGTATAATCCCTTTTTCAGGAAAAACAATTATGCCAAAACTTTCAAAAAATATTCTTTGCCATTATCACTCCAAAAAATTCATATATTTGCATTAAATTGATTTTGAATTATGGAGTGAAAATTTTTGATAATATCAGCAACTTATTGTTTTTCTTTTATCAAAATAATCCAAGTGAGTCATGTGTGATCATCAATGAAAGAAACAATCCATCTTTTGCCAAAAAAAGTGGGAATCTGTGATGGACCCCAAATATCACTATGGATGAGTTGAAATGGCTTAGATGAAATGTAAGGCTGAGAGTGATAAGAAGATTTGTGATGTTTTGCTAAATTACATGCTTCACATTAAAACGAAGATGGATCTTTATTAATAAATAACTTAGGAAATAAATGTTTCAAATAGAAAAAATTGGAATGTCCCAAACAAAAATGCCATAACAAAACATCTTGATCACTAGACATAAACTCTAACTTATGATAAAAATTTTGGACAGCCATACCCAAATGTAATCCATCTTCCAAGTAATACAACCCTCCACATTCTTTAACACTGCCAATCATCGTCCCCAAAGCCAGGTCCTAGAAAAAACACATAGAAGAGGGGAAATTAGATTGACAGTTAAGGTCACGGGTGAGTTTACTAGTGGACAGCAAATTACAGGACAATTTAGGCACACGACGGACATTGTAAAGGATAATTTTGGCTGAAATTTTGATAGTTCCACTGTCGACAATGGCAGCAAATGTGCCATCTGTAATTTTGATTTTTTTATTTCCTGCAGCGGGTTATAAGAAGAAAAAATTTGAGAGTAATATCTCATATGATCAGTAGCCCCAGAATTTATGACCTAAGGACCAAAAGATTAATTTGAACACTCAAAGGAAGAAGAAATACCTCGCTGGGCTGAAGCACAATAGGAAGAGGAGTTAAGAGAAAATTTTGGAGAGTTAAAAAGCCTATAGGAGTGTTGGAGTTGATCCTTGGTGAAAGACATTGAGTCTGAAGATGCAGTATGGTCCTAAGAAGTTTCAGCCACAGTTATAGTAGAATTGTTAAGAGAAAATTTTGGAGAGTTAAAAGGCCTATACAAGGGCTGGAGTTGATCCTTAGTGAAAGAAACCGAGTCTGAAGAAGTAGTTTGCTCCTGAGAAGTTTCAAGCACAACTATAGTAGCTTTCCCATCTGCCTTCTTTTTGTTTTAAGGCGGCTTTCTATGAAGCTTCCAACACTTATCCTTTCTATGCCACGGCTTGTCACAAAAATCACAAGAAAATGGTTTTTTCTTGTCACTACCACCATCAACACCCTTGAAAATCAGCGCCATGTTGTCTCCATTTTGAGTCCAGTGGATAGGTTCGTTCATCACACACTTTCGGTCTTCCTCTTGGCATAGTTCAAAAAACATAACTCGTATTGAAGGTAAAGGCTGGCGGCCAAGAAGTCGGCCCTTGATTTCATCAAAGTCGTGATTAACTATAGCGAGAAACATAAAGACGCGATCATCTTCATCTTTTTTTTCCCTTACAAGATAGCTGGGATTCTCCCATGTATCATCATAATACAAATCCAATTCTTGCCAAAGAGAGAGCATTTCGTTGAAATAAGTTGTGACATCTCTATCACCTTGTTTAGAGAGCCACAGTTCCCTTTTCAATTTAAAAGTTTGAAAGAAACTCCCAATATTAGAATATGTCTCTTTAACAACACCCCAAATTTCTTTTGCATCCATGTATATGAACGGATGATGAATCAATTCTTCCATGGAATTTAGCAACTATCCCATAATCAAAGAATTCTTAGAACGCCAATGCCAAAACGTGGAGTCAGTTGCTGCTAATTTTGGCTCATCTCTAGTCAAAAATCCAAGTTTTCCTTTTCCATCCAAGGCTAGTTTGACAAACTAAGCACATTCTAAAAAATTCTAACCATTAAGCCTCACCATTGTAATCTGCAAGGATAGTAGTACATCAACATCCAAACTGGTCAGAGAAGAGGTGATAGCTGACTGGTCGATTGGTAGACAAGATGTACTAGAAGTACGAGAGATTGTTGACATGATGTGGCAGGAAAAAAATGGAGGAAGGATTTAAAGGGAAAATAAATCCAAAATGTTGGAAAAATCATATTGTAGGTAGGAAAAAATCTGACTTAAAGGATGAAGAGAACTAAAAAACCGAAGCTTTAGAGTGAAGAAATCGACTGTAGAATGCAGAACAAGGAGTCAGCAGCCCCAAGAAAGGAGAAAAAACCCTAGTGCTTTGATACCATGCAATTTTGAGGAATAAAATTATTTTCTGCTTATCATAAAATGGTTACAAAGTTGTAGTAAAAATACAATATAGGAATCACCTAAAGAAGGAAACTACTAACTAGGAAATTATAAACTAGGAAACTAAATAAACTAATTTATAGCTATATCTACTCACTAATTACAGAATATTTCCTTTCCTATTCCTTTTATATCTAAACCGACATGTATTAGTGCCTTTGATTCTGTAAGTCTTAATTCAGGTGGGAGATAATTGATGCAACTAAATATGTCCACATGAAATAAAAGACAAGATAAGGACTATACTGCAACCTTGATCTGGCTAGTCCTTCAAGCTTTAGGACATTGGGTGATCAAGCTTTTGCAATGTGATAATTTTTTAAGCCATAAATTTCACGTTCTCAGGCTCTGACATCTCCAAACGGACCTTCTTCGCGGCCACAATTTTCCCAGTGGCCTTATCCTGAGCTTTATACATAACCAAAACAGAACATGAGTAGTTAGTAGATGTGTTCATTATACCAATTAAAAATCAGGCAGAGTATAAACGTTGTAAGTTTGATATACAATCAAAGTTTCAATGTTGACCTATTTTGAGTTCTTTCCGTTCACTTGTTCCTAGCTAATACTAGTACATTATGGCATGAGAAGATAGAAGATGGTTTAATTATACCAATCACAATTCAGACAGCTTATAAACATTATAAGCTTGATATAAATCCTAAATTTCAATCTTGATCTATCATGAATTATTTGCATTCAGCTGTTCCTAGCTAACACTATTATTATTTTTCTCTCCTTTGAAGAGGAATGGCTGTCAGAAGCACAAAAAATAACATCAAAAAAACATACTAGAAGACCAAAAAAAAAAACATACCAGAAGACAAGCTTAAGGAACAAGCTGAAGAATAGAAATCATTCTTTTTCGTGAGAGTTGACAAGCAAATTTGTTATATATATCCTTTCCAATTATTACGAAAGTGCTTGACATTGCTAAGTTGAACATCAAATGGGAAATAATAAAAACCTAACAATCAACCCCTCTACCCAACAAGATATGCATGAGCAGACCTATTTCATTACAATGAACAAAAACAAAGAGATCAGGCTTAATAAGAAAACATAGGAATCCTCAGCTTATCAAGATTGTCGTAATTCTCCGCAGTCTTTGGAACTAAACCATCTTAAACCTCTTTTGAAACATTACCGTTGAGCCGCTTTGGCCACCCATCAACAACGTCCTCACCACCGAAGTGATAGAATTTTGTTAATATTTTATGGACTAGCATAATAAACATAATTTTGTACAAATCCTGATTAATTTGATGTCAAGATAATTGGGCTTGTTAATTCTCTCTATAATATGTCATTGGGCCTGTGTTCATAGGCTTGCTATGTTGGGTAGGCTTGGCTCATATTTTGCAATGCACAAGAGGCCCTACTACTAGCCGACCTTAAATACAGTTGCCCTATTGAAAACTATATGTGGTTTTGCTGATTAGGGTTTGGAATAGCAGTAGTTAATCCTCTGCGTCTCAGTCACATCGCTTCATAGAAAACAACAATGGATTTAATTGTTCTACAATTTCCAGCTATTTATCCACACTATTATTGAATATAGCATATTGCAATCTTAGGGTTAATTAATTGTGTTGATTAATTATGAAATTAATCCGTAATTTCGTGTTAAATTTCCTTCATTGTCTTCCTACGAACTTTATAATACCGGATTGGAAATAATTAGGATGCATGAATGCCAAGGGCATATTAAAATCGTATGGGATACTTAATAATATGCAAACCGTAGCATAATCTAAGTGTATTAAAGCCTAGGTATAAACTCTTAGTACAAAACTCCAATCCTTTAGATCTTAGTTCAGCCTATCAATCTTATATGAAGATCATGTCAGTAAGGAAGAAATTAGTAAAATGAGTAATCAGGAACATGAAATGAGCTTGTTTATGCCTGGCTTGTGTATAAGACAAAACAAGAAATCAGTAAGAAATCAAACTTCTTACTACACCTATTAACAAAATTCTAAATAAAAAAATAGGATCTGAATGTAATAACAAAGGCAACTACTAAAATACTATAAACATATCCCTAATGTAAATTCTTTAAACTTCAAGAAACCAAAACTACAATAAGAAGGCTGGGATAAATTAAGGTTATTATAGGTTTTATTTAGACTGAACCCAAACCCCACCTTATTTCACATTAGGCTTCAACTCATTGGCTATTAAATGCCTAGTGAAGTCTTTATAAACTTTCATACTATATAGGAGTCAACCTTAAGTTAAAGAAGTTACAGCTTGTTTGATTTCAGGAATAAAAATCCTATTACTGATGTATCCTTAAAAATTAGCTATATCTTTGTTTGGTTAGGAAAAAATACGAAAAATAACAAATCCTAGATTTAGTTTGGTTTCTGGTATTGTGTCAATGTTGTTCACAGGCATAGTAAGTTAACAAAGAAAAGTTTTCTGTACAACTACAATATTATTATTGGAGCAATGGTACTGACTTTTTTAATCCCTTTCTAGGTCGTGAAGCATTACATGTACTTAAATTTGTCTGAAAATTCTCAGCGATTTGTTTCTGCATTTTTTAATCTCATATCATCTCTTGCCGAGACATTTGTGTAAGCAAACCATTTTCTTGTTCTTATTCATTATTGAACTATTACTTTATCCTGCATTCACTTATTTGTCGAATTGCAGATTTATATACATGGGGTTTGATATTGCAATGGAAAAGCACAGTTGGTCTCATGTTGGATTTATCTTTTTCTCAATTGTATCCTTTTGTAATTTCTCAAGGAAGCAGAATAGCAACAATTATGAAACATCCCTCATTGTCATTCCTTGACTTGCTTCTGACTGTGGCAAATATTCATTACAGTTGCAAGGAATGCAAACTGAATATGCTGTAAACGGACAAACATTATAGTTTCTATACATAAAAAAAGTATTGTATTCGCTGTATCTATAAACCTTTTGCCAATGAATTGGAAGTTAATGCAACTATTTATACCTTTAGATGGTGCATCCCTTTCTTCCCAAATTGTAACATTTGTAATTATATTGTATTTTTATCCTCATATTATTCATGTATTTTTGTTCATGTTAATAATAATAATAATAATAATAACAACAACAACAACAATACTACAAGAAAATAGTATAATTTACGACGTTTAAAAAACGTCACAAAATCTCAAAAAACATCATAGAATACAATTTGCGACGTTTTAAAAAACGTCACCGAAAATGTCGTAGAATGTGGTGCAGACAAAAGGTTTCTGCGACGTTTCCCATAAAACGTCACAAAAAACAAGGACATTCCACTACGTTTTAAGAAACTTCAAGGAAAGTCAACGTTTTTGTACTTTCCGCGACGTTTTTGGACATTCCGCGATGTTTTTAAGACGTCGCGGAATGTTGCTTTCTGTGACGTAAATACAAAAACGCCGCGGATAGTTGTATTATTTTCAGTTATTATTTGTTTCCAATATTTTCAAAAATCATTTTAATTTAATAATTTTTTAATTTTAAAAATTATTTTTAAAATACAGTTTTTAAATCTTATTTGTTTAATAACTATTCAATATTATTTATGAATTTTATTTATTTAATAAATCTTCAATTTTTTTAGTATATCATTAATTCAAATAATTATTCGTGTATCACAAGAATTTCATACCTATAGACAATGTATTATTTAATTGCAATTCGTAAACATGTCATAATACACTAATTAATATCAAAACTAATGGATGAAACATTTGGGATTCTAGAAAAAATGGAAGGAGGGAGATATAATTAAAGCTTCTTTAATATCTGCATCTGCAATGCACTGGCAATAGATGCATAAAAACCATCATATCGTAACGTTTATCATATCTCCTAGAGAGACCAAATTAAGGCAGCCCAAATATCAAGTCATTGATCAAGATAATAATATAAGAACAAAAACATTCTTGTATCTATTAAGTCCACCAAATAATCGGAGTCTACGGACATTCTATTAAGTCTTGCCATGCTTTGCTTAAGAGCTCGGCAGAGTTTTGAATTGTCTTCCTCTAGCTTATTTACTCTGTTTTTTGAATCTGCGAGCGTCCTTTCAGTTTGTGTAAGCTTGGCTAAAATATCTTCCTTTTCCCTCTTTGATGCCTCCCTTATTTTGTCTGCATCCTGAAAGAAGCAAAGGCTTGTTACTTTAAAGGAGATATTGACATCCAAATCAAAGTCCCAGTTTTTCCAGGTCAGTCGAGAAAAAGCAAGCAATATATCAAACAGAAATTCCTAGGTAACAAAAATAGAAATTCATTTAAAACCCAACATCGACTATATGATTCAATATAAGAAACACAGGAAAAAGTGACCAGCTGAAGCGAACAGACAGAACATATTGACCTTGCCAAGATAGAGAAAATCTACCAAATTAGTGTCATAAATTATAAATGCATGTTGAATCATAAATTGAAAACAGTAGGAAAAGCCTGTACTTTCAAAATCTCTAAAAGTTTAGCTGAATCTTCTCTTGCCAAAGAGAATTGACGTTCCAAATGTTCCTAACCATATAATAGTAATATTAGCATAAGAAATAAACTGAAATAGCCAGATATTCAACAGTTAACTGCAAAAGTAACAAAATTTACCTTAGCTTCAATTTCGGCAAAATACTGACCAAGTGCAGTTTGAAGGTTTATAAGTTCAGTATCTTTTGATTCTGTTATGCTTATACAATTTGTAAGTTTTCTATTCAAATCTTCAATAATTTCCTTTGATTTCAGGATGTCACTGTTGTTGTTCATCTTGACTTGCAATTGCTTGCTTCAAAGCTTTCTCCAAGTTCAATAGTTGAGCCTTTAGATATTCATTATTCTGACAAAGTTCTTCAATAATTTCACTGTCCTCATCCCTCTTTTATGATTATTCAGATTCCTAGACAAGGACAATTACAACATAAAATTTGACCTATCTGTCAATTTATTGTCTTCCTTGCAATTGATTGAAGAGCCATATGTTAAAATTTGGTTATTCACATACAAAGAAAACTTTGCATTTATTGTAGATTCTTTGTGGATTGAATCCATTGAAAATGGTGAGGACAGATGCCCCTAATGACAAAGGATGTCATACGAAAGGACGCTCCCAAGAGAATGACCATATATAGAGACCTGAAAGTCTCAAAAATTACTTTGAACATTCAATGGAAAGTAAAACAAAGAAATAAAAGTAATGCATATGAAGCATATAACTTGCCATCATAACCAGGATTTTTCTTCAAAAACTTTAAGTACAAGCAGTTTAATTGATTTGATACCTACCCCAGGTGAAGTAGGATTAAATTTTTATTACTTTAAGCATGCTTCTGAGCTCAATATTAGGGATCCATTTCCATCCCATGTGACAAGTAATTCTTGAAAAGAAAATGAGCAATGAGACAGAGATATATATAAATGTAAACAGTAAATCACAAAATAAAATCTACACAATAAATGACAAGATACAAGCCTCACAAAAGAATTCTTAAAATGGTTGAACCATAGATAAAACAAAAGCCCTCCCTTATGTTGAAGTTCAATATTAATAATAAGGAATAATATGAATTGAATTCATAACAGTCATGTTGGGCCCGGGTCTTGATTTGGACTTCATGGCGACTACACGCCATAATTTGGATTTAATGAATTAATAGTTAAATAAATTTGGGAACATAATTTAGTTAAAGTCAATTCATGGTAGGAATTTTTGTAATACACAATTAATAATGAAATGTCATAAAATAATTTTAGATATGAAAATAAATTAAAGAGGGGGGTTGGATAACACATATAATCACGTAGAACTTAACCAAAAAAATGTTTTTATCTAACATTTGTAATTGTCAAGGCCATGACACAAAAATGTCATAACCATGAGTTTTCATAAAAGTGTCACGACTATGACATAATATTGTCATGGTCGTGACAAAGGGGAGAGGGTTCCTAAGAAAATCGGGACCCAACAAGTCAAATCATAAAGTTTCTAATGCCACATCAACAAATTCGATTGAAAGCTGAAATTATAAGTGAGGTCCAAAGATTTACTCTTAGATTTTATATTTACAAGATATACTACATGATGCTTAAAATCTCCTAGGAACTGTAGGAACTATGAAACAGCAGATGGATAAAAGATAAGGAAATAAAATGGTAAGGTTTATATCCATATGTTTACACACACACACACACGTTCGAAGATGAAGAGGGTAGAGAACACAAAATAATGGATCTATATTCCCTGCATTGTCCATACAGTCGATTTTGATAAACAAAAGCAAAGCATCAAGAGACAGGGTTTGAAAATGGAGATAGTGTACCGAGTCAATAAAACTTTGACAGTAAATAGGGCTTATGTAGTATAAGATGTCATGAACCGTAGCACTCAGCATGATCCACAAGCCTCTTACACCATCTAAAGTACACTTGTCCACAGTAGTTTCACCGCTAAGTTTTAAACTGTTCCTCCATTAAAATAAAAAATCTGATAGAGAATTCAAATTAGATTCATATATATGGTAGGAAATATCCAAAAGATATGCAAGTTTCATAAGCAACCAATCCTAAAATAGTCAACGGCATGAGAATTAAGAAGCTAATGAAACAAGTATACAAATTATTAGGCTCCATATACACCAATTATGACATCAACAATAAGAAGTGTTGCTTCAAACTTCTCAATGACATACAAGTTAGGGAAATAGGAATCATATCTTTTATATATCAACAATTTTGTGAATTAAAAATTTTATAGCTTCATGATGCTATAACACTAAAAAGGACGAACATTCCTATAAAAAACTGGTTCCTTCATCTCACAATAATAGCTCTCTTTAGTGTTTTTTTATAATCCGTAGCTCATATCAGCATCTGAAGTCATCATCAATATATGAAGAACCTATGAAATCATTCTGTAAAACTGAAACTAAGATCTTATTTACCTGGCATGGAATGAAAAGAACACGTTGTATAGATCGTTGTTGTGAAGTAAGATGTCTTTCAGCAAGATTTGATTAGATATGGAGAAAATGTAACACCCCACTCCCGCTAAACCCGAACCTGATATCGACAGTGATACTCGGATCCGTGCCCCGCGAGGGTGGTGTGTCACATCACTTAACACATCACTTAATAAAAGTCGGTATTAATTTTTTTTTAAAACTCTTTTAAAACACTTTACACATATCACTTATTGTGTGTCCACTTTTTCTTTTCAAAACACTTTGTCCATTAAACAGAAAGCAGAACATAATTACAACACAATGGAAAATCACAAACACTTTTATTAGCCACTTGGGCCCATTTCCAATTTCACAAAATACAATTGTTTCAATACAATTTCTCAAAATTAACTGTAATAATTAATTACAAATCAATAATTAATTTGCGGAAAATTACAATCAAATCAAATGACACAATGCAGACGCGAGCTGATCCCGACCTCTTCTTTTCTCTCTCCTATGCAACAGACATACTCCCGTCTCCTAACGGGGTATTCTTCTGAGTCCTGAGTCCTGAAAAATATTTGCAAATTGGGGTGAGCTTGCGAACTCAGTGA
>JANIIA010000003.1:37122697-37141908 GCA_027478495.1 Erythroxylum alaternifolium | reverse complement strand
TGTCATACTGAGAATGGGGCGTGCGACCATTAAAGAACTAATAGTGTTATATTAAGTCACCATCTAACTAAAATAACACTTTCACATATTCATGATACCCCAAATCATCCACAACATCACTGATGCATACACTGTCCCTTTATGCTTATAGATATATCATATGATTATACACCAAGTATAATTTCCCGAGCTGATATTGTGATGAAGGAAAAGATTCTTCCTTAGACACTCATAATAATCCATTTTAGCTTAATTGACTACAGGCTTGCACTCTTCAAATATACTGCCACATGATGCATTAGTAAATTAACTATAGGTATGCTTAGTCCCTATGATTTTGTCATCTTTTCTTAGATTAAAGTAGTAAGAGAGATTATTAATGATGTTGGAGCAACCCTAAGTATGGTTTACAAGCCAAGGCCACCTGTTATCTTAAATAATAACTTGTACCTTTGAGTTTGTTAGGATACTTCCCGTAAGGTTTCTAACATTTGGGAGTTTGTCTAATGACTCTAGGGGATGCCAGTTATCGAACTATGGCCAAATGCTACTATTTTTTCTTATCATATTAATTGTATAAGGTCTCACTACTTTGTAAGTTCTAATATTTGCTGTCAAGTTCATTAGATATTAGACTTTAAATTGATCTCTCAAGAATTGGGTGTAGATCCATTTAACCTATATAACTTCTTGATTTGTGAATAATTTCCAAAGCGCTTCAGTAGTAAGGCTTCATTATTAGTTTTGATTGCCGTGATTGTTAATCCTCCTCTACTCTTAGGTTAACAAATTATTAAATTTTAGCTCTTTTAGAAATATGTTTTGCTTTCTCGATCGGAGGAAGTTCTTAAAGAATCTTTCTATAGCTTTAGTGATATTGGTGGGAATGAACAAATGAGAGCACCAATACACTTGGTATCTATATAAAATTAATACGATAAGGTGTAATATCCATGCAAAGCTCAAAATTTGTTTTGTCAAGTACCGATTCTCTTCTAAATGACATTAAATAAAGGTGAACAATCCCTAAACCTAAGTATAAAAATAGTAATAGAGATGCCAAGACATGTAAAACAAGTAATTTGAATCCTAACAAACCAATAACTTCATTAACAAAATCTTAAAGGCCTACTAATAACATCAGGTGGCTTTCATGTATATTAATTGAGACCTTGACATTTCTTAGAAAGCAACTAAAGATCTAAGAATGATTTAGGAAAATTCCATGTTGGCTCTGCAAAATGACTAGACAAATTCCATGTTGGCTCTACAAAATAAAAGCAATCTATATGCAAATGTTTGATAACATGGTACATATATATGTATTAATCTTATGTTGGCAATTAGGGTTTGAATTATTAAAAGAAGAGGCAGTGGGAGAAAAAGAGGCTTTTAGCCGCAGAAAAGTTTGAAAGCATGAATAGTTAATTTAGAATCCAGTTACAAGAGTGAAAGATCAAAGGAAAAGTCATTCTTAGAAGAAGAACAAGGATGTCAACAAAATTCATCAAGAATTCAAGATTCAAGATTTAAGATGATGACTTCTTTATGTTTTGCTCTTCCTTATTTGTGATTTTTATTTCTTGTTTATTCATGAACTAATTGAGATATATATTTAGGTGGGATGGAATCTAAGATGTAATATGATTAATTGATTTTCTGATTTAACGAAATATCTAGTTTTCTTGATATTTATCCATGTTCTTATAATTAGTTGAATTAAAGGAACAAAGTTGAAGATTCAATTATTAGATTCAAATATTAAGATCGAAAGATAGTTTGTATAGTTAGATCACAATATGGATAATAAAGATTAAGTGAGTTAATTAATCTAAGGAAAACTAGAAAATCTTTCTAGGTTAAGGTAAAACATATTATAAGAGTTCATAAATTAGATTAATACATTCTTAGATTGTGTTGATTAAAAAGATATTTCAATTGGTTCAATCTAAGGATGAGAGTTATGTCACTCAAGGGACAACATAATTGTAACTTAAGATCTCTTATTCATCCAAGAAACTAGAATTGTTCATTAAATCAAAGTGAAGTTGAAACATAGTGAAGTCTTAAGGGATATGTTACCTAAATCCATTTTATTTATAGGTTGCTTTCTTTTTAATTGTTTGTTTATTTTTGTACTTACAATTACTATTTATTTATCTTTTCAATCAATCATAATTAATAGTCTAGACAATTAGTTTGTGAATAATTAGTAATTAATAACTAGTCTTAGTAGGATCGGCCCGTACTCGGCAATGTTAGCTACTCCTATACCGTGCGCTTGCATTTAAAACATATATTACCAAGTGTTTGGTGCTGTTGCTAGAAACTAGGCATAGTTCATATTAAAATTGTAAAGTGGTTAGACTAGACCTTTTGTTTTATTTTATTTTAGTTTTATTATTATTTATTAAAATTTCTTTATTTTTTTCTTTTATAGTTCAATTCTTATATACGATGGTTGAAAAATCATATTGAATCGGACCCTAAGATTGAAATAACTTCACATGTAATCACCTTTTATTTTAATGCATATATCTTTTCAATCATTATAAGGAGTTAAGATTTTGATTCAAAGAAAAACAAGTTAATCGTTAAAACATTATTTGTGGAATTTTTATAAAATGATTTTAAGTAAAAATTTTATCAAATGAATGAGTTTGATTAATTGAAAAACTTGAAATATTTTAAAATACAATTTTAGGAAGTTTGGTCGACTAATATATTGTATTGGTGACCTATGTTAGGGCTCTAAGGTGATTTTGATATACTTCAAAATATAATAGTCAACTAGCATGCCATGTTTGTGGCCAATGTCATTTGAAAGAAAATATAATTTTGTACTAACATTTTTGAAAAATATAATGGTTGCTACACTAGTCTAACAATATAGCATAGTGGTCTAATAGTGCTCTTAGAACTAGCTATCACAATGTCTAGTTTTTGTTTCTGTTGACCATTTTCAGTTGCTTTGCCTAATAAAACTTTGGTGAGCCCTATAACATTAAAGTGAGCAAACAAGGTTATTGAATTTGTAAAGTTAAATTAGGGAGGTTATTTCTTATGCTTATTTGATTCAAAAATGTTCCTCTTCACCATTAAGAAACATTGTAAAAGGTTACTTTGGTCAAATAAATAGACTTATAAGGAGGTTCCTCTTCACCTACTTGGAATAAGATTTTATAGACATAAGTAAGGTTTGTTTCTTATACTATTATAAAATCAATTTTCAACATTTCTTCCCTACACCCTTTACATTGTTTTTGTTTGAGTGACTACATTGTAATTACATTATCATTTTATAATAAATTAAAGGATGAACAATTCATAAGACCAAGAATGTGAAATTGGCTTTTGTTTCTTCAACTCTGAAAGGAAACATAGACAACATAAAGCTCCATGCAATATGAGACTATCATTGGGATACGATTGTGATGTGAGTTTGCTTCTAATTTGATTTCTAATGCCATAACCTTTATAGAGAAGATGATGGCTTTTACTAGGGAGGGTTTATTTTGAAATTGTGGTCTATTAATGTTATCATCAGTTTTAATTAAGATAAATTTTAATGTTAAAATAACATGTCTGATTCTAGCTTAAAATTTAATGCAAATTTTAAAGGCTAAAATATACTTTTATTATTATATAATGAATAAAATATTTAATATATTGTTATTATTCAATAAACAAATAAATTTAGTTATCTTTAACACTTAAAATTTTATGGTATGTTAACTTCTAACAGGTCTCATATGATATGATTTTATGAAAAAAAATCATCATATTTGTTATTTGTCATCAAATTTAACATAAATTTAATAAAAGAGGATTTTAAAACATCTAAATTTTAATTCAGAAAAATTTTAATCCATTAAATCGTAAATGCATTGAATAAGAAAGTGAAAAAATGAATATAAAAGGTTTCTGGAAAGACTTTTATCATCATCCAAGATAAAAGATAGTTTTAAGAGCTAAGTCTAACATCCATCTTTTACTATCTATGAAAAGAATGTTGTATGAGACAGAAAATGAAATAAAAATCTTATTTTATATCAAGTTAAGGTGTTAATTATTATTGATCCTTTTAATATCAGTTGGCACTTAAAATATCAACCAATATTAGTATAGAAATGTAATTTTTTAAAAAAATATGGATTAAATAGAAAAAAAATACCCTAATTTGTCCTAAACTTTAACTCTAGTTGTTGACCCTCTTACAATGTCATAAGCTTTTCCCTTGTCTCCTTTGTCCTTTTACTCCTCTTTTTGCTAGACTGCAGTTCATTCAATTGTCATCTCTTCAATCCTCTCCTACAATTATCTTCTCTTCTCACCTCTAGCTCTCCTCTTCACTCTCATTTGTTCACAAACTTTTCTCTCCATTATTTCCTTAGCTCCAGTTCACTAGCTCGCACTCTCCGATTGCTAGATTGTTGCTGCCAGATTACTGTTGCCAACTTTTCTCTTTGCAATGCCATCAACTTCTCTCCTTAACACTTTTTGTTCTTTAACTCTGTATTGAATTATGGTTTGAATTTGAAGGTCTATACTAATAAAGAAAAACTTGAATTATATGACATAGTTTTAATTTTCAACCCTTAAAGTGATGATTTGCCACTATATTGTATGTTTGAGAATGGTCTTTATCCTGCATAATACTTAATGATTTGCCTTGCCAATTTAATGCATATAGACGAGGCTTTTAAGATATGATCATTAGTATCAAGAGGGTATACTCAACATATTATGAATAGTTAAGTAATGATATTTTTCTTTTAATTTTATAATATAGTTAGTTTTGTAACCTACACTGCCAAAGCAAATATATAAGATATAAGAAACTATTACTTACTTTTAATGTACCTCTACATAATTTTTGATGTTTTCTCTACAATATCCATTTAACTTTTTAACATGTCCAAGTCTGAATTGTATCTTATACATTAGTAAAGAATTTATTTGTATTTGTTATAATCATAACATGTTATGAATATGGTAATACATAGTATTGGCATATGGTCAATCTTCTCGGAACAAACTTTTGAATTATTATAGCTAGTAATGATGTTGCAAATGGACAGCTTAAACTCGTATAAGTTCCAATGACTATAATTGGTTTATTGCTCTATAATACATCAACATTATACATATATAAAAATATTTCTTTATTCTACAGTCAAACTAGTGTTTTGTTTCTTTCACATGCAAAAACTTTATTTTGATATGAAGTTATTAATTTATTTTTTTTATATATGTGTCTATTTGTTTTAAAAATAAATAGAGAAAGTTTAAGTATTTCTAATAATAAAACCTCATTAAGAAAATTTAATGATTCATCTTAGACTCATGTAAGATTGGTTCTTGGTATGATCATACTATTTGTTTGTATTATAATAAATATTTGAAATATGGGAAAATCACCAGATCAAAGAAACATTTAGTTGGGATCAAAAGTGATACGAAGTCTTATAAGAAAGATAGTCATGATGTAAAATGATAGATAAAAACTTTGCTTGAAGAGTATCATAATAAGAAAGAAAGAAGGCAAAGACTGAACTATAAATTAGAAGTGGAAGTTCATTTTGCAGTGATCAAGACATTACTGACAATACTAAAGTTGGTATTCATATCCAACAAGAAGGGATCGTTGTAACTGATATAGGAAAAGAAGAAGATAAGTATCTAACTTTTTAGCTCTAAGAACAACTCTGAGAGCTCAACCTTCAATTAGTAATGTATACAATCTAAAGAAGCAACTCATAATATGGACATGAAAATAACTAAATGGTGGAATGATATAGGTGCATCATTTAGTATTGCTCAATCTTATTATTGCCAACTTATTGTGGATGTTGTTGCCTCTAATAGTTCAAGATATAAAGCCCCTTTAATTGATGACTATAGATATTATCTTTTTAACATTTACATTAGTGAAATAAAAAGTTGTTTTGATAAAAAAATGACTTAAACAATTTGTGGGTGTTTAAGCATGTGTAATAGTTCGACGAATAGAAGAAAATATCCCATCATGAATTTTTGTTTTATTATGCTAAAAGGATCATGATTTTTTTAAAGTTAATTGATGCATCTAACCTTGTACAGAATGTTAATACTCTATTAAAGATATTTGATGAAGGTGTGAATGAAGTTAGGTTAGAAAATATTATACAATTTATTACTGACCGTAATGCTACTTATAAAGTAGCAGAGAAGAGGTTAGAAACAAAGTATAATTATTTCTATTAGACTCTTTGTGCTGCACATCGCATTGATCTGACGTTGAAAAAATATATGAGATGATAGATACTTTCCTATCATTCATGAAACTATACAGAAAGTAAGCAAAAGTGAAACATTTATAATTGTGTGTAGGTTCTAAATTTGATAAGAAAGTATTTCACCAATGATGGGAATTTGTTTTGTCCTGTCATTATAAGATTTGTAAAAATTTTCTTTTCATTTAAATATTTTGTTTACATAAAGGAGCTAAGATAAATATTTACAAGTGATAAATGAATTGCATCTTAGCATGATAGGTTTAATAATAGAATAGAGATTTCTAGGATTACACTTGAAGATTATAAATTTTGGTCTCAATGTCAGTTTTTTATTCTAGTTTATGAGTCTTTGGTGAGAGTACTCCATCTGATTGATTGTGAAGAGAAGGAAAAAATCGAAGGAAGCAATCAAGACTAAGCAAAACAATAGGTCATCCTTGTACATAACTTATTTTACAATCATTAATGAAAGATGATGAAGACAAATTTACCTTTTGTTTTTTGATATTAGGACATTCCTGAATTCAAGTGTCTATTTTAAACAAATTTAAAAAAAATGAAGTTAATAAAGAAATGTTATTAACTATCACAACAATTATTTTATGTGAGATGATTTAATATTTTTTTATTTCACAAATGGAGGTATACAAGGATGTGTATATAAATTTGGGATGATGCTTATTGCAATACATCAAAGAGAAAAAAATTAATTAAGGTATATATTTCTTAACTTTTATTATTTGTTTAAAATTAAATGTCACTTTATTTTATTTATAAGATTACTTTTATTATCTTACAATTGTTTGTAGAACCAATACTAAAGCAATATTCCATAATTACAAAGTTTTGCAATTTAAATTCTTGATCATTTTGTGAGTACAATTGAATGTAAAAGGACTTAAAAAACATTTGAAATAATTCATCCCAAAAAAGAAATAGATTGAAATACAACAGATTAAATAATATGGTTTTTTTAATACAATTTAAAGTTTTGAGAAAAATATTTTATATCATTATTAAATTAAATATAATTTATTAATAATTTTATTTTATTTTTTATTAAGACTCTTAATAAACAATTAGCTTTATAAATTAAATTTACCTTGTTGAATTTGTAAAAAATGTGAGAATGACCTAAAAAGTAATTTTAGATAGAGGAGAATTAACATATCATTCAATGCATTACACGGATGATATTAATGATGAAACATTTTTTTGCTTATGACTAATGCTAATTGAGTGAATGTGTCGTATGTTAAATTTTTAATTTTTTAATTTCTTTTATTTTGACTTATATTTGATCTATACGTTGAATATTTTTTTGAAAAGAATATTCAAATTTGTATAGGCAGTATAAATATAAAACTTCCAACTACTTATATTTTTGTCTCAAGTTTTGTTTTTGCCTGACGAAATCTTATTATGCTTATAAATCTATATTATTCTTATTATATTATATTTCGATATAATCAATTGTAACTATTACTTATATAAAAATGAGAAAATAATGTCAATAAGAATAAAAATAGAACTTATAATAAATTTTTATTATTCTGATTTTACTATTATAATTTTTGAAAAAAAGAGGTAAATTAAAAACTGTATGACACCATATATTGAAGACTCATTTTACAACTTTATAAAATTTAAAAATTATTCTATAATTTTAAAAATTACAATAAAATCAAATTCGTTATTTACTCTATTACCATTATGGTTCTTTTTATAATCATCCACATTGGAAAGCCAATGTTCATCAATTGTAAGGTACTAAACACCACGAATGATATGATACTCAGCAAGAAATAATGGAAACTATTTGATGCATTAATTAAGAGTTAAGACAAAACAATTGACAAGGCAATCACAAGAAAGGAGAAAGTCAAGAGCCAAAACTAATATAGAACATTAACAACGGAAAATGCAATCACCAGTACTGAAGTAATGAAACAAACATAAGCGGAAATCAGATTAACAAAATTGAGATCCTCATCAATTCAATATGGACATAAAATGAGTAGATCAGGTCGGATGAGCATGGTTTTCCTAGTTTGGAAACATTCCTCTGGAACTCATTCTTTTTTCCTAATAAAAGAATCAAATTGACCCAGGAACAAATGGAATGGCCTTTGTTAGCAGCAATTTACATGGTACGTTGTTGCACTTCCGGGAAACCTGGAGTTCTGGCACAATCCTATTACATAATCACACATGCACAACTTCTTTCATTTCCATTCTCTAGTTCATCATCTGATCCGCCCCTTTCACTGTAATTAGATAGTGCGTATTTCAAGTTACGATGGATAACAAGAAAACGTATTAAAAAGAAAGGCCAAGGGAAACATGATTGCTAATGATTAAATGCATGATGCATGTTGGACAAAAGTGTCTAAATGGAATCCATTCGTCAGAAGTGAACCAGAAAATATGAATACCCTATCCGTGGAGTATATAACAAACACAGAAAATACACGATAATCAATGCCCCTTTCACTTCTGTTACATATCCAGTGAAAAGAAAGCCTAGGAACCAAAACAGCCAGACATTGTCGTTATTATGGGTGGGATCATGGAAAAGACACCCAATTTCAAACAACACCAAAGTTGAAGTAACTTAACTCTCAGCTTGGGAATATCGGAAAAAAAGGCAGAACAGTGCGTTGCTATAAGTTGAAGTTCTGAGGTGACAATGCTTTACTTACAACTGCAAGTTACTAGATTTTTATATTGGTAAAGCACATATAAATTCAACCTTGATCCTCAAACAAAAAAGTACTTGGTAGGCACAACTCAGACATAACAAAGGATTTATATGGCTTATAGATTAGACAACTTGATAGAAAAATCTCAAAAGGATTGTTACCAGGATATCAGCATCTCATGCCAATCCTTGGACAATCCTATACTTTTACTTAGAGTCAACATCAAATAGTAGTTCCAGTAGAGATTACCCGAAAGATTCCACTGAATTGTAAACGAGACAATCAGTTTTAAACAAAACAAAAATGATATGGTACAAATCCGCTGAATTTAGACAAATAATTATTATTCATAAATTGAAGGTTGCCTGTGAAATTTCACTGTATCAAAGAAAACCTGCAGTTACTTCGAAGAAGCAATACTAAGTTCAATGCTTAAAATATTGAATGCAATAACTGAACAATTGAACCTTGATCCTGGGTAAAAGAATTGACAAGAACATGAAGGAAACCAAGAACATAGCCACTTGTTCATGACAACCCAACACTAGATCATTTTATGCAGGAATAAATTGAGTAAAAATTCCACAAGGACCAATGGTAAAGAAAAGACGGAAAGAAAGTGAGAGAGAGAGAAAGAGGAAGCAACAACTAAACCTTTCACACATGCACAATTAAACAGTAACTGTGTCTAGTATAATTGTTCTTCATCACTCAAATCAATACCTCTAATGTCCCTATAAAATCTGCCTCCGAAAAGCATTCTGTTCCAGTGCCACAGACAATAGAAATCCGTGAAATACCTAAAATTACTGCATCCCGATGTATCAATATGACCTCTTTACGTGCGAAAAACCTTCTCTCAGTTCAATTATAGAAACAGGAGTGTAAACTGTTTGTTACAAACTACAACTATAGATCAGTAATTAGTTCAGACAACTATGGGAGATCAATTGTACCAAAAGATAAATATTGAAAGATTAAAAAACATAAATATCAATACCGAGCATTGCAATAGGTAAAAGATTTCTCATTCATTTCTCAGCACATGTATCTTATTTGAGAGAGAGGAACAGAGATGAGAGCAGGTGGTGAGAGAAGGAACAATTTTCGGACAAGAAAATGTAGGAAATGCCATGTGAATTTACTAGAAAAGTTTGTAAGTACAGTTGGTATAACTGCTTCAAAGAACCTCACATCTATCAGCATTTTCAGATTACCAACTCATCCTTCTACAACTGTACCCAGTTATTAGACATGATACCGCCACTTTCCCACAGATCAAGGACGTAAAAGAAAATTGCATGCTATATCCAATAAAAAGTGCAGACACTACTAATGTATTAAGCATATTAGGTATGTAGCAATTGAACTCTTATTATGTTGTGATTCTGAAATTAGTAAAGTATGAACTCATAGCTTCTGGAGAATGTGAAGTCAAGACGCCCATGGATAGATATAAAAACATTTGAGAGATCAGAATACTAACACAAACTTCTAATGTGAATTATTTCTTTGTTTTGTCCTTTTTTTTATTAATTGGCTACAGAGGGATTCAACATGAACAGATGTTGGGAGGGGAACTACACTAAATCTAAATTAAGGCATATTAGAAAATTTATCTCGATTCAGGACATATATCCATACCTTGGTTCAAATTCCCTGATCTCAGCAAGCTCATTTCCACAACCATCAGTCCACTGTACTTTTCTGCTTTCTGTATGACCAGTAATATCATTTTCCTTGCCACTTGATGCATCACGTTGATTGACATTCCCAAAAGGACTCTGAACACCACTTTGTGATTTCTTCAAGCTGCTCTTCAGAGAAATCTTTTGTGCATTATTATCATCTGCGATATCTACTGAGTTATTCTTTCCTTTATAATCAACAAGAGGATCTGGCAACACATCCTGCTGCTGGGCAGGGCCTACTTTGAGATGTGATGGGGAATCAAGCCCTGCAGAAGCGCAACCAAAGCAGACAAAAGAAGCGCAACCTCGGGAGAGCCGGTCCTTCACAGAAGCCAGCTGGATGTCAGGGTCTGGTTCTTGGTCCACCAACTGGTACTGATTCCACGGCGAAACTCTCATGGGCCTGTCTTCGTGCTTCTGACCCAGGAGAAGAAGGGTCAGGCCCTTGCTATACCCAGAAGCTGAAGAAGAGAAGAACCCTCCTCCTTCCACTGCCAATAACATCAGTTCTAATCATCGGGTTCCAAGATCTAGACTCTGTATAGTTTCTTCAGCTCCCTCTCAGTCACAAAGGCACCAACCCTTTGTTTACCAATATCCTGCATCAGGCCGTAAGGCATCACAAAGCCAGAAGTAAAATTTAAAAAAGATTACCAATATCCTGCAGCAGGCCGTAAGACATCACAAAGCCAGAAGTAAGATTTAAAAAAGATTACCAATATCCTGCAGCAGGCCGTAAGACATCACAAAGCCAGAAGTAAGATTTAAAAAAGATAGCAACGAAGAAATGAGACAAATACACTTAAAATAGATATTTGATATTTAATCATTTCCATCTAAAGATTTCCCAAAACTTCAAACAGATAAATTCCAATTACTTCTATTACATCCCCAAATTCAACACAGAAATTCCAAATCATTTAAATGCGCTAATGCCTGGCACATTTCTTTGAAATAATAAACTGTTTCAAACTCACGAAACCAAAACAACCAAAATATTAACAAGTGAAACAGCACATCTAACTACAAAACCTTCCAATCACCATGCTAAAACGACATCAAAAATAAAACGAAGCAAAGAATAAAAGAAAAAAGGAGTACGAAAGAGATCATAAGAATCGCATCTTATATTTTGCAAGCAAGCACAAACATACATCAACCAATTATCTTTCGGGTTTTAATTTAAGAAAGTAAAAAAGAGCAACATCTAAATATCATCACTGATTTGCAAAACAATAACTTGAAATTAAAAAAAAAGGAAAATTAACTATTATATTATTCATGCAAATCAAGTACAATTTAACCGCACTCATACCAGTATACGATGAAAATAAATCGGATAGATAGCAGAAACAAGTAAATCGACAATATTGATGTGCATTGCTTCACTAGCACACAGTAGTTCACTGCTTTTGGCTAAAGAGAAAAGGCAGGAGAAAAGTTTGGATAGAAAAGTAGATAAAAAAGCTATAAACGAATGCATCAAAACAGCTCCCACAAAGCCAGTTAAATGAAGTTATGACAAACAAAAGATTTCCCGTTTTCTCGAGAACCAAACAGAAAGCGTACCTGAGAGCGACGCAATGGATCTGAGAGAGATTCTCCGAGTCTAAAATGGCGGCGCCCAAATATTACTGAGAAATTATAAGCGCAATTATCCTGAGAACTTACAAACCAAAATCAAAAAGAAAAAGGAGAGAGAGAGATAGAAAGGGAGGAACGGAGAATTATAAAGATTTACGTTTACTTCTGGTTCGATTTCTTTAAAGATGGATAGCGATAGTGACTCCATGGCGCATGATAGCGATGGGCCCCCTTTGTATATTATTGCCTTCCTTTTCTCTTTTGTTATTTTTATTTCTTTAGTAGTTATTGGAATGATAAAGTAAGTTTCTGGTCTGGGGTGTGATAATGTCGGAATAGAGAAAAAGATAAAGCTTGCTTTTGTTTGCAAGTCTAATGGCTGCTTTTCAAGTCCAACCTCTGCTTAATTTTTATAATTTCAGTGGCTTCTATTGCTCCAGCACTTTTTTGGGTTTTAACTCTCACTCCAGCTTGTATTATAGCAATTCTCATTTGGTGTAGCCTGGCTTGTAATTCTTTGTTGAATTTCTTTGATGGTTTTCTTTTTTTTTTTGCCCTTTTTATTTATTTATTATTTTCTTTTTATTATAATAATTTTAATATAACTAATTCCAAAAAAGAAATGTAAATAAGCAAAACGTTTAAAATTTTGGGTTAATTACTACAAAACCCAATCTTTCGTCAAATTTTCAAATATAGCCTGAACTTTAAAAAATAGCAATAAAATGCCTCAACTTTCAATTTTTTCAATTCTAGCCCAATATTAGTGTTTCTATTAAGTTTGCTCATATGACTTGCCTCGTGTTTCAAAAATCTTAACTATTAATACACATTAGACAAAATTAACACAACAAATAAAATTAATAAAACGATGTCATTTAATCATATAATTAAAACGAAGTTGTTGTTTAAAAATGACCTAAATCAAATTATGCAGTCTCGACAACTTTACGCTTTCATTTCGATATTTCCCTTCGATTTTCATATTACGCAGCCCCAACTCCCTCATACTAAGGGCATCAAGAGTACGAACTAAAAATGAAGAGTTTACTAGTGCAATACGTTATAATGCGAGAGTAGTTTGAGACTTCAGAAGAACAAACAGAAAACAAATGGCTGAGGGCTAAGGGAGAACAACAAATAACGTTGGGCTAGAATTGAAGAAAATTGAAAGTTTAATCATTTTATTGTCACTTTCTAAAGTTTGGGCTAGAATTGAAAACAATTAAAAGTTTAGGCATTTTATTGCTACATTTTGAAATTCAGGCTATAATTGAAAAATTGACGAAAGTTTTGGTAATTAACCCTATAATTTTTAATTTATATTATAAAACAACTCAAATTATTTTATAGAAAAGTAAGTAAAAAAATGATGTTTACAAATTCGATACGGGTAAGAGAGGACCTCAACTCTCTATTCTTAAAAAAATAGAGAAATCAAAACCAAGTTAAAATGATATAGATCAACCCCTTCTTGCGTCAAAGAGCTTATTATTTTCAAAATACCTAGATTTACATCTCCTTTTCATTTCCATCAAAGACTTCTTATGTGCTTCTATACCCTTTTGAGTCCTAAAAAAACACTAGACAAATTCCTTTTCTCAAGAAGACATACAAGATTCATTGCTACAAATAAAAAAGAGGCTAATGTTAACACATCATTTACTATTTCATTTATTAATTACTTCATTTATGAATTAGGAATTTCATGATAATTGAAATAAAATACATGTTTATACAATCGATAAAAATTTATAACTTGCAATCTTCATGCCTAATAGGCAAAGATTGACCTCCGTGAAAAGGTTGATTCATTTGGATTGATATGAGAGTCTAACTACATTGCATTATTAGAATCCATATTATATATTTAAAAGAGGTTGACCTTTTTGCTTCTCTTATATTACAATCCTCTTCTCAATGATCCTTTTTCTTCTTGGTTTATAGAGATAAAATTATTAACCAATATGACCGTTACTCAATTAAAGGAATTTCATTTGTCAATATACCGTTGCTAAACTCAAGGGATTTCATACTGCAAATATGTAAAGATCTTTTTTCCAAATAAGACCATTGTACTGTTACCTTAAGAGTCTATATAATAAAATCAAGACCTCAAATAATACAAGTTGTGAGAGGCATTTATTCATATTTCTGTCTTTTATGGTATCAGAGCAAAACTAATAAAACATAGCCGTCAAATTTTTTTCTTATGGCTTCCTCATCACAATCGAATGCCCAGTCTATTCCCACTATTGATGTTCAATTGAATTGTGATAATTTTGTCACTTGGAGGGCACGAATTTAGCCTCTTTTGATGGCCAATCGCATATGGGAACTAGTGGATGGATCAACCTCTCTCCCAATGGCTACAATTACAACTACTGAAGACGGTAAATCTGTCACAAAATCCAATCCTGAATATGATGCTTGGATCTTGAAAGATCAACTAGCCCTTGCATGGCTTCTTAACAATATTTCAGACTCTATGATGACTAATCTTGTTGGTCTCACTCATGCACGAGATGTTTGGGTTGCTCTTGAACGTTTGTATGCTACCCAAAGTGAGGCACGCTACAACACTTTGAGGACTGAATTTCATGAACTCAGCAAAGGTTCTCGCTCAATGGAAGAGTATCTTCAAGAGGCTAAACGTATCTTTGATAGTCTTAATGCTATTAATCGACCTGTCTCAGTATCTGATTTTCGCCACCATATTTTAATGGGTCTCGGTGAAGGATATGAGCACTTGGTATCTACATTGTTCACTACAGGATTTGCTCCAACCTTTGATGAATTGCATGGTATTCTTCTTCAACATGAAGCACGTATGAGACTGCAAGCTTCCAAAGTTCATTCAGCTATGGGAGGCATCTCCCCTTCTGCAGATTTTGTTCAAAGAACTCCACCACAAAATTATCAAAACCAATCTCATCAACGACCACTGCGACTTCATACTTCCCAAAGAAATTTTACCCCTCATCATAGCACACGGTCTAATAACTCTAACATATCACATGGGAATTTTCCTTCTAATGGTAATTTTCAATCACGAAATAATAATTCATTTTATAGTGGACATCAATATAAGCCACGTTGCCAAGTTTGTAGGAGACATGGACATACAGCATTAAGATGTAATTATAGGTTTGATCACTCCTTTCAAGGTACTAATGCCCCACCACAAGCAAATTTTGCTGCATCTAGGCAACCGACTTGGTATATTGATTCGTGTGCATCACACCATATGACACCTGATAGCTCTAACATTCAAGTCAATTCTGAGTATAATGGAATTGAGCAAGTTACTATAGGCGATGGATCAGGTTTGCCGATTGAACATATTGGTACAAGTTCAATTACTACTCCTTCAGGTTCTTTTCATCTTAATAACACATTACATATTCCTTCTTTAACTAAAAATCTGTTATCTATTTCTCAATTTACTCGTGATAATAATTGTCTTTTTGAATTTTACTCTGATTATTTTCTTGTGAAGGACCTCACAACAGCTCAAGTTCTACTCAAAGGCACTCTTAAAGATGGGGTCTATAGTTTTCCACCTGACAATACCTCTGCATCAATCTCTGCTGCATTTTCCATCTCTAATGATGCGTCCTATTCCCTTTGGCATCAAAGACTAGGACATGCCGCAATCCCAATTGTCTCTAAAGTTTTGAATAGTTTAGATTTACATTTGAATAAAAGCAAACCTCTGGATATTTGCATGTCATGTCAATTAAGTAAAAGTCACTCATTACCATTTCATACGTCTTTATTTAGATCATCTGCTCCTCTTGAATTAATTCATTCAGATATTTGGGGACCTGCACCTATTACTTCTCATTTCGGCTATCGTTATTATATCCATTTTCTTGATGATTATAGTAGATTTTCTTGGTTCTATCCTTTTAAAAATCGATCTAAAATTTGTAACATCTTTCATACTTTTCGCACTCATGTAGAGAACATTTTACAACGCAAAATCAAATTTTTACAAACTGATGGTGCTGGCGAATTCCAATCCCACCAATTTAAAAAGCAATTAAGTGAGAATGGCATTGGTCATAGATTCTCTTGTCCACATACTTCACAACAAAATGGTGCTGCAGAACGTAAGCATCGTCATATTTTAGATGTTGGCCTATCTCTTCTAGCCCAATCACATGTTCCACCTCAATTTTGGGATACTGCTTTTAAAACTGCAAACTATTTGATCAATTGTTTACCTACTCGTACTTTAAATTTTCTATCTCCTTGGGAAAAATTATTTAATAAAAAGCCAGATTATAAATTCCTACGTGTCTTTGGCTGTCAATGTTATCCTTGTCTTCGCCCTTATGTCAAACATAAATTAGATTTTCGATCTCTACCTTGTATTTTTCTTGGCTACCCTACAGGTTTTCATGGCTATCGGTGTTATCACCCTTCGAGTAACCGCATCTATATATCTCGGGATGTCGTTTTTGATGAAGGTAAATTTCCATATGCACAAGAAACACCAAAGACTATCTCTCCCGGTAAGTCTGATTCATTACACTCTCAATCCCCATTAAATAACATGCCCATTATTCCAATTGTCAAACCTTGCACCACTCCCACAACAACACCGAATATCCTGCATGATGTGTCCTCTCATGAATTCCATAAAAACTTGAACGTACCTTCACTTGACACCTCTTTGTCACATACATTACAATCTACACCAAATGGCACTTCAAATGTATCACTTGTTAACTCTTTGCCACCTGTTAACTCAAACTTACATGTGTAATCCTCTTCATCGAGTTCCTATGTTCATGATACTAGTGTTACTCAAGAAAACACCCCACCTCAAGATTTGCGTTCTTCGACTCATGAAGGTCATCATATGATCACTCGATCCAAGGATGGTACACTTAAGCCACGTAAATTTGACAATAGGTATCCTATGGCATTCATTGCTTCATCTATTCCTCGTGAGCCTACCTGCTTCTCTCAGGCACAACGTGATCCTTTATGGCATGCGGCTATGAGTGATGAATACAATGCTCTCGTTACCAATGGTACTTGGCTTCTTGTTCCACCTGATCCACAACATCATGTCATTGGATGTAAATGGATTTTTCGTATTAAAAGCAAATCTGATGGATCCATTGAGCGGTATAAGGCACGATTAGTTGCTAAGGGATTTAATCAACAAGAAGGTATTGATTATACTGAAACATTTAGTCCTGTTATTAAACCAGTTACCATTCGAACTGTTCTTTCTTTAGCTATCTCTGGAGGTTGGTCAATTAGACAATTAGATGTTAAAAATGCATTTCTTCATGGATCGATTACTGAAGATGTATATATGAAACAACCTCCTGGGTTTGTTTCTCGTGATTATCCTAACTATGTTTGCAAATTGCAGCGATCTTTGTATGGACTAAAACAGGCTCCTCGAGCTTGGTTCCAACGTCTCAGTTCTTACTTATTTACTCTTGGTTTTCAAGGTTCTAAAGCTGATTTCTCTCTTTTTATTAAACGAACATCTACATACATGGCCCTATTACTTGTTTATGTAGATGACATTATTCTCACTGGTACACCTAATGCTCCACTTGATGATCTTATTACTTGTCTCAATAATGAATTTGCTATAAAAGACCTCGGTCCCTTGCACTTTTTCTTGGGTATTGAAGCACATCACACCAATACAGGTTTACATCTTACTCAATCCAAATATATACATGATCTTTTGCATAAAGTTGGTATGGATGGTTCCAAACCTGTATCCACTCCTTTACCACCAGGTATGCAACTTTCACTTTATGATGGAACTCCTTATTCCGATCCCCAACAATATCGAAGTGTAGTTGGTGCACTTCAATATCTTACACTTACTAGACCTGACATTGTTTTTGCTGTTAATCAAGTTTGTCAATTTATGCACAAGCCTACTACATCACATTGGCTTGCAGTTAAACGCATTCTTCGATATCTGAAGCATACCATTGCTTATGGCCTTCATTTTTCAAAGTCCTCACCCTCTACTCTTCATGCCTATTCCGATGCTGACTGGGCCGGAAATCCTGATGATCGACGATCTGTAAGTGGCTTCTGCATCTATCTGGGCTCACATCTAATTTCATGGAGTGCTAAGAAACAACGTACAGTTGCTCGCTCAAGTACAGAATCAGAGTATAAAAGTCTTGCTAATACCACCGCTGAAATAATTTGGATACAATCCTTATTAAGAGATTTGGGCGTCAATTTAAATGAGCCACCTACTCTTTGGTGCGACAATGTTTCAGCAATCTACCTCACCGCTAATCCTGTCTTTCATGCTCGCACCAAGCATATTGAGATTGATTATCACTTTGTCCGTGAACGTGTTGCGCACAAACAATTGATAGTTAAATTCATCTCCTCTAACGATCAACTAGCTGATCTCTTCACCAAAAGCTTACCAGCTCCACGATATACTTATTTGAGGTCCAAGCTCTCCGTGCTACCCACTTCAGCTTGAGGGGGAGTATTAACCAATATGACCGTTGCTCAATTAAAGGAATTTCATTTGTCAATATACCGTTGCTAAACTCAAGGGATTTCATACTACAAATATGTAAAGATCTTCTTTCCAAATAAGATCATTGTACTGTTACCTTAAGAGTCTATATAATAAAATCAAGACCTCAAACAATACAAGGTGTGAGAGGCATTTATTCATATTTCTGTCTTTTACTTCCCTCACAACAACTTTTATATTTTCACAGAATTTGGACAGCTTGTCAAGCTGTTTGTTTTGTCGGTAGTTGCTCGCCGCGGAAACAGAAATGACAAGAAATACAGCAAGAAATATGATGCCACCATCATACCAACCTTCCTTTAAGCCATGCTCTTTGATTCCAAATCCAAGAGAAAATGCCGCACAGACTAACAGAATGGCAATCGTCAGATCTTTAAAAGCCTCCACAACGAACTGGAAGAAT
>JANIIA010000003.1:37065240-37103578 GCA_027478495.1 Erythroxylum alaternifolium | reverse complement strand
ATGCTTCTTAGTCCATGTACTGATAAACTCAAATCAGAAATGAGATACTTCAAATCAGCTACTTTATGTTTGTAACATATAGGTAAGAGTAAACGTAAATAAGAAGTAAAGTCTTTTCCTATATACACTAATTCAAAACAAAAAGCTGGCAAGCAAAGACAAGAAAGGACTTTCGTGAGCATACATCCTATCCATGAGCTGAAACCAATTGAATTTTTATGGTCTCTAGTTTGTAAAGTGAAATCCTTTTTCTTGGGACCTCATCCATCCCTGGTTCTTGGGGCCCAACTGAACCATTTTCAGATGTTAACTCTTGTTTGTGGCCATTAATGGCACCAACATCATTTAATCCACCTTCATTTTTTCCAGCATCACTATGGTTTGACTTGTTAAAAAAAGACCTACACTTCTAGATCTCACTTTGTTCTTCAATTAAGGCAGGTCATATGAGGCCCTGGATAGCTAAACCCGCTGGAGACTGCTCCATCCAATCTATAGGATGATCTGACGCAACCTGTTCAATAATAAACCAAACATAAATATAACACAAAAAGAGTAACTTACCCAAGGATATTAGCAGCATCAAACAATGTCCTCCTTGTGATATAGAAGAAGAGAAACAGAACTGGTAAGAAATCTACTGGTCATGATGACACATTTAGAGCAAATGAGAGAAAAAAACAGAAATTTCAGGAGGATGAGTAAAAACATCTTTTTCTAGAAAATCCTCAAATTTGTAATTTTGTTCCTCTTTAATCCTACTGCCTAAAAAGTAAGGTTCAAAGCTTTGTTTGAAGACACGCACTGCTCCGTTTTATCACTAGAATGCAAACTAAATCAATCACATTCTCTATTGAATCTGATAAGACCTGGTTTCAAGAACAGAGAATGTAAATAATAAAATGGAAACATAGGATGAGAAAAGACTTTCTTTTATTGATATCCAACAATTAGAGAAGTTGGTTTTCTCCTACAGCACTTCGAGAAGCTGTGATCTCCCAAAACCCAGTGGTGACAAATCAGTAATCCCCCCCTCTTCTCTAGTCTCTTTCCTCCATATATAACAGTAACAAGTAATGATAAAATGATAACATAATCACGTAACAAACTTGTGCCACCCCCAAACAGAATCATGCACTCCAGAATCATGCACTCCACCCTCACACTTTTTTGGCCTATGTCATAACAAACTTGACAGCCTGTTCACCCTCCACGTCACCCAAACATTCTTTATTGCAATGGGCCTGTCTTTTTTTATTTGCGTGGGCCATTTCGACGCCTATAATGTTGGAATACTGGGGGTCTATCAATTCCGCGCCCAACCAGCGCAACCTTGTCCGTAAGGTTGAAATATGGAAACTGCTGCTCAATAAGGTCATATGGCTCTCAAGTAGCTTCAAAATCTGGCAAATCTTTCCACAAAATAAGAACTTCTAGCTGAGTCCCTCCACTTGCCGATCTGACATTCAAAACTTTGGCAGGTTCCACATCCCATTCTATCTCTGGTGTTAAAAATGGTGGTAATTCCTGGCAAGTCTCTTGCGCCCCAAGGGCAGCCTTCAACTGCGAAATATGAAAAACAGGGTGTATCATCGTGTGAGGAGGAAGCTTGAGTTTATATGCTACAGCCCCAATCTTCTCTAACACCTCATAGGGATCTAACACCTCATGGAGAGAGCTTTTCATTCCCTTTATGAGACAAGGATTTAGCACGATATGGCCGGAGCTTGACAAAGACCAAGTCACCCACAGCAAACTCCACCTCTCAATGCCTGGAATCAGCTCGCTTTTTCATACAGTTTTGGGCTAGTACAAGTTGCTCTTTGAGCTCATCCAACATGTGATTTCTGGCCAACAACTGAGTCTCCAAGTCTGACACGGCTGTTGTAGTAGAACCATAGCGTATAATTGGGGGTGGGTCTCTCCCATATACGGCTTTGAAAGGGGTGTAGTGAGCAGAGGTGTGGTAAGAACAGTTGTACCAAATTTCTGCCCATGCCAACCATTTGTACCATAATTTAAGCTGTGTATTAGCAAAGCAGCGTAAGTATGTTTCCACGCACCTATTCACAACTTCCGATTGCCTATCGGTTTGAGGATGGTAGGAGGTACTTCGACGTAACTTGGTGTGCTGCAATCGGAACATCTCCGACCAAAAATGGCTCACAAAAATCTTGTCACGATCCGACACAATTGATCTTGGAAACCCATGCAACCAAACTACATTTTGCACAAAAACTTCAGCAACCTTTGCGGCTGTGTATGGGTGTTTCATAGATATAAAATGGCCATACTTTGTGAGCTGATCCACCACAACCAAAATGGTATCACAACCATGTGACACCGGCAACCCTTCTATGAAATCCATGGCCACATCCTCCCAAATAGCCTCCGGAATCATTAGCGGCTGCAATAACCCAACTGGTGTCAATGTTAAATATTTGTTCTGCTGACACACTGTACACTTCACCACATAGTCTTGAATATCCTTCTTCATACCCTCCCAAAACAATTCAGCTGCCATTCTTTTATATGTTTTGAAAAATCTAGAATATCCACCCACAAGATTACCATGATATTCAACCAACAACAACTCAATCAATTTAGGACAACGAGGGATAACTAACCTTCCTTTGTAACGAAGTTGATCTTAGACCAAAGACCACCCTTCCTTTGTAGCAGGGTCTTGCCGCAGTTCAGTAATTATGGCTGCAAGTTTTGGGTCCTCGGCTACCTTCTCTGCAATTGTGGATAGATCCATCACGCGTGCTACAGTAATAGGCTGACACTCACCACTTCAGATTCTTCCTCATGCACCTTGGAGAGTGCATCTGCCACTCTATTCTAAGTTCCCGGGTTATAGTGGATCTCAAAATCATACCCCAAAAGTTTGGATAGCCATTTTTGATGCTCTAAAGATACCATCTGCTATTCTAGCAGAAATTTCAGGCTGCTTTGATCCGTTCTCACAATGAACTTCCTCCCCAATAAATAGTGGCGCCATTTCTGGATAGACAGTACTATGGCCATCAACTCCCGCTCGTATACTGATTTGTAGCGCACCCTTCCTGTCAAAGCTTGGCTGAAATAAGCAATGGGATGCTTATTTTGTGTAAGTATCGCCCCCAACCCGGTACCCGATGCGTCAGTTTCCAAAGTCAAAGGCTCCAAGAAATTTGGAAGAGCTAGCACCGGGACTGTCACCATTGCCTTCTTCAGAGTCTCAAAGGCCTCAGCCGCTTCTTTGTTCCAAAAGAAGGCATCCTTCTTCAACAATTGGGTCAGTGGGTAAGCAATCTTGCCGTAGTCTTTCATGAACCAACGGTAGTATCCCGTCAACCCAAGAAAACCGCGCAAGCTCTTCAAAGTCAACGGCGTTGGCCATTTCACTATAGCCTCAATCTTCTCAGGATCCGCCACCACCCCTTTGCCTGATATTATATGGCCCAAGGACTCAACCTGCCTTTGACAAAAGTGACATTTTTTTCTGTTGGCATATAAACTATGGGATTTGCGGATGGTAAGAACTTCCCTGAGGTGCCTGAGATAGTCCTCCAATGTGTTGCTATACACCAGAATGTCGTCAAACAAGACTAGGACATACTTCCGCAACAACCCTCTGAACACTGAATTCATGAGAGACTGAAAGGTTGATGGGGCGTTAGTTAACCCGAACGGCATCACTAAGAACTCGTAATGCCCTTCGTGCGTCCTAAACGCTGTCTTTGGCACATCTCCTGCCCTCACCCGTATCTGATGGGATCCTGCTTTCAGGTCCAGCTTAGAGAAGAACTGGGCCCCGTGCAATTCATCCAACAACTCATCTATGGCGGGAATGGGGAACCGGTTCGGCACTGTAGCTTTGTTTAACACCCGATAATTAACGCAAAACCTCCAACTCCCGTCCTTCTTAACGAGTAGAACAGGACTTGAAAATGGACTCTCACTCTCTTTTATGATCCCCGCTGCCAACATTTCGCCCACCAGCTTTTCAATTTCTGACTTCTGAGCATGCGGATATCTATAAGGGCGCACATTTATATGTTCAATCCCATCCTTCAACGTGATTCCGTGCTCCTTATCCCTCGTCGGTGGTAACCCACTTGGCATCTCAAATACCCCACTGAATTCCCCAAGCAACCCCTTAACCGAAGGCTCAACTTCTTCATCCTTCATCGTAATTTGGGCCTGAATGTGCCCAAGATCCACCCACAATCCTTGCCCTTCCGATTGACATACTTTCCATAACGACTTAAAAGATACAGCTGTCTTACACAAGTTTGGATCACCTCTCAATACCACCTCCGTTCCTCTAAGCTTCATTTTCATCGTCAACTCCTGCCAATTGTGCCTTGTTTCTCCCAAGGTTGTGAGCCATTTCATTCCCAATATCAAGTCTGAGCTCCCCAAGTCTAAAGGTAAGAAGTCCTATACTACTACTAATTCTTGTAGTCGCAATGGCACATTACGACACACCCCTTTACTTGCCACCGTCATCCTCATCCCCATCACTACACCGTAGCCTTCTGTTTCGGACATCAGTAGCCCTAATTTTTCCACTAAATCAGTGGAAATAAAGTTATGTGAAGCCCCACTATCCACAAGCACGACCACCTTCCTTCCCTCCAACTCACCTTGTAACCTCAATGACCTTGGGGATGTTAATCCCACGACATAATTCAAAGAGACCTCAACTGTCCCCATGGTAAGGTCACCCTCACTCGGCAACTCATCGTCACCTTCCTACCCTTCCTCCAAATCCGAATCATCATGGACCAACAACACATTTAGCTGCCGATTTTTACATATATGGCCAGGATGATATTTCTCGTCACAACGGAAACACAACCCTTTTTCCCTCTAAGATTGAGTTTTTGAGTTAGAGAGTCTCTGAAATGTGCCACGGCTGGGGTTGTACGGAGGAGCACTAGATGCTGCGATTTTGGTTGTATTTTGTGTGGTTTGAGGGATTTGCAATGTAGGGTTGAGCTGGCTGTTCGTGGTTTTGTTTTGGGGTGTCCAAGTGGGTTTTGTGTTTGAATGGGTTGATGTGGGTGACTTCATATGCTTCCACGGGTCATGGTTTTCAGCCAAAATTTGTCCACAGGTTTCAACACGTTGGGCTGTGTCCATAGTGGCCCCGAGCCCAGCTGGATTGAGTAATAAAACCTCAGCCTTAATTTTGTGATCCAACCCATTAATGAACACTATCGTCAATGTTTCATCACCCAAATTCAGAGGAATTGAAAGGGTCTCAAATTTCTCCCTGTATTCCTGTACAGTGCCCACTTGCCTGAGTGCGAGGAATTGTTGATGGAGCATATTTGCACTACCCCAGGAAAACGAAGGAGAAGTTGGCTCTTTAGTTCCTCCCAAGTTAGAAAACACCTCCACTTCTCTTCGAAACGCATCCATGACAGCGCAGCCCCTTCAAGACATACTGTCGCTGCCTCAAGCTTTTAGGCCTCGGTGAGGTTGTTAATGGTGAAATACCTCTCCACCCGAAAAACCCAAGCATGTGGATCTTCTCCAGAAAAAATGGGCATCTCCAACTTCCTTGTGTAATCCTTAAAATCACAGTGGCGTATGTGGGTTGAAGTGGGTTCATGGGCCATTTCGACGCCTATAATGTTGGAATACTGGGGGCCTATCAGAATCATACCATAAAATATCAAAAATTACCTCCGCAAGTTTTTTGGCAAAATACATAGGATGAGATGCACGCAAGGTCTCTAACTTTCCCCAATCTCCCAATACCTCATTAGTATCATCCTTATCTTCATGTTCAACAACAGCTACCAAGTCCTTCAAACAAGAAAAAGAATCTTAAACAAAAAGTATCTAGGAAAATAACAAAGTGATATAAGGCAGACCTTTGGAAAAGATTTGACTGGAAGAGATATGCACCTCATCATAATGATCTTCATCCTCATTTTCATCATCTTCAACATTGCTATCATCATCTTCAATCCCAAAATCAATTTCTGAATCACCTATTGCCTCCATCACACTTAACATTTCCATGGCATCAAAGCCTACAATAGCTTGCTGACAGTGAAAGAACCACAGAAACAAGTAAGAAAGAGAAGCAATAACCATGAGAATGTATAAAACTCAGGGAATGAGAAATGATCATAGTGCTTAAGGTAACTATATATAAATGCTATTTTATCTTTTCCACCTAAAAATGATCATTATTGACTTCCACTGTCTCTCAAAAGTCCAAAGCACCAATATCATTGATTGTATGCCTACTTTTGAAAACGAAAAATAGTAAAACATAGGCTGTTGTGAGAAGAGATCTCCATACCACAAAGTTATTTTCAGGCGTAAGGCTTTGCAACACGTCTTCATCATTCTTAACTTGAAAGTATATATCTGCAGCACATCCAATCCAAGCACATCAACATTTTATTTTTGTAAATAAAGAATTACTATACCAAATGTAAAAAACTTAATGAGACGGTTATAAAATTCAAATACTAACTTCCATGTTCATCAGTCACACAAGGCAAATCTGGCCATACAATATTCTCAACAACACCAATCGAATCACCTAAACTCACTTTCCCATTAAAGCTATCTTCTCCTTCGAACTGATACAAAATATATAAAAGCCAATTCAATTCAAAACATTGGGTCACAAAATCCATTAAAATTGCATCAAAATAGATGGAAGTATGGTTACCTTCCTTCAGTTTCTGAAAACAATGATGTGGCCCTTTTTGGTATGTGCGAAAGAACATGAACAACTACGCTCTGCAATATCTTTTGTTGTCTTAATGATTGTTCGATGAGTTTATGCTCTCTTAGAAACAAATACACAAATTTTATTTAGAAAACCTAATTTAGGTTAAATGACGTAGTAAAGTAAATCAAACTTATACCTTACCTTTGAGGATAGTCTCAGCCATCTGCAATTTAATAACCACGAGGGACAACTTGTTGAAAAAGCCTATGATACTAACTCAACCCTCTAGAGGTGACGATTTGGGTTTGAGAGAGGGAGAAACAAAGATCCATCACATATGATGGTAGGGGCGAGGATACCGAAGGTGGAGTTACGAGACGACCTGGGTTTGAGAGAGGAATAAACAAAGATCCATCGACAGACGCTACCTCAACCCTCTAAAAGTGACGACCTGGGTTTAAGAGAGGGGACGATGCGGGTTTTGAGAGACATAAGAGAGAGAGCTAGAACTTTGAGAGAGGAAGGAGAGAAACAGTAGAACTACGTTTGGTGGAGGCCGTGTGGGGCTTGTCAAATAATAAATGAAGGTTGGTTTCTTGGTTTGTCAAATAATAAATGAAGCTCTAACAGGGTTGAATTAATTAACGGGAAGAGAAGATTGAAGAGTCCAGCCGTTGGATCAATTAGACGGTTAGATTTAAATTTTTCGTTGTCACCTCTCTTCACGCTTAGTATATATAGTTAATAAGCAAATCATGATACTTCAAATAGTTGTCTTTACTCATTTTCAGGCATAGTCATACCCTAATTCTCTTTCCATAGCATTTTAGTTCTCCCAAAGTCAAATAAGATTCTTCACTATACTCCTTTCGAATCCTATTTATTATTATTATTCTTGTAGTCCAATCTTCTTTACTTGTTAGTTAACTTATGACTTACTAGTTTGTGTTTTAGTTATTGCAACAACAGATAAGAGTGACCTGTTTACTTATTTAGAGATTGCAAAGTCTTTCCATTTTTCTTTAAAAAAGCTGATTTATAATTAGTATTCCACATTTTACTTTTCACTCTTATATTTTTCTTTTCTCTTGAACATGATTCACGATCATGTTTTGTTTCATAAAATCCTTTGTAATTATTGAATGCTTCCTATCGTCTCTAGATTTTTGATGCAAATGGAGAAAATTTAATGCTTTCTTTTCTCAATCTTTTAGCTCTTAAGGTTTGTATCACAATTTAAATTCTAATATTTAAAATTGCTTAATAAATTACTTTTATTATATAAACCAATAAATATATGTCTAATCACTAATGAATATGTATTAATTATTAATAAAATATAAAATTACATATTCAAAATTATTATATTATTAATATAAATAATAATTTATAAATATGATAAATTTAATAAATTAATATGTTGGACACGTATTATTCTTGTAGTTGAATAATTTTAATGACATCTATTGTCTACTTTAGTCTTTTATGTTTAATAGAAAAATTAAGGAAATGGAGTATGAGAAAATGTTAAGTACAAAGTATTGAACAGATTTAGTTGAGAAGGGGCTTTTGTGAAACGAAAAAAACCCTTATCCATGTGAATCTCTTTTAGTAAAAGGTCAAAAGATTAAGTGCCTGTTTGGTTGAGCTTATATCAGTAGAATTTTTATCAATAGAGAAAATTCAATAGAGCTTTTGTCATTAGAGTTTTTCTGAGAAGAGTTTTTTTTAAAAATCAGTTGATTATTCGGTTGTCAATTAAAAAAATAGCTTTTTAAAAAGAGCTTCATACAATAAACTGTTTGGTAACATAAAAATAAAAAGCACTTTTATTAATTTTAATTATATTTTATTTTATAATAAAATTATTTAAAATATAAATATTATTTAAAATATATTAAACAATATACAAAACAAAATATATTAATTATTAGATAATTTTAAACCACGTGAAACATAAATGAAAATATATCTAACTAAATTTTTTGTATAAATTATAACATAAATACAACTAATTTCAAAAATAAATATTAAAACGTATAAAAAATTCAAATAATATTATATAAATCTCAAAATAAACGTGAAGATGTGTTTGTAAATATTGTGGGAATTATGTGTAAAGCATAAGGATAAAAGGGACTAAAAAATAGGCTTATTAATTGATATAAAAAATATATCTGAAAAAGTACCTTTTTGAAAAACTCCAAATTTGAGCTTTTGAAAATGTTGTATTTTAATTTTTAAAAAAGCTATTTCTGCTCCAAAAGTATTTTTAAAGTTTACAACCAAATACTCATTTTTTTTTAAAATAACTTTTGTGATTAAAAAATGTATTTTTTTACTTGCCAAAAGTTGAACCAAACGCACTCTAAATAAGAGGCCAGATTAAGTTTTGTTGGCCGGGATGGATTGGACCGGCAAGGTCGGGCTCGGGCTGCATAGAAAGTTAACTGTTCTCGGTCCGGTCGAGCGAATTTTGCACAGCCACCCCAGACCAAACTAAATCATCCTTTAGAACAGCATTTACCGCCGGTGCCGTTGCCAGTGCCAGCGCCAGCGTCAGCGCTAGTGACACCATTATCTCTATTCTTACCCCTATCCCTCCTTTCATTTAGTAGGGGATTTGGAAATTGGAATACCAAAAACGTCATGATACTTCAAACAGCTCTCTCTGCTCCCTCCTTTTTATCATCTTCCTCGTCTTACAGACTCAGTCCTATCCTTTTCTCCAGGCGTCGTCGTACCCTATTTCTCCTTCCATGGCGTTTCACTTCTGCTAAGTCAATAAGATTCTTAACTGGTAATCCCTGCAAATCCTCTTGTATTGTATTGTATTGTGTTTTTTTTTTTTTGTTCTATGGGCCAATCCTCTTTAACTGTCAGTTAATTTATGGCTTGCTTGTTTGCGTTTCAGTTGCTGCAACATCAGATAGTAGCGGCGTGTTTACTTCTCCGGAGATTGCCAAGTCTTTCGATTTTTCTTCCGAGGAGCGGATTTATAATTGGTACTCCACAGTTTGAAAGTACCCTTTCCACTGTTATTTCTTCTTTTCTCTGAACATGATTAACGATCACGTTGTGTTTCATGAACTCCTTTGTAAGTGTTGAATGCTTCGTATCCTTTTCTAAATTTTATATGCAAAAGGAGCAAACTTTGATGCTCTCTTTTCTCATCCGGTTAGTTCTTAAGGTATGCACAAAAATTGAAGCTAGATCCTAATGTTTGACAGTGCTTAGAAAAGATCCTAAGATTTATCGAGGTAAACTATTCTTAAGATTTATCAAAGTAAACTATTTTCTATCATTGTACTTAGGAAAAATATGGAGAGGTATTTAGAGGTTAAGAAAGTTCCTAAGATCTATATATGGATTATTGGGGATATATATAAAGGCATAAATACTAGAGTTGAGACAATAGAAGGAGATATGAAAGTTTTTTTTTTCGATATTGGGCTATACCATGGCTCCTCTTTGGGCCCTTCTTTGATTGTAGTAACGATGGATGAGCTCACTAAGAATATTTAAAGGGATGTGCCTTGTTGTATATTGTTTGCTGAAGATATTGTCTTAGTGAATGAGACAAAAGAGGGTGTCAATGTCAAGCTAGAACGTTGGAGGGATACGTTATAGTTGAAGTATTTTAAATTGAGCAGGATTAAGACTAAATACTTAGAGAGTAACTTTTTAGATCATAAGGTGACTTTTGATGTAGAGGTAAATATTGGTTCAGAAGTTATACATTGGAAAGAGTTTATTAAGTACTTGAGATCTAATATCCAAAGCAATGGAGAGATCGATGAAGACATAGTTCATCATATCAGATTAGGGTGGCTTAAATGAGGAAGTGCATTAGAAATGTTATGTAACAAGAACATACCACTCAAACTCAAAGATAAATTCTATCGTTTAGCGATTAGACCGACCATACTAAATGGGGTGGAGTGTTGGCTTATCAAATGAGTGCATTGTCATAAACTGATGTTGGTGGAGATGAGGATGCTCTGTTAGCTGTATAACTGTAGATAATCCCATAATAATAGATAGTCCCTTAATTAAGAGATTATTCTTAGAGATTATCCTTAGCTGTAATAGCTAGCGATATTAGGCATATTTCTAAATAGGGAGTCTTCCTAAATTAAGGAGACTACCAAAACTGTGTACCCTAGCTCTATATAAGAACCTATGAGTCTGCAGTAAATGTGTTACATGGTATCAGAGCCTAACGCTCTTCCATGAATTACAAGGCTACAATGGTGGGGTCTTGATCTTCATCCCTCGAGACCACCAACAGCTCTAACCCTTTCTCTAGATCAGGAAATCAACCTGATTCAATTAGCATACAACTAGAAAATTCCCTACAAATTTCAATCCAGAAGCTGAATGGAAGAACCCGTCTCGTGATTACTGGAAAAGGAAAGATAGGGTACATAACATGAGCAATCCAAACTCCAAGATCAGAAGACCCTAATTTCGACCAGTGATGCTTGGAGAATGCCATGGTTATAGCTTGGCTCATCAATTCCATGGAACCAAGGGCAGGAAGACCCTTTATTTTCCTCCCAATAGCCAAAGATGTATGGGAAGCAGTCAAAGAAACATACTCAGACCTGGAAAACTATGCTCAGCTGTTTGAACTCAATTAAAAAATGTGGAAGATGCAGCAGGGTGAACAAGATGTGACTGCATATTATAATGAAATGACTATAATATGGCAGGAGTTGGATCTATTTGAGGAAACAAAGTGGAAAGATCTAGAAGATGTAGCCCAATATAGAGAGAAAGTTGTCAGGGACGAGTGTTTGTTTTTCTTCCTGGCTTGAAGACATAATTGGATGAAGTTAGGGGACGGATTTTGGGGTGAAGGCCACTAACCTCAATCCGAGAAGTGTTCTCTGAAGTCAGAAGAGAGGAAGCTCGGAAAAGTGTCATGTTGGGAAAAAAATGACACTATAGACTTCCAGAACGAAGGTTCAACATTCGTCTCAAAGAATAGTGATTTTTGCAAAAAACCGTGGCATAAAAAATATACCTGCTGGAAGATACATGGCAAACTAGCAAACTGGAAGAAAAAATCGGCTAGTGGAGCAGGAAACGGGAAAGCGTTGCAAGCTGGAAACCAGTCCAGTCATGCCCAGGATACCTCCAGCTCAACCAGGACCTTTCCTTTCACAAAGGAACAACTTGATCATCTGTACACATTCCTTCCAGCTGAGAATACCCAAAAACCCTCTTGTTCTGTAGTCCAATCAGGTGTAATCCTTCCAAAAGCCTTTGTTTGTTCTATACCTTCCTACTCTTAGATAGTTGACTTTGGAGCCACCGATCATATGACTGGTAGCTCCAAATTTTTTTTCCTCTTACTCACCGTGTGTAGGGAACCAGAAAATAAGAATTGCAGATGGTTCCCTAGCTTCAGTAGCAGGAAAAGGGACAGTCCCTATTTTAGACACCTTAACACTAAAAAATATTCTTCACATTCCCAATCTTTCGTATAATCTTGTTTCTATTAGCAAGCTAACCAAAGATATGAATTGCAATGCTAATTTTTGGTCGACTCATTGTATGTTTCAGGATTTGGAATCGGAGAGGATGATTGGGGTTGCTAAGGTTACTGGAGACTTATATATCTTGCAAGAAGAAGGCAAGAAACATGAAGAAGGTGGCCGTTACATTACTGTTAGCAAGGAGGAAAAAATAATGATGTGGCATTATAGGTTAGGACATCCTAGTTTACTATACCTGAAGTATGCATTACCTCATTTATCTATCAATAAAAGTGCTAGCTTTCAATGTGAATGTTGTGAATTAGCTAAACTTCACATAAGTCATTACCCCATTCAAAACAGCCGATGTCCGGAGCCATTTATGTTAATACACAGTGATTTATGGGGTCCCTCTAGAATTCAAACATCTAATGGAAAACCGGTGGTTCCTCACTTTCATTGAAAATGTTCTAGGGTCATATGGGTGTTTCTTTTGGGAGATAAATTGGATGTTTGTGCCACATTAGTGTCCTTCTATAACATGGTTAAAACTCAATTTCAAAAGGAGATTAGAATATTAAGAAGTGATAATGGGAAGGAGTATGTGAACTTGGCCTTAAAAAATTTCCTACATAGCAAAGGGATTATCCACCAAACCTCTTGCAATTACACCCCACCGCAGAATGGAATTTCTGAACGCAAAAACAGGCATCTTTTAGAGGTAGCTAGAGCAATCAACTTTCAAACACGTCCCAAAATACCTATGGGGAGAAACAGTTCTCATTGCCAATTTTTTGATCAATAGACTTCCCTCCAAAACCTTAAAATTCCAAACCCCATTACAAATCTTCTCTTGCTTCTTTCCTAACACAAAACCGAACCCACCTGTCGCTCTGAAAATATTTGGAAGCACTAGTTTGTCTATAACCATGATCCCAAGAAATCCAAACTAGATCCTAAAGCTATGAAATGTATTTTTGTTGGATAATCTAGAACCCAAAAGGGATATAAGTGTTTTGATCCAACATCCTGGAATTTTTTTCCCTCTATGTATGTTACATTTTTGAAGGTAAACCTTATGATGGTCACACTCATCTTGAGGGGGAGTATTTCAGTGAGGAAGATGAGAGATCTAGTGAAAAAATAACTGAGATATTAAACTTAGAAGGACTAGCAGTAGACAAGTTTATTGGTCAGGGGGAGAAAAAGAAAATCAGGAAGAAGACAAGGTTGAGAAGGAGGCAAGAAGTGAAAAGCAGAGAACACTTCACGGTGCAGTATATAGTAAGGGAGCAAGGGAAGTAATCTTTGACACAACCCAATTATCATCTCCAAATCTGAGTCCTGACATCTCACAATCCAAGACTGAAATTACTAGTACCCAACCAAGTAACTCAAATGATCTCCCTGGTGATATTTTTCTTCCTATTGCAATGAGAAAAGGGAAAAGATCATGCACACAATACCCTACTTCTAACTTTGTCTCTAATGCAAACTTGTCTACAACTTTTTCTGCCTTTATTTCCACACTAACTAGTGTAGAAATTCCAAACAATATACATGATGCTCTAGCTGTTCCTGAGTGGAAGGAGGCGGTTTTGGAAGAGTTAAAAGCCCTGGAAAAGAATGGCACGTGGAAGAGAACAGATCTGCCAAGAGGAAAAAAGTTGATTGGATGCCGGTGGATATTTACCATTAAATACAATGCAGATGGGTCAATAGAAAGATTTAAAGCTAGGTTGGTGGCAAAGGGTTACACTCAAACATTTGAGGTGGACTATACTGAGACATTCTCTCCAGTGGCAAAGTTGAACACTGTCAGGGTCCTATTATCAGTGGCTGCATGCTTAGACTGGCCTCTAATCCAACTAGATGTAAAAAATGCTTTCTTGAATGGTGATTTGGAAGAGGAAGTATACATGGAGCCACCTCCTAGGTTAAAAAAAAGCTTTGGGAGCAAGGTGTGCAAACTTAGAAGGTCTTTGTATGGACTAAAACAATCCCCAAGAGCCTGGTTTGACAGATTCACCAAGTTTGTAACAAGTCAGGGGTATTCTCAAGGCCAATCAGACCATACTTTGTTTACTAAAAGGACTGGGGAAGGTAAAATTGTCGTCCTAATATTGTATGTGGATGATATTATAATTATTGGGAGTGATCTTGTGGAGATAGAAAAGTTACAAGCACAACTCGGGAAGGAGTTTGAAGTAAAAAACTTGGGGCAGCTAAGATATTTTCTTGGCATGGAAGTAGCTTGATCCAAGAAGGGAATTATAGTGACTCAAAGAAAATACAACTTGGATTTATTAAAAGAGACAGGTTTAAGTGGATGTAAGCCTTGTGATACACTAGTGGAACCAGGAAAGAAACTTGGACAACCCGAAAATGGTGTTCCAGTAAACAAGGAGAGGTACCAGAGGCTAGTTGGGAAGTTAATTTACTTATCTCACACCAGGCCAGATATAGCATTTGCAGTGAGTCTAGTAAGCCAATTTATGCACTCACTATATGAAGAACACTTAGAAGGGATGTCTCGGCAAGGGATTGTTTTTTGAGAAGAAGGAAGAAAGAAGCATAGAAGTTTGCAGACTATGCTGGTTCAATCACTGACAGAAGATCAACACCAAGTGACTGCACCTATCTATGAGGGAATATGGTGACATGGAGAAGTAAAAAGCAAAATGTAGTGGCTCAGAGTAGTGCAGAAGCTGAATACAGGGCTATGGCTCAAGGAGTGTGTGAAGTCTTGTGGCTTAGAAGAGTTATGTCTGAGTTAAACTTGGAGGTTAAGCCTCCCATGAAGCTGTATTGTGACAATAAGGTAACCATTAATATTGCACACAATCCAGTACTTCACCAAAGGACAAAGATATGGAGGTTGATAAGCATTTTATCAAGGAAAAAATGGAAGAGGGAAGCATATGTATTCCGTTTGTTCCTACTAAAGAACAGAGAGCAGATGTCTTCACAAAGGGGCTGTTAAAACAGCCATTTGAAGAGCAAATTGGCAAGTTGGGCATGACAGACATCTTTGCACCAACTTGAGGGGGAGTGTAGACAATCCCGTAATTGTAGATAATCTCATAATTAAGGGATTATTCTTAGAGATTATTCCTAACTGTAATATCTATCTATATTAGGAATATTTCCTAATAAGGAGTATTCCTAAATTGGAAGACTACTAAAACTATGTACCCTAGCTCTATATAAGGACCTACAGGTCTATAGCATAATGACAACAATCTTCTTCATACATCTAAATTTTTACATCATATAATTCCACCATAGCCCCTTTATGCACCCCAACATACTTACAAGGCCTGTTGTTCACTACCTCTATTCCCTCCTTAACATAATGCAAAGATCATGTTTCTTGATTGGAGGTATATTGTTCCAGTAATTGCTTCAATGGCTCACATTCTCCCATCATCTCTCTACTACCTATTACCTCCAACTCCATCCACTGGACATCGCATTCAGTTGATTGACGTTTTAGTAGAAGGCCATGTTGAACTTTATACATTTGCAATGAAACCAGCATATTCTACTACTAACTTTACCAATTTGTTTTGTACGCTGCAAAACAACGATGGAAAACTAGCTATTGTTTCTTAGCTGCCTCATACACCGACTATAACATTTCTCGTATTGAAAAGCTCAATGGATATTCTATTTCAGGTTTCAACTCCTTTAAAAGAGAATAAGACTGCAGCATTACCAATTTATGTGACAGAAAGTTGGATTTTGCACAATAATCTTTTATGCTACCTATCTGCTTCAATTTCTCAAGTTCCCCCACCAGATCATCAAACATAGCTACACCAAATCGTTACTCCAATGTTATCACATATTCCCCCAGCTGGGAGACTCCACCATCAAGCTATTCTCAATGTATAATTGGTACCATGACAAAGCTTCCAAGATAAATGCGTACATTTGAAGACTCAATTACAAAGGCCTTATCTATCAAAACATGAAAATTCCACCCTATTAAACCTAGTAGCATAGTATACCCATTATTTACTGGAAACTCATTCGCTACCATCTCCAACAGTCTTCTACCCTCCATATTCCTCCAATTCTGAATGTTATTTTGACACAATTGCAAAATTATTTCTTCCAATTCTCCAATCATGTTTTCATATCTTACTTCCATTTCTTGCATTTAGGCCTTCATATTTTCCTCTAATTGCCAAGCATCTTGCTATCCTTCCGCCATATTATTGTATTCCAACTACTTCCTTGGCTGAGAATCACATAGTTTAATACCAACTTGATATGTCAATTCAAGCAAAAGATTCTAACTTCTGTACTTGGAAAATTTGTGAATGTTGAAATGGTTAAAGAAAAAAGTAGATAGAAAGATTAACAAGAATCAAATATTACTCCAAAAACTAGTTATAATCTGACACCTAACGGCTAATATAGTTGTTGTAAACAAACCATTTGCTCATTTACACCTGCCCTTTCCTTCTGACTATACATTTGATCAGCTTAATACCAACTTGATATGTCACAATTCAAGCAAAAGAATCTAACTTTTGTATTTGGAAAATTTGTGAATGTTGAATTGGTTAAATAAAAAAGTAGATAGAAAGATTAACAAGAATCAAATATTACTCCAAAAATTAGTTATAATCCGACACCTAACGGCTAATATAGTTGTTGGAAATAAACCATTTGTTCATTTACACCTGCCCTTTCCTTCTGATTATACATTTGATCCTACAAAATTGTTCGACTCTTGGCTACATAATTATTGCCTTCTCTTTGAAGTTGTATCGAACTTTCTCCCTTTCATAGTTTCAACTTGGAACAATATCCTCTATGGTATAGGGTTCTTTCCAATTAGAACCTTATAGCATGAATTTTGTTTTGGAGAACACTACTATTTGAATCAAAATTTTCATATCGTTTTAATAATAATTAATACTAATTTTTATCAATTAGAAAAAAACATAAATTTTAACAGTTCTAATAAAATATTTTGAAGTTCAATGTGTACTCGCACTTCCAAAAAATCATCATCAAAACTGACCATGCATCAAATTGTTAATTCTCAAATAACATGATTACTTGGGGCAAAATTTATATAAAGTGTGTTGTTTAATAAACCTCTTCCATAAGCATATTTCACCTATAACTTAAAATTGCAACTATAGTGGCTTTCTTATCTTTACGATCATGAAAGACAACTAATTGGCTTCACCATGACTAGCTTTCTTGGTCAACTCACTCTCCAAAATGTATAAAAAAATTAACTGGACATTTGAAAGGAAAATATATCTATTATTTTATCAATTTGCAACAATAACACATGAATCCCATCACTAGTAATTTGCAAAGCTTTAAATCTTTTTGTCAAACAACTATCCTAGATATTTGTAGCATTAGTAAGAAGGTGCCTTGTAGAATAGGTGACCAATTTAGAAGAATTAATTTATCTCGTAAGATCAGTTGTTGCCCTTCAATTTAATAATAGAGAATATAGTTAGATTTGTCATCATTTTATTTCCGAAGCAGATAAGATTAGAAAACTGCTCATATTGCAATTGATATAAATGAACTGTTAGATAACTTTAACATTTCCTTGTGCATTTGCATCACAAATGTTAACAAAATCTCCAAAAAGTTAGGATTTGACATTATTGAAATGTATTCATGATTACAAGCACATAGTTTTAAGGGGAGCAATATCTAGACATGCATTAAAACAAATAAAATAGCTGCAACTTTGCTTAGGTAGATATGCAAGTAAAGGTGCTCTTTTATAATGAATTATTAGACATTATAACAAAGACATCATCAAAAAGAAAAAGAAAATATTAATAAATCGGGACAAACCTGTATATAATTGAGTATATCAATGGTTGTAACTTTTGATCCCTCTTCTTGTTGTCTCCTAATGGACTGATATAACTTTTCCTAAGCACAACAGAAACAAAAAGAAAGCTCATATCAAACAAGTGCAGTCTTTGACCTAAAGAAAAATGATCAATGCAATTTGAAAGTTTAAAGTTCATGCATCATTGTTGAATCCAAGCTAAAAACTTAATTTGGGAACCCAAAAGGAAAAAGACCAAAGAAGTCAACACGACTTGTGCCAACGAAGAGTGAAAATAATCTTTGTTCGTACTTTTTTTATTTAGTGCGCGAGGGAAAGGACAGGTGGTGGTAAGATACACATGAAAGATTCTTAATTTCAAATCACATTCATCTCAGTGATATAAAGTTGTATACAACAATATATAACAATTTTGGTACAATTTTCAAATAAATTTGCACTAGAGGCCATGCACCTTTCAACATCCAAATTCACCAAAAGATTTAGGGACAATATATATACGTATCCACATAATTACCGAACAAGGTTCCATTTGAGACAAAATACATCACTATAGAGCAAGAAACTGTTGAATGGTTTATTCAAAAAAAAAACCCAAGAAGTTGATCAAGTGCACTAAGATACTCTCATTTGCTACGCTGCAATAAATTGAGTAATGACCTGTGTTTGGATTACATTAAGTAATAAAGGCTTAGTTATCATTAAAACGAGAAGAAGAGAAGAAGAAAAGAACCTTCAAGTTTCAGACTTTCAACAAAGTCTCTTTAAGAGGCAAATTAATAAAGATTGTGTTAGGAAAAGAACGAATAATTGAGTTCAATTGAAAAAAAAAAAAAAGACGCACACTTGGTATTTTTTAACCTTAGAACATTCATAACTTGGCATTATTTAATAGCCCAAAAGGTACTACAAGGCTAGCTAGCATTTAACTCTAGATTTTGTACACGAGTGTCAAATTAAGAAATTCAAAGATAATATTAAGAGCTAGATTATGTTCTCACATCGTAACTAGAAAAGAAACCAAAAACTAGTCCCAAATCCCAAATCCCAGATCCCAGATCCAAAAATGAACAAAAAGTAATATGTGATCCATATAATTTAAACAAGTATGAATTCGTTTTTCAATGAAGATGGGAATTAGTTTAGGTGTTATTTAAAATAGCAAGCTTTAGCCAATACATTTACGTATCTTTTCCTTATTAGAAGTTAAATTAGAATAGGTTATTTTAAGTTCTCATTAGCATTTAATATTACTAGGGTGCAACGAGTTAGAATTCACGTACTGAAAGGATTTTGTTGCGAAGAATCTTATCAAAGTTTATCATTTTAGTTTGTGAAAGAGAAAGGGGGAATTTCTTTAGTAGGGAAGTGTGATGCTTTCTTTCAAAATCTGATACTTAGATTCAGGTGACTCCTAAAACCCCAAAGAGACTAAGAGCATTAAACCTCATCCTGAGAATGTTAAGATCAAACATAGGATCCAAAGTTAGTACTGTCAAAACTTCCTTTTCAACGTTACAAAGATCAATGCATACAGTGCTTGTCCACTGCAGAAGAGTATACCGATACTCAAATCACAATATTCTAATTCCATTAGAAGCTAAAACAGATACCATCAAAACCACCCTAAAACAAGTGAAGTTAGAGGTTGTTCCGATGTTTCAGTTCTATTAATTACTAACCGCAAGCAACGATGAATTATCACTGCATAACTAAACAACATGATTGCATTAATAAGAACCTTCCACATATTGAGCCACCTAACCATCAGTCTGTCCATCCATGTACCCTTCAAATTCATTTAGAAAAGTGGAAGCAATAGCCCCAATGAACAATTAGAAACCACCAGATTGAAAATGGATGTGTCGTCCCTAATGTACGTGAAACCCAATAACAAAAGCCAATAGATAAAAGAGGTTTATGCTTGAGTTTGATCACCCATAAAACCAAACAAAATGAATAAAACAAATGTATCCAGGTATCCACATAGAGAACATACACACAAATAGAAATGAATTATTAAAAATAATGAGAACGTTTAAAAACAGAATTGAAGGGGTTAAAAGGATCTTACAAGACCGTGCCTTTCACCGGCTTGAAAGGAGAGCTTTTGGTGGTTCATGGCCTGTGTATAGAGCTGAGAAAGAGAGTTAGCCCCGCTGCAAAACGAAGCGTACATGGTGCGATCCACTTCGTCGAGGCTCGTAGCTATGGATTTCCTCTTCTTACCCATCTTTTTGCCAAATAATCACCCTACGCCTAACCTACCAAATTCAATTAAATAACAAAAGTCTCTCTTAAACGGGTGATTGATTGATTTTGGTGTCCTATTTTCTGAGTAAATTCTGGTGAGAAGTAATTGAAGAAAATATTAGGTGATTAAAGAGACGGATGGAATATGGTGGTTGCGGTGGTGGCTTTTGGATGTAGATGCGTTCGTTGTGTGTTTTTATATAGCAAGAAAGCATACAGATGGCGTTCGGGGTGTGCTTGTGTACGGGTAAAGAAGTTGTGGGTTAATAGATGGCGGGTATTGTCCTAAATCATAGAGGATGCGGGACTAGTGTAGATCGTAGATCCAAACCGATGACACCATTTAATTCCAGTTTGTAAAGATATTTCATCTTTTTTTTAAAAAAAGTAGTAAATTCATTCACAAAAGGTAAAAATTACAAAAATAAGTGATAATCATGTATGTACAAATTGGCTAACTACAAAATTCCTTAACAGCACATGCACTGTTTATATTCTCATTAGCTACTGATGAGATGAGATGAGATGTTGATGAAACTTTGTCAAAATACTTATCCTTAGCTTGAGATAGAAGTCCATTAAGGTGAAACTTACTGTAAAGTTCGGATTTTCCAAATATCTTACTGTTTCTCACTATCTATATGAAATGTACAAGCATTACAAATCCAGCCTTGAACACTTTTAGATCCTCCTTGCTTTTTTATTTTAACCCGTTGATATAATACAAATAGTCTTCCCAACTGAGATTCATTTCCTGTAGCTCAAATAAGTTGAGAAATTTTTTCTATTGTGAACTTGTGTGGTAGCACTTGAAAAAGATATGGTCAATTGATTCTCCCTCGCTGACATATACAGGATAAAACTTATCTGACATTTGAAATTTTATCCTATTTTTGGTATTTAGCTTTAGTCTAGCAACTAACCAAAGTATGAAAGAGTGTGCCTGAGCTGTTCCAGAACTCCATATCAGCCTGTGAAAGAAGAAAGTGAATATTTACATAACTTGGCAATAAACTTGTGAGATTTATGTAACTCCTATCTAACTTCATCCTCTTGCCTTAGATTAAGTGAATAATCTGGCATACAATCTATTATTGGTTTAATTCCTCTCCTTGCATGAAATGGCCAATACCAAGTGTCATTGCTAACAAATAGGTGCATTTTGGTGTTTTCAGGGATTAATCGTGTTAGAGCTGAAAAATGTCGAGTCTTACATAAAGGTCCAAGAGAATGTCAATTATCAAACCAGAATGTTATGCCTTTTCCATATATAATGTAATGCTTGATGTAAGATTGCATAAAAGATCTCGTGCATAATATTTGTTGAAAAGTATAGGATTGAGTACTTTTTTTAGCCACATACCAAATGCTTCCTTCTTTGACATGAAGCATGTGCACCCATTTCACCCAAACACTCTCCTTATCATAACAAATCCTCTATAGCTTTTTAGCTAACAAGACCTTGCTCATTCTACTAGCTAAGTTGATACGTAATCCACCATATTTTTTGGGTAAACAAATGACACTTCATTTAACCTTGAAAGTCTTTTTACCACTGATATTTTGTCCATGCCATATGAAGTCTCTTATACGTTTGTCTATCTTTTTCAATACTCTTGTAGGTACTGCTAAGCGTGAAAGCCATTAGATGTGTACGTTATTGAGAATGGATATAAATAGTTGTAACCTACCTCAATAAGACAAAAATCTATTGCTCCAAGTAGTGCTTCTTTTATGAACTTTATCCAGTAGAGGTTTACATTCGACTTCATTTAGCTTCCTTGTGGAAATGGGAACACCCAAGTACTTAAAAGGAACTGTTGTATTGAAAGCCCTGCATCAATTATCACCCTAGGGGAGTCCTCTGAACTTTGCTTGGAAAGGTAAGTAGAACTCTTTTAAGGCTTAAACCTCATACCTGATACTTCTTGGAATCTTAGCAGAGAGGTTAAGATTACCTCTATTAAAGTAAAGTCATTAGCATATAACACGAGTAGATTTTCTACAAAATAAAGTTGAGTGATATTGAACTCTTGGAAATAATAATGATATCTAAAATTTGAGCTTTCATCAATATATATATGTGTGTCAATCTCTAAAGAACTTCTATAGCAATAGTGAATAAGTAGGAAGAAAGGGGATCTCACTGCCTAATTCCCTTAGCTGTATGATAAAAATGAGTAGGTTCCCCATTTATTAACACTGATTAAGAAACTGTTGATATGCAAGAATAGATCCAGCTAATGAACTTGCTAGGATAGACAAAAGCATGGAGAGCATTAATAATAAAACCCCAATCAACTGTGTTATATGCCTTAGTGAAATATATTTTGAGAGTATAACTTCTAACATGTTCCTTATGAGTATAGTCTTTGAATAATTCTTGAGCCATCATTATATTGTCACCCATTCTTCTCCCTAGAGCGTATTCACCCTGACTATGATTAATAATACTGGTAGAGTATTTCTCAATCTATTGGCAAGGATCTTAGAAGTGATCTTGTATAAAACTTTCAACATGATATTGGTATATAGTTATTCAACTTCTTTGGGTGACTTATCTGGATGAAATGAAAATAGCACCTCTTTTATTTCTTCACCTGTGACTTCCCTAAGTAGTGTAGATTCTTGTTCCTGTTTGATGGACCCAACCATTCGATTGATTAGGCAGCCAAGAAGGCTTACAATGTGAGTAGATACCTTATTTATTGCTTGAAAGTGACTTTTGGCCACTCGTTTGAGTTCTTCTTGATCATTTATCTTCATACCATTCCCATCCTCAAGACAAACTATCTTGTTTCTGTTTCTCCTGCCTTGAATCACATTGAAAAAATATTTGGAATTTTTATCCCCTTCTTGCAACCATTAGATTCCAGACTTTCGTTTTAGTTACTCTCGATATTTGTCAATGATCTGTAAGTAACTACACAGTTCATATTTCTCTTTCTCCAAAAGTGAGGAATTAGTAAGATCCTTGGCTAAAAGCTTCTGGGTCTAAGACAGATTCTTAAGGGCCTGTTCTTTACTGAATTTCAAAGGATTTGTATTAAGCTTAGTGAGCGTAACGCATTCAGCTTTAATACATTTCAATATTTGGACACATTGGAAAGTCTTAAAACCCTGCACATTCATACCAATAGCGTTTGCAATGATTAAATCAAGTTGAAAGTGTTTGAGTAGGGAGTTAAAGAACCTGAAAGGAGATCTTTGTTTAAAGGAGCTCCCATTGATGCATATTCAAATAAGAGTATCATCAGAAAATAAAGGTTCCTCAAACACTGCATAGCTTTCAGTTACTTAATTAAGCCAGTTATTGTTTACTAAGCACCTATCCAACTTTCTTTGAACATTTTTATTACCCTTATGATGATTGTTCCACATGAATATAGGCCCTTGATATTTTAGATCAACAAGTCCCAAAGAAGAAGTTAACGAGGTCAGTTCTTTAGTATTCACATAAGTAACCTTCCTAGTCCCTAAGGCTTCAGAAGAAGACAATAAGCAGTTAAAATCCCTGTCACCATCCACGGGACTGACATGTTTAGATCAATATCTTGTAGGTCTTTCCACAAGCTAACCATTTGAAAATCCCAATTAGCAACAGAAACTATAGTTATAGCTATAGGAATGCCCAGTGACTTTAAAATAAGTTCACAATGCAATAGTTGATTAGTGCAATACTAGCTAGAGAGAGCAAGATAAGTTGGATCTATTGCGACGATAATCCTTCCATTAGGATGCTTAGTATAATTTTTTAAGGATTTCCAATATGCTAGAATAAACTTCAGCCCATTTAGAAAATTATCCTCTTTGATCTTGGTTTTAACCAAACCAATGAAACACAACTGACTAGCTTGAAGATAATCCTTTAAAGCTAGTTATTTATTAGGACAATTTAGTCCCCTGACATTCCATATTGTGCTAATCATCAAGTTTGAGAGGACTTAGTCCTTCTCCCAATGTTTCAAATTTTAGTTCTCGTTGCCTGCCAATCTTCCTACTGAATACTAGTTTCACAGCTGCTTTCTTTATAAACAATATTTACAACCCTTAGGATAGCTAATCTATCAACGTTCGTGACTATAGTTACCTCATGACTCATTGTTTAAATGTTGTTTCCATTCACTATTTCTTTGGCCTTCTTCTGCTGATTCTAAGATTTAGCCTCTTGTATAATGTCTTCCACATCATTCTATTGGATTCCAGCAATCTCTTGCAACTGATTTTCCACATTATCATCTAATTTAGCACATTGCATGGAGGTTTTAGAGGATATCTTAAACTTACTACCATTCTCTTCAACATAAATAAGATTGTCATTAGATGCTACAACTGGATCCTCACCAATCTAAACAATTCCTACTTCAGATACTTCCATGAGACTACTTTGTGTCTTTCCCAAATTCACTGGATTAGTCATTTGTGGAATTACTGCATTTCCCACATCACAATCTGCTTACTTTGTTTTGGGTGCCCTTGATTGTTGTTTACTTTCATTGACTACCTCATTAATATTCCTCTTAGGGATCCACATTTTGGTACCAGGTTTCATATATGGCTTCCATAAATAGGATAACACAATTTTGGCTTCCACTAACTCTCCACCAAATTGAACTTCATGATAGGGATACTATTTGACATATTCTACTTATGCTCCACTTCAATACACACCTTAGCATAACTATCTCTTTTTATATTAGCAGTATTGTCATCCATAGCTAAAGGAGTTCCAATATAACTAGCTAAATAACTCAAACCCTCAGATGACAAATATTCAAGAGGAATTTTATGCATGTTCACCTAAATTGGAATAGATTTAATATCATTTTTGTCTAGCTTGAATCCTAATTCCCATTTTCGTAAAAATAATGGCTTACCGTCAATGTGTCAGGGCCTCATATCTAGTACTTTGACTTCTGTTTCCTCTGAGGAGAACCGAAAGATGAATAGTTCATCTTCGGTTATAAGTGTGGATTAAAGACCCAACTTCTTCCAATTGGTGTCTGTGCAATGTTGGACTATTGGCAATGCAATTCTTTTCTCAAGAAAATACCTAACTTGTGGGTTTTCCACTTACTTGCTCCCTTGAGAGGAATGTTTGTCAGAGGGGATACAGGTCCATCCTTTGCACCAGCAATATAGTGAAGCTTCTAGAAAGTGTTTGGGTCTCCCACTACTCAGCTCCAAGTCGATTTATAAGGTTTTGGGGAAGGTGTTTGTTAGGATGTTGAGAGAGGAGGAAACTCCTCACTCTTTAACAGAGGGGTGGAATCGGGTGACATTTACTGAAATAGTAAAATGTTAGACCTGTGTGTTAGATAATTTAGGTAAGATATCAAAGAAAACAAGTAGTAAAATAAAGAATCAGTGGGTGACAAAGGAAGAGTGAGAGAAGAAAGTTCAAATGAGGAAGACGATCCATGGCAGAGTAGATAGAAGGAAGAGAGAAATCGTAGTGAGAGAACCCATTATAAGATATTTCATCCTGAAGTCATTCCTTGGGCAATACTGTTTTGAATTTTTTAGCTATGCTGCTATGATGATCTTTCTTCTAATGAGAGTACAATTATCTTGTGCCTACCAAAGACTAAATTCCATTCCATAGATAAGTTCATAATTGACACTTAAAGAAGAGGTGTTCATGGGATTAACCTTTTTAATTACAAAGAACATATATATTAGTAAAAGGTTAAGAAAGTTTTATCTTATCCCTAGTGAATAATCTTTCTAATTTCCAACCATAAGATGAAAGAGACCTTAGGATTTTTTGGGGAAGCCATATTAGATTCTTTCACTCCACCTACTATTTATTATCAATGAACATATCCCAACATGAAATATGAGTGAATTTATCTGATATAATTTTCAACTAGAGAAACTTGTCCTTTGAAAGATGGTTGGGTAATATAAATGGACAGAGTTAAATATATTACTAAAGCCTCTAGAGAGAGGAGAGCACCATGTGTTATTATAAATGATAGCTAAAACTTTACAGTTTTTAGGTATGGCTTGCACCAAAGAGGTAGCATTTAAAAAGTTGGAATTGATCTAAGTGGATGCCAATAGTCATACCAAAAAGAAGTGTTTGCTCTATTCCTTATCTTAACCCTTGTTTAAGGTATGATATTGTCTCTTGGTTTGAGAATTAATCTCGTAGTCCATAAGGCAGAGCTTTCCCAATGAATTTTTTATTAGTTATCTCCTTTCAAAAATTAGGAATGAATCTACCACTTAAAGGAATTCTTCATCATTAATCAACTTGCAAATCATTTTCCCCAATAACACTTTGTTCTAAACCCTGACGGATTTGATTCCTAGCCTTCTAACATTGGAGAAGACCTCATATCTTCTAACCTTAGCTTTAGAGAAGTCTTCTCTCTTCCCAATCTAAAGAGCATTCTTCAACATCCTTTTAGTCGCTATATTCTAACTGATGTAGATAGGCAAGTTTGAGCATTAATAGACATTAGTACTAGTAATAACTAAATTAATTAGCATACCTATCTTAGCATGACTTACAAACTTATTGTTCTATATTCCCTTTCTTTTATAGATAGTCGCATGTAGAGTCTAATAGTCCTTATGGTTTAGCTTTATGATAGTAATGTAAAATTATATGAATGAATAAAACAAATACAAAAAAAATACCAATGAAATTATTTAGGTAAGTGTACCTATCATTTCTGTAGTATAATCTAAGTGAATTGATTAATGATCCCATAAAAACAAAGACTGCTATTGACAACTCTCTTTCTATTTTCTAATTTTAAAAAGATAATGATTGATTTGAAAGAAAATAAATAAATAATTCTAACACACCAAAATAAAGTAACAAGGTTAAAACAACTTATGAGTAAACTAGATCCAAGTAAGATATTCCCTAGAACTTATCTATGCTTTGAATTTACTTTGACTTAATAATCAATTCTAACTTCTTAGATCGGTAAGAATTCCTAAGTTACAACTATACTATCTTGAGCAAAGCAGTCCCTAGTCGTAAATTTATTTGACCAAAATCTCTTTCTATTCAAAATAACTTAAGGGCCTGTTTGGTTGGACGTTAATTAATGGAACGGAACGGAACGGAACGATTTATAATAAAATGGAATGTAATATAGTGAAAAGTTGTTTGGAAGAAATGAAATGGTTCATAATATAATGTAGTGAAACATTGTTTGGAAGATGGATGTAATGGAATAAAATGTATAATAAATGACTATTATATCCCTTATATTAAAATGATTGTTACAAGAGGTTTAACGCTATGATTTTAAAACAGAAAATATGTCCAATTAAAAAATTGCGCACAACTGTGATAAATAATTTTTTATATATTTTCTATTTTAAAATAATAAAAATTTTAATAAAAGTTTTATTATTTTATTATTTATTATATAAACATATTATTATTAATTATTTAGTAAATTTTATTTTATTATATGTGATTTATATTTAAAAATTATTTATTTATATTTTTATTTATATAAAAATATACAAATAATTAAAGAATAATTTTTTATATATTTTCTGTTTTCATTCATAAAAATTTTATTATTAATTATATACATTTTTTATTAATAATATAAAAATATTATTATTAGGGTAAAGAGAAATAATATAAAAATATTATTAATTATATACAAAGGGTTAGAGTTAGAAGAAATAATTGGTAATAAGAAAAATTATTGAAGGTATATTAGGTAATATATATTTATTAGTTTACGTTCCATCTTATACCTTAAATCAGAGGTTTCATATTTTCATTATTTAGAATGAAATAGAACGTAACATGAAACCCTTCAATTTCATCTCATTCTATTATAAAACCCTCAACCAAACGATAGTAACGTGTTATATTACGTTTCATTCAATTCAAACCCTCTAACGAAACAGAATTTAAAGAAAGCGTACGTTCATGTTTCACTCGAAACTTTATACCCAACAAAGTCAATACAGCCTTTACTATCAGAATCGTATCTCCAGCTTGCATGGAGCCACGCCTTAACAAAAGCATATACAAAAGAAAGGGGGTTCTGTGTGATGGAAGAAAAAGCTGAAGTCGCAACCCTGAAGTTTGGATCCACGCACTTGTGACCACAGCGCATGAATCACAAAGCAGCGATCATAGCCTGTGCTCTTTACACTTTTTCTTTTTCTTGTGCTACTAGTACTTACTTCCACCAGAAGCTAACTCCATTTGGGACCTTCGTTTCATTCCAATGCTATTTCCAAACTCACTTTTGAGTGCCCTTTTCACATGCTTAAATGGTTACGTTACACATCTGTTTCCCATTTTCAGTTTACTCGTACGTATAAACCCTCTCCTTTCAGGTAATTTACATTCTCATTAACAATCTTGTCCTCTCCCCACTCTCCTCCTCACGCTCTCATTGCATTCTTAGTTTTTAATTCTTTTTAAAGCAAGAAGATGGAAAATGCAAGGCACACTTCGCAACTCCTAGCCCTTTTTTTTGCTTTACATGTTTGTTTTGCCGTTTGTATACGTGAACAAGTTTCTGCTGCCATATTTGGTAGGCATTTTAGCTGCAAATTGCAAATTTTGGTTACTTTAGTATCCGTCATTCCATGTTAAGTATTAAAGCTGTGGAAGATCTTTACGCTTAGTGGTTTCGAGCATTGCAGAGTCACGATCGAGTGGAAGAATTCATGCGCAGACAGTAAGCTGTCTTGTACCCTACTACATAGGCATTCATTAGTTCAAGGAATGTTAAATGTTTTACATTCGTGGATAGATTGGTAAGGATTTATATAATTGAACATAAACAAAAAATGGAACTTTAAAGTGTCCTTGTTAGTGTCCGTCAAAAGTGTCAACCACTCCTCATCAAAATGTGGGATCACATCGGTCAAGATCTTTTATAGGCTACAAGTGACAAGTTGTTCAAAAACAATAAAATATGGCCAGGGCACGAGGCTGTTATATGTCTTACTGTCAATCTTGACGTTGGGTTACAGGCTAAAAAGGGAACATGGTGCATTGCCAAGCCATGGACCGACTATATGCGGCTTAACCAGAACATAGAATATAGCTGCAGTTAGACTGGAGTGGACTGCAGGCCAATCATAAAAATTTCAAACTTTAAAAAGCAGTAATCAAATGTTCATAACTTTTAATTTTTTGTAAAAATAGCACACTGTTAATCTTTCCATTAATATTGTGATGTGGCACGTCAGCTAGTATCTTTTCCATGTGGATAACACATGAAATTTAATTTCTACATCAGTAAATTAAAATTTTTAAATAAAATAAATTATGAAAAAACCTAACTTGGTTCTCTGTGTATCTCCAACACTTCTTGCTACTATCTAGCTTCACAAGCATTGAAGTCACTTTCTCTTTTGCCTCTTATCGCACTAGATTCTACTTCTCCTGTTCGAATTTACGCTACTGCATTGTCATTAAGACTCTATTGCTTTACTGCTAACATCGCATCGTTGCACTGCTAGTTGAAAGCTTCATCGCTGCACTACCATATTGCTATTATCTATCATTGATGCAACATCACATATTCAATAAGGTATCTTCCATTTCCATAATGCTTGATCTATTATTTTGGTGTTGTTTCTGGTGTTTCCTTTATATTGATTTAGCTTGCATGTATCCCAAAGAAGATAATGGTTACTAAGTGAATTGGATAATAGTTAATTGTCATTTTTTCTTTTGTTTAACTTTTTAGTCTTTGCTTGTTAAAATTACTTGACAAATCTTATTAAAAAGCCATGTTTTGGCATTGTTAACAACCTCATTCTTTCCTAGTCATGTTAGTGTCCCCTGTTATGTTAATAACCTCATTCTTCCTTGTAATTAGTTAATAACGTCATTCACCAAAATCTCATCAATAACTCAATTAAATAAGTGATTCTTAGGAATAAGCAATTCAAGGAACAATTTCTCTCGACTATATTTTATCCCATGTAGAAGTTGTCAAATTAATATTGATCTAAAGATAGATACTTAGCTTGTTAATGACTTGCATTGCTTGCAAATTGGTTGAATAATTTGCAACATATGTGTAATGGTGAGAAAATAAAGTAATGCTTCCATGTATCCTTCAACTTGTCTTTCCTTAAAACAAAAAATTAATAAGACAAGGCATTATTAAATATCAACATCATTTTCTTAACTAACATCATCATTGTTCGACTATTAAACAAGGTTGCTTTTGGGAACTTTTTAAATATTTTTTATTGAAATCTAATGCTATAATTATATGTAATGCAAATGTTGGTGAATTTTGAATTTCGTTATGGTAGGATGTTGGATAAAAATGACAACAACAAACATGGTGGGGGTTAGATCAAAAGGAAGAATAATATAGTGTTGATAAACTCATCATACTAGTTCTAAAAGGAGTGCTAGAAGATAACAGACATAGTAGTCTCTATGTTTTACAAATTTCCTAAAGAGTAGATGAAATGATTAAAAAATTTAAGCTTACACTATGATAAGGACATGTTATCAATGATGAACTGCATGCAAGAATTGAACTACTATAATGTTAAAGTCTATCACGAGCATGGTTATAAGACTTTTGCAACAAGTGGCGAAGAATCTGCTTTTGATATTGGCAATTACTATGAAACTAATACAAAATATAAGCCTTTGATTGTTTGTTCTTCAAATGACTCTAGTGAAGACAAATTCCTTCCGGCTAAAAAAGAGACTACTCCAGTCTTTCCATTCATTCCCAATGGATCAGTTCAGTCACAGCTTGCATTTGAAGCTATTGATTCGAGCACAATAGCCAATTCTTTTTTTGAAGTGGATTATCCACTCCTACGATAGATGATAAAACTAGCTGGAAGATGGAACTCTATCCACCACCGATAACTGGAGGAAAGCAGTGGAGATCCGACAAGAATAAAGCGTCGAGATTTAAGAAGAAGGGATTATTTGAGCCACAGCCAGCCCAGGAACATCCATATATACCTCCTACCCATGACTAGCCGTGATGGGAAGATAATGTGAATATGAATGAAAAGAGTTATTCCAAGTTCAAGTGGAGCAAGATGTTGAAGATTTCATTGTTATGTAGGTATAGGAATATGGAGATTATTCATTTAAAGATGATATATATGCAACTGGTGATGAAGAATATGTTATTATCATATGGCATGTAGTTGAATTGAATGCGATGATATTGTGGATGAAGTTAGAAGCAGTGGAAAAGATTGCAATGAAGAGGCTACATATAAAAATTCACAAAGATAAGAAGGGAGTTCATATGGTTGATGTAGTGAATATAAAGATAGTGATACAAAGTTCAATCATCAATTGGTAGTGATGATAGATGGTGTGAAGTATCTATCAGAAGGAAGAAGCATATTATGTTTAATTCAAAACTGGATATGAAGGATTTTCTATTTGAAATTGAAATGAATTTTAATGATGAGATGCAATTTAGGGAAGCAATCATAAATTGTGCAATCGCAAATGGATATAATGTTTCAATGACAAGATCTGATGTGAGAATGGAGGTTGTTTATGAGCCACAATGTCCATTTATGGTTTATGCTAGCTAGATTGGAAATAAAAAAATTTATTATAATGATATTAAAAAAAACCATAGTTGTAGGAGACTGCAAAGAAACAAACAAGTTGGCAGGAAATGGATAACAATGAATTTTTATATAAGTTTAGGAGGAATCTAAATTGGCCAAATAGTGAAAATATGGTTTATAGTTAACTAAATCCTAATGTTATAAGGCTAAATGAGAAGCTATTGTGATATTATAAGGGTCTATAGAAGGTCATTAAGCAAAACTTTGATCTTATTGACAAAAGTTACGACGGTCTGACAAAGATAGGTAATTCATTATTCAAATTGAACTTGATAAAAAGCCTATACAACCAATGTTTAAGAGGTTTGAAGTATGATTTAGTGCTTTGAAGTATGATTTTCTTGGTGGTTAGAAGAAAATAACTAGATGGAGTTTTTTGAAGACATTGCTTGAAGGTGATTTATTAGCTGCAATTGATCGTGATGGAAATAGTTAGTTGTTTCCTATATCTTAAGTTGTTGTCGAGGGAAAGATAATGTAGTTTCAAAATAATAGATGGAAAATTTTGCACTTGGAAGAAGAAGCATATACGAAACATAAAATGTCAACTTAACAGGTAAATAATGCTTTGATAAACTTATAATGCATAGCTCTGAACAATTCAAAAACATTTACTGTAACTGCAAAAAAGCCTGAGACTAGTTACTAAGCAAGTCAAATAAGCTAAGAAGGAAAAATGGAGTTTGTTTATTGACTTTAAAAGGGATGCATATCTCCATCGTTGATATTAATAAAATATCATATTAATAATATTTTATTAATATATTATATTAAAATAAAAACAATAACAATATATTTTATCATATTAATAAAATATATTGTTGTTAATAAAAATATTAGCATATATCTCTAACAAATTGATCTCAAAATTTCCTTTTTTTAGGTCTAATGTGCATGTGTGTGTATCTATCATCTTTTAACTTGCGTAAATGTACACATCCAAATTGTTCTTTTCTTTTTCGTAACAAAATTGAAATAGAATCGTTAGACCGCCTAATTCATGGTTAAGACTGAACTCTTTTTTAGCTATATTAAATAAAGCTTGACATTTATAATAAAAAACTCAATTACAAATTTTTTCTTTTCATTTTCATAAGGTAAAGTCCCAAGAAACCTTTTCGTATATATAAACATCTTGAAGTAGATTTATTGTAATTTCAATTTCTACCCTTTTTAATGAATAAATTTATTAATTTTCAACTTTTTAAATAAATAACCCCCTATAAGCGGTGGGCAAGTGCAATCCTCTTTCCAACATACTTGTATAAGTCATCTTCTTAATGCACACCCCTATGCATTATTCTGTCAAATATGAATTTAATAATAAATAAATGGCCTTACATCATTTTGGCCTATACCCGATTAATTGGTATCTTTTGTAAGATCCAACTATATTTCTTTCTCTAAACTTGTATAAATATTATAATCATAAGTAAATGATTAGGAAATAATATTTAGATATTGAAGAATATGCCATTCTTACTTAAGTATATCTTTGGACATTTGGAAGAAGATAGTCACATGAAGTAGAACCTTCATCTTCATAAAAATTTAATGCATTGCATATAGTGCAATGATCTTCCTTAGTTTTTAATAATCTAAATACAAACTTAGCTATCACAACTCCAAAAATCTATTGGACCTATGAAAACATGTCAATATTGGAGCCAAGTACATTAAACAACCAAGATATGTAGTTACATGAGGCCTATAAGATAAGGACAAAAAATAGAAATATTACACTTATGTCAAATTTATATTATTTAAATGAATTAATTTATAAACTTATCTCTTGCAAGTAAACAATAAATCTTGTAGATAATACTCCTAAACCCAATGCACAGAAGATATATAACATAATTTTTTTTATAGTAATAAACCTTCAACTCGCTAACCACTACTAAATATCTACAAAATACTTACAATTTGAGTGCTCATTAAAGATTGTGTAAAACTGTCATTGTTAAAAATATAATTAAAATACTAACTTTCGTATTAATGCATTGATAAAAAGTTAACTAATATTAGCTTAGCATTTAATATCCATAATTTTATCTTATCATTACAATTAGGACAATCAATATAGGGATTCTAAAATATAAATATTGATCATGATAAACATTAAAATTAAATAGAATTAATATACCACATATAATAATGATAAAAAATACTGATATTATTTTACCATTAAACATAATAATTTCCTTTAACATAATTGAGAATATATTCTTTCAGTTTTTGCTAAATTGTCGAAACAACAATAAACAACATTGTTGAATCTATTAACAATATCTTCCTTTATCAAGTATATACCAGGTACATTAAGCAATAAAAGCTATATACACTTTATTTCCACCCATATTTCTCTTAATTATGTTACCATATCATCATATGAATATATTAATCGACAAAAATTAAGGGACCTAAATAATAAAATCAAATTATATTGAAGGCATAAAGATGGGATTGACAATGGCATATTAAACTAAAAGATGATCTGATATGTGTATGGTTCTATTTAATGTATCATAACTTCAGTTGGATATGTTGATCTCAATCTGTAACTTATTATGGTTGTTTAATGTATAAATTACAAAAACCTAATTGGTTTTCTTGGAATAAGGGAAAGAATTAATGCAAGAAGGCACTTAGGTTACCTCTACTGTTTGAGAAAACTAAAAAATGGTATTAGGTATAGATGTTTATACTTGCTCCTCTATTATAAAAAAAAAACAGAATGAATATTATCATGCTTTGTAGAATCCTCAAGCCTTGAGAGATTACTTATAACATAAGAGCTTTTACCTAAAAGAAAAATATCCAGTAACTTAACCTATCTTCAAAATACTAAAAACCACAAAACAATAAAAGATGACATTCAAGCTTCATATAATGAAAAGTAGTTAAGGCCAAAACCTCGATGCCCATCTCCTAAACTTAGAAGAAAATATCTTTTTTTCAATAACATAGTTTTTTACAATTACTCGAGTTTTTGAAGGATTCATTTCTTTCTTAAGGTCTTAGCACTATTAAGACTTTGTGCTCTCATTGATGCACCACCTAAAGGAGCTTATAGATATAAATATACCACCATTTCTCTCAGTTGATCGGTTTAATGAGCCTCTCATTTACCTTCTTGTCCTAATTCTGAAAATTTATTATGCTTATCTCCCACCTCTGAACAATCTTAATGGTGTTTAGCAATTATGAAACATGCTGAGTGATTCTTTCGTTAACACTCTAATAATTTGCTCTTGCCCCTAACCTAACATGCCTTTAAACATCTTCATGATTTTCGAGTTTGCAGTGTTAAAAAATAAATGCAGTCATCAATAACCATAATACCAAGATCCATATTCTATTTAGAGCATTGACTATATAATAAATGAACATACCTCTAATTGTTAGGCATATAATTTTGATTTATTTTCTCCATTTAAGAGACCACAACCTATCAATATTCAACAAACTTATGTAAGAGAGAGAGCTTACGGTATAAGACCCTTCTCAAATTTTCACCATACACATCTACGATAACCCCCACACATTTTCACCATATGTTATATGTATAACATGTTCTACCCCAATGGGTAGAATGAGGCTAATTGTGTCATTTCATATATGTGATGAACTATGGTTTAATGAGCCAACCTATAGTTATTAGGGTATTACCATGTGCCTCAAATGCAATTAGTAAATTATTAACCATTCCATTATGATTATTAAACATACATTAGGCAATTCAATTAATGGTTGTGAATATGAAATTAATGTTGTGGTTATATTAGTCCATATACTTATAAGATTCTCCCACTTGGACAATATAATCAAAGCATCATACCAATGTTCATCATCCAAGGGCAGTCAAATAAATCATATGTAATATCATATAGACAGGATATATTTACTACATATGATTAGGCCTTGGAGATGTTCAAATACAACAATAACCATTAAAACAACATGCATGCAGTACAACAACTAAGACTATATCTTTATCTCCTTTTGTACTTGTCATTTCGTCAAACTACATATATACGTCAATATATATATGTTAATATTAATAAGAAGTGACCGCAAATATCATTATGCATGTTTCATATATATAAGTCATAAGCAATCCGTACAAAGTACTAACATGTTCAATACAAAATAGCAAACTCCCACCAATCTTATTAAGTTAGGCTTTTAATAATCCTATGTAGGAGACGTGTTCTGTAAACACACATATAGGTAAGCCTTTTTTAAGTAAATCTGCTAACATGCTAGCTGTAGGTGTATACTCAACAATAATGAGGGATTCATCAACTTTCTCTTTAACAAAATAGTACTTTATATCAATATGCTTTGAGCGAGAACTACTTCTAGTGTTCTTAGAGAAAGCTACAGCTGTGGAGCTATAACAATACAATTTTAGTGGACTCAAAATAGAGTCTAAAATACCCAATGCTGAAACGAAATTCCGTAGCCATATTGCTTGACAAGTTGCACTATAATAGGCCATATACTTTGCCTTCATTGTAAAGGACGCTGTGAGTGTCTGTTTGTCAGTTTTCTACGATACAGCTCCTCCAGCCATCATATAGATGTAGCCTAAAGTGGACCTTTTATCATCCATGCATCATGCATAATCAACATCATTGAACCCAACTATATCAAGAGTGGTAGCTAGCCGATAAGTCAACATATGATCCTTACTACCTTGAAGATATCTCATGACTTTCTTAGCCGCTTTCTAATGGCAATGGCTAAGTCCAAGATCACTTCAATATCTTCCCAACACGCCTACAACAAAAGCAATATCAAGGCTTATGCATACTTGAGTGTATATCAGATTGCCTAGAAGTGAAGCATAAGGAACAAATTTCATTTCATCTTTCTCTTTATCATTTCGTGGACATTGGGCTTTTGAAAATTTGTCTCCCTTCACTATTGGTGCCTATCCAGGAGAACAAGAATGCATATTGAATCTTTTCAAGATCTGATCAATGTAAGTCTTTTAAGGCAATCGAAGAATCCCATTAGCTTTATCTTGAAGAATCTGAATTCCAAGTACATAAGAGGCCTCGCCAAGATCCTTCATATAAAAATGGCTAAATAATAGTTGTTTTGTCTTAAATAATAGATCAGTATCATTAAAAGCAAGTAGAATTTCATCAGTATATAGTACCAAAAAAATGAAACTGCTCCCACTGAACTTCATATATATATATTGATCAATTACATTCTCCTTGAAGCTATTTGCAGTGACAACCATATCAAACTTGAGATACCACTGCCTTGATGTTTGTTTTAACCCATAGATAGACTTTTTGAGCTTGCAAACCATATGTTCTTTACCAGTCATTTCAAAACCAACTGGTTAAGTCATATAAACATCTTCATACAGATCTCTATTCAAGACAACGATCCTCACATCCATTTGAATGAGTTCTAAATCAAAATAAGCAAATATAGCTATGATGATTTACAGTGAATCTTTGGTAGAAACTGGTGAGAAGGTTTCTTTAAAATCAATCCCTTCTCTTTAGCTAAATGACAGCGTGTCGTAACGCTAGTCAAAATAAAATAACTAAACTACTACTATAGTAGTGGTGAGTCTAGGTCAATCTCACAGAGAGTGTGTGTAAAGTTGTTGAAATAAAAGTAATTGTTGTTTACGTTTAACCCGGGGGGGGGGGGAATTTGAAATAAGAAAATAAAATAAAACTATACTAATGAAAAATTAAAGCAAACATGTGAAAAATGATAAAAGTGTGGAGAATTTGGTAGGGACCTAATTCTTTGGTTCAATCTCGGCCTACATCCTAATTAAGCATATTTCATTGATTTGTTGTTCTTAAACCTCTCCTAGCAACTATCAATCGTAGGTTAATAATTAACCTGAGATTTCCCTTAGGTAGTGTTTAATCAAGATACGATCGTTAATTAAACCTAACCAATGAATAACCTAGGATATGATCTCTAGATTTAATTAGGCAGTAGCATTATGAATTAGGAAAACTAATTAATCAAGGCAACAACCACATACGATGTGTCATTTAACCTAGGTTATGTTATCCCTAATGATTACAAACCATTAGTCGCTATACATGAATTTCAATATAACAATTACAGATTATATCGAAATTCTAGCAATGGGTTTGCAAATAAACTAAGGAATCAAAATCATCTTTTCACAATACTCAATGGGTTCATAAACAAATAACCGAACAATAACAAAAATCTGATTATCCATACACAAAACCCAAATCAATTAACCTAGAATAACACAATCAGTTTCTAATAAGAGAAAGAAACAACAAAAATGGTGAAATACACTTGACCTGGGTCGTCGGTGTCGATGCCACCTTCAAACTGGTGTCGGGAACTTAGGCTTTCATGGGTCTCTCCAAACAAAATGCTTCAACTCCCTCCAAAAATGTCCCCAACCAAAACCCTCTTCACTACGCCTCCACTCCTCTCCAGTAAGCTCTCCGCTAC
>JANIIA010000003.1:37031453-37065140 GCA_027478495.1 Erythroxylum alaternifolium | reverse complement strand
GTTTAGGATGAGATTTACAGGACAGATATTTTGAAGTAAATTTTGACCCCTATAGAGGTGGAATTTGTCTATGAGTCTTTCATGGGAATTGTAAGTCTTTCTGTTATCTTTCTTTTGATACCACAATTTTCAAATTTGGACTCTTGAGTGAAAAGTTATGTATTTTGGAAGAGTATATGTTTTGGAAGAGGAAAACAAGTGGAAACCAAAAAAATGGACCCTAAAATTTTGCTTAGAATTTATTTTATTAAGTTAGCAAGCATGAATATAAATTAGAATTCTTGAATTAGCAATTTTTGGAGTTTAATTAGGTATATAAGTAATTTCGTGTGGTTTCATAGATTAAAAGGAAGAGTTAGAATCAAGTTAAGGAGTTAGAAGACATTAGATTAAATATCAAAGGGTAAGCTTGGAAAAAGAAAAGTTTGTCTTAAACTAATAAGAAAAGAAGAGAAGAGAGTTGTGTATATTAAGAAAGAAAAAGAGAGAAAGCCGTAGAAGAAACTAGAAGAAGAGAAGGAGAAACCGAAACATAGAGAGGAGAAGAAGGAAATAAAGAAAAAGGAGATAAGAAGTGGAAGAAGAAGGTTCAGCTGAGTTTTAAGTAACCCTTCATTTATTCTTCTTATTTTGAAAGAAAAAGGAAGTAGAGAAAATAAGTTATGTTCTAAAAATGAAGAGAAAAAGAATAGGAACAAGAGATTTATGTTCTTAGATTTTTTTGAACTTTTGACTAGATCATAGTTCTTTTAGTTAGATAAACCACAAGTAGATCATTTTTGGATATTTAAAGCGTATGGAAGTTTTATTCGTGTATGTTGATTGGATGAAAATATGTTTGTTTGAAGGGAACCAAGAACTTCGAAATCAAGAGCAAGAAGAAGAACAAACTTGATCTTGGAATTATAAGTAAATAGGTGGGTAATATCTTTATGGTTATCGTGATGATGGGCTGATCTATTATATGTTTATGTGTGCTTAAATGCTTGTTTTTGAAACATTGTGAATGTGGAAAAAATGCATTGTGATTTGTTATCATGTTTACTTTGAAAGATTTTGCTGTATTTGGTATTAATGAACGTAAGGAAATCATAAAAAGCATTAAAGTATGAGTATGATATGGAATATGTAAGCTTCAGAAAATTTGCTTGTATGGGTAGAAGAGATACCATTCTATTCGTCACGTGCACGTTGACCTAAAGCCTTCTCCTGGCTGCCCGCTTATGGCATATGAGCTCCGAAAAATAGACTCATTCTATTTATAGTGTTAATTCAATTTTGCCATTCTATTTTATGGGATTCTCTCGAGCCATATTGTTTGTGCATTTCATTGTGATTTGCTAAGCATGATATATGATTAAATGTTTTGTTATGATGATTGAAAACAAAAATATATGATATGATTTATATGACTGAAATTTTTAAGTATGTGTTCTGTGAACTAGATTCGTGTATATATAAGTGCTTAATTTTTTGTGTGTGTGTGTGCCTCATCACCGATGGCTATAAACGTATTAGCCACTGAGCTTCCCAGCTCACCCTACCATTTTTCACTTCTCAGGTGCAAGAATTAGCAGATCAATAGTGAACCTTACAAACTTTGATAAATACCCAAGAATTTTCCATCTTTTGTAACTAAGTTTGGATCATTTTTTTTTGGTATCTTTATAAGCATGTTAGGAATAAGCATCCATGTCGTATTTTTGTATTATGCTACTAATGTGACATTTGATATGTAATTGGAGCAATGTACATACTCTGTTTTATTTGAGAAATGAATGACAGTAAGAGTTGAAGAATTTCTTTTCTGTTTATGTCCAAATTCCTCTTATGATAAATTGCTATATTTTTTATTGGAAATAAAATTATTAGTTGTTCAATGACTTTTGAATAGATTTTCTTAAGCAAATGGTTAAAATGGGAGTTTTGTATGTATGGATTATACTGTTAGTTTTCGGGTCTTTTATTTTTGTAAGAATGTTTATTGACAGTAGAAAGGAAATTGCATAGAAGTTTATACAGATAGCAGAAAGGAAAAAGGGGAAAGAAATATGTTCTAAAACTCCAATGAATAAACTGTATTGATCTAGAAGAATTAGACAAAATTGTCTGTATGAAAATTGTAGCTCTTTCTCTTAACTTTCTAACAACATAAAGTTTGAAATTTTTGGACTTCGAGATTGAAAGTTATGATGAATTAAAGTAGGAGTCTACAGATAGGTGCACGATCGCGATGAACCCACTATTCATCAAAAGTCGCAATCGTGCTCAAGCACGATCATGACGATCTGCAACTGTTCACCAAAAGTCACACGATCGCGACACCACCCTCTCACGTCTGTGAGATTTCAAAAGTCACACCCGTGACTTTTTCACTTCTTCTTTTTCTTTTTATTTTATGTATTCATTTGTTTGTTTATTTGTTCGACTCCCAATCCGATTTATTTTCATGTCTATTTTATGTTATGTTATTTTTTAATATGTTTGTCTATTTGTTTTACTCCCACTATGAGTTCTTTTTATCTTTATCGTAGTTTTACTTATTTTATTATTAAAAGTCCCCCAATTTTGGAGCCTTGACACCACAAAATAAAGACCGAGACCTAGGACCAACACCTTCTCTAAGAGATTGCATGTCGATTTTGCAATTTTTGAAAAATCTTTAATGAAATACCTATAGAACCCTGCATAGTTAAGGAAACTTTAGATTCCTTTAACATTAGAGGGAGGTGGTAGCTTCTTAATGGCTGTTGTTTTGGCCCGATCTACTTCAATTCCCCTTGAGGACACCTTATGACCCAAGACAATTCCTTTTGACACCATAAAGTATAATTTCTCCCAATTGAGCACCAAATTGGTTTCCTGGCATATTTTCAACACTAAAGAAAATTAAGAAATTATCATATGAATCACCATACATATAGAAATCATCCATAAAATCATCCATAAAATTTTCAATTATGTCAGAAAAGATAGCCATATGTAATGCTAAAAAATGGCAAAAGCATTATAAAGACCAAATGGCATCCTCCTAAATGAAAAAGTAATAAATGGACATGTAAATGTGATCTTTTCTTAGTCTTCTAGAGCTATTGCTATTTAATGGTAGCCTAAATGACCATCCAAGAAATAATAAAATTCATACCATACAAGCATATCTAGCATTTGATCAATGAAAGGTAATGGAAAGTGGTCTTTTCTTGTGGCTTTATTTAACCTCTTATAACCTGTATACAAGTAGTGATAGTTCTAGTGGAAATAATTTACTTATTTTTCATCCTTCACTACGGTGATTCCACATCTCTTTACTTGTGTAGTACTAATCCCTGAACTATCCGAGATTGGTTAAATTAAGCTGGTTTTTAACCATTGTTGAATTTCTTTACTAGTCATTTCTTTTATGGAAAAATTCAGTCTTCTCTAACATTCTATAGAAGGAGTGTATGAATCTGTCATAAGAATTTTATGCATCACAATTAAGGGACTAATTCCCTTAATGTCATTAATAGACTAATCAATTGCAGATCTAAATTCCCTTCACAACCTAAGCAACTTTTCCTCTTATAATAATGAAATTGAAGATTAAATGATAATAGGCAATATTGAATGATCACCTAAAAATGCATACTTCAAAATTTCAATCAATGGTTCCAAATCTATTTTAAGTGAAGCATCATTATTATCATTCACATCATTAATAGCTTCAACTAGAAATAGAGGTTCAAAATGCTCAACATTTTTCACTAGCTTAAAAAATTCAGGAGATTTCTTCACAAATAACTCAGTAACATTCATATAAGCAATTTCATCTATACCTTCTAAACAAGTCAACAAAGAATCTTTTGAAGCAAAAGAAGTAAGAGATGTTACCACACAGGAAAAAAAATTATATCAATTATGTTACAAGTTGGTACACATTTGGGTTTTAAAGAGTTTTGTATATGTCGAATACCACCTTCTCACAATTGACTCTTAAAGTAGGTTCTCCTTATTAAACATTAATTAAAGCACCTCATGTTTTTTACTACTTTCCTTGTAGTTATTTAGCTTAACCATTTGCTTACCTAGCTTAATCAGTCTCATATAATGACTTACTTGATTTATTTATTTATTTAACTTCTTTCTTATTTGTGTATTTATTTACTTATTTTATCTTTTATTTTTACACTTTACTTTGTTCTATATTTATTGTAATATTTATTTTATTACTTATTTTATACTTACATTTGTTCATATTAATTAATTACCTTTATTTTTTAATTTTTATCTTTATTATTACTGTTATTTGTATTATCATTATTATTTATTTCTATGTTTATTTTATTTTATATTTTTAGTCTTTTTCTTATGCTACCTGTATTGTATTATTTATTTTATTATTTTATACTTTTATTTGTAAGTATTTAATTATATGTAATTATATTGTTATTATTATCCTTACTATTATCCTTTATTTTTATTATTTTAATATTTATTTTATTTTATTATTTCTATTTGTTATTTTATTTTATATTTTATATTGTATATATTATATGTATTTTTTATCTTTTTATAGTATTTTTTCCCACAAACAGTTCTTAAAGACTTATTTCTTTTTGTCTTTTTACCGTTTATCTTTTTTTCTTTCCTCTGTGGGTGTATGGTAAATAATCTTCCAATTAGCTAGGAGTAAGGCTGCATACTTTTGGACCTCCCTAGACCCTGTGTCTTAGTAGAATCTATAGTGGGATGTTGTTGTTTATTGTTTGTTTATAGTGCTGCATTCTTTTGTCATCAACATTGTATCATAATCCCCAAACTTCTTCTTATTTGTCACGATGTCTTTGATGGACTTTTCATAGTTTGGAATTTGCACAATTGCATCAATCAAAAGGATGTTGATCTCCGACTTCTTGAAAAACTTTAGAAACTTTGCAAATTGATCATTCACTTTCTTCCTTTGAAATCTCATAGGATAAGGAATATTTTGAGTGATCTTCGATTTTAATTCTTCTTCTATCTTCACCATCACCTAATTAAGCATGAGAGCCAAATGAATCAAAAGATTTGTGTTTGCTTTGGGAAGAGATCATCGAAGTTTTGCAATGAATGGAAAAATTATCTACTTTCATTAAATAATTTTTTTAGATAATCGAAAAAAAAGAATTTTGACTACTATTAGAAATTCAGAAGAATAACACAAGGGGGCTATTGAACAACTGGAAAAAGCATGGGATTACCTATGGAAGATGGAAACAGAAGCATATCCATTTTGAGTAAACGGTTACTTTGAAATAGAACAAAAAAAAGGAATTTGATTAATTCAAATTAACCAATTTTAGAACAATTAGAAAATTACTTTTATATTCACAACATCTTCCTCCTTGATTCTTCTTACTAATTTTCAATGCAAATATGACTCTTTTTCTTCGTTGGATTGAACGGAGCTTTTTACTTTAGGTGACGCTTCTTCTAATTCCTTCCCACTACAAGGTGTAACGACCTTATAGTGTTCCTTAGGATTTACTTCTATATTACTAGGAAGATTGCTTTGCTGACTTGGATCCACTGGCCTTGCATTTCAAGGTTTTTCATAGAAGAATCAATGCTTGTCACATGTATTTCTATATTGTCCATCTGATGCTCATACATCTTAAACCTATTCCTTAACTCCGTAATAAATGCACTAAGCATCTATTCCAAAAATGGTTTCTTCTCTACTTAAGGTTGTTGTTTATGGCCTAGTGTTGGGCTCCTGTTGGCTCCATATCCATAATTATCTTTATCTCTAAAGCCTTGATTATTCTATCCTTACATTGGATTAAACTTGTTCCCATAACCTATTCGATTCACAAAATTCATTTGTTCTTGCTCTTTTTTAATAATATTGGGAAGAACTAGCTATTTCCATTTGTTCCATATGCTTCTACTTGCTTGCAAACTTGGAAAATTGATTAATAAATGCTGCAATTTGAGCTGATTATTGCATATTCCACATATTTTTCCACTTGATCTCTCTAATGGACATTAATAACTATTGGATGCAATGTCCTCAAGAAGTGTGAAACCTCTTCTGAATTCTTTGCCATAGGAGTTCCACCTGTTGCTGCATCAACAATTATTTTGGTCTTCCCATTAAGTCCATTGTAAAACATTTCAATTTGTGTCAACAAAGAATACCTATGGTGAGGAAATATTCTCATAAGTCTTTGTATCTTTCTCATGCTTCATAGTGATATTCTAAGTCATATTGATGAAAATTGCCAATTTTAGCCCCTAACTTTTTTGCCTTAGATGGTGGAGAGAATTTTGTGAGAAAATTTTCAGTAACTTCTTACTAAGTACCTATATTACTCACTAGTGTAGTGTGTAACCAATTTTTTGCCTTATCTCTTAATGAAAACAGAAATAGGGTGTGAGGAGAATGTCATCTAATGTTGCACCTTCAATTCTTATAATGTCACGCAACTCCTAAAAGTTTGCCAATTGATTATTTGGGTCTTCAAGTGGGGCTCCTCCAAATTGGTTCATTTGGACCAAATTAATTAAGCCTAATGGAATATGAAAATTTCTTACATTTAGCATTGGCCTCTGAATTCCGTGATAATTAACTGCCACTATTGGTTGATAATAGTGTCTGATTAGCCTTTAATAATGTTGTTCTATATAAGCTTTTTCTCAACCGTTAACATTAGTTCTTCTTCCACCTTCTCTAGCATTTCCAATTCTTTCTTCCTCCTCATAATGTTCTTGCAACATTTGTTGCTTAATTCTTTCTTTGTCAACTCTTTATTGCTCAGCTCTTCTCATTGATTTTACTTGGTTAGCCATCTTCTTTTGCCTTCTAATTGCCTTGATTGTTCTTTCTAGCTCTGGATCAAACAATTTATTTTACCCTTTTGTTGTTCTAGTTATACACCAGCTCCTACTAGAAAAAATAAAGAAAACATAAGAATAAATAAAAATTTCAAATGAATAACTTTAAAAACTAAAAGGACCATAAAAATATATGGACAAGTAGCAATATCAACACATAATTTGCAAAAATATTGCCAAAAACTTGTTCTTCACAAATAATAAGTATAATGATGTCGTTCAAGTAATAAAAATTGATGAGATTAGGTCATATCCATTAGGGATTGGGTGAAAAATGTACCAAGCTAGCTTTGATACTATTAGACAAATGAATTTAATTAGTATTTTTCTTAATAAAATAGAAATAAAATGACTAAGTATTGGAAATCTCGTTCACTAGTCACTAATTAAATTGAGGTGATTAACTAACTAACTAAAAAATGCAACATTATATTAAAGATGAATTTAATTTAGGATACTGGTTCTCCTAGGGGTTGAGTCATGTAGCCAAATTTCAATGCCTAACTAATTGTTGAGGTAAGTTTTAATCTATTTAAAATTCTCAAAATATTGCAAGCGCAAAGGTTGTGGGTGTAGTATATGAGGTTTCGATCCCTCGAGGAGTTGTTGAACTAATATAATTCTAATTTATCTAAGGCCTAAAGAATTATTAAAAAGAAAATAAAAACTGCACAAAAAAGTAAACACGTGAAGATGATTAATTGGAATTGAAATGTAAAATTAACACACAAAGAGTCAAAATGAGCACTGCCATATTAACAATGGAAATCACACAAGGAAGATTAGTCGAATATGAGAAGGGGGATTTATCATATCATCAAGTGCTAATATGACTACTTTTGAGTTAATACGGTATCGGTCCTTGACTTTTAAAGGGTAGATTACTCTCCCTCAAGTTATAATCATTAAACCCTAAATCATAACCCCTAATTGAATTATGAAAATTGCAATATCTCAATTAACAAAAAATTCACAATTCTAATCAGATCTTAAGCCCTCTAATTGACAACCGAGTCCTCACATGAGATCTCTCTTCGTCTATATTCCCAATTTGATTATTTGTAAGATTTGTTAGATTGTTTATCTTTCATTACCAATCTAATCATTTTGATATTGGTTCACTCTTTCGATTTATTACCAAAGCATGCAAATACAACAAATAATCACAACACTAAATGTATTAACATCAAAAGAAATCACATTAACATTAATTCAATAACAAATCCTTAAAGAAGTTAAAACATCAACATGAAACTCAAATCCATCTTATACATTCAAAAGAAAGAGCAATAAAGATGAAATGAAAGTCATTTGTAAGGGTCAGAATCGATCGGGAAGATGGCAGCACAGTAACCCTTCTTCTCTTTCTTCCTTTCTCCTCCTTCTCTCTTCATCTTCTTCTCTCCTTGGATCATTCTCAAAGTGGCAGAGGTTGAAGGTCCTTTCTAATTCATTTCTCTTTCTTTATATAGTATTTTCCATTTAAGATAAACCCTAGGGTTTTCCTATGCTTAAAAAGTTCAAAAATTTCCTTGAAAACTTAAGTTCAAAAGGTTGTGTATGTCTTCTATCGCACAGGCCACATCATGGCACCTCCACCAGGCTTCTGTTACGATCATGGCCCTAGGTTTTTGCTTCGAGCTTCCTCTGAATCTCCTATATTTTTCTATATTTGACCTAAAATACTAACAAATACATCAAGGCACCTCAAACATATAAAATTAAAGCCCAATAGTGTCTAACCCAAAAAACACTCTAAACATAAATGTCTAACTAACTAACACAATCCTAACCTAAACATGCACTAACACAATCCTAACCTAAACACATACTAAACTACCCACTAAAACATTATGCAACCTACCACTATCACTAATTTACTCTATGGATAGCCTTAAATTTTCTTTGTAGGTTTTCGCCCACTAGTGATTAATCACCTTCTCTCAAAGGTGAGCCAATCATTTCATTTTAGAAGAGCTCAGTAATCCCTTACTCAAGTACTTTTTTTAAAGGGGCATTAAGCATAAATCTAAATCTAACATCATAGAAATCTTATGTCTCCCATCATTTCAAGAAATTCTAGATGATTTCTCTCATATCTTCTAGCAAAATCACCCTTCTTCCAAAGGTCTCACAAGCAATCAAATCCATGGCCAAGGACTTCTATTTAAGCACAAAGAGAAATCAAATAGGAAATGAAAAACAACCATAGATTTAACTTAGTAAAACATCAAATCTCTAATCCCCTAGAAGAACGGAAGAAATTTGGCCACTAATCGTGATTACTAACTCAAAATCCAACATTCAACCCAAATCAATCTAACAAAATAAAAGGATGTAAGGAGAAAATAAACAAGAAAACTCCAAAGGTCAACTATTCAAGCCTTCTGGTTGATTGCCCAGACCTCTCCAAGTCTCCTTAGCCTTTCTCTCTTTTCTTTCCCTTTTTTGGCATTGCTTCTCGACCCTTTTTTTTAGAGGTTAATATTCCATGTTTTTTTCCTTCTAATTAGGTAAAATGGTGTTTTCTTTCTCTTAACAACTGTCAAACTTTGGAAATTGTTCTTTTATGATATAAGGAAGAGTATATTCAACCTTGATGTTATAACAACCTTGAAAGCATCAAGGTTGAATTTGCTCTTCATTATAGCATCGAGATTTGATTTGTCATTTTTTTCTCTAGTGATGTTATAAATTCAAATCGGTGTTATAACATTAAAGTTCCAGCTTGCTCTCAATTTTCAAAGCTATAGCTTCATATTGGTGCTATAACACCTACGATAAAAGTTGTACAACACTTACACCCATTTTCCAAATTTTCTTCCACAACATTTTACACTTCATTCTTGCACAAAGACTACACAATTAAGCTAAAGGAATGCAAAATAAAAGTACTTTCAAGATTAAAATTGAGGTTAAAACAAAGCATTTTATACAAATATCAATTATATCTTTGACCTATCTAATTGATAATTCCTTGCCAGTGTATTCGAGGAGATGAGAGGTTACAAATTTGATATGTTTTTTCTCATATTTATGAGGAGAAGCTATATTGGGAAAAGAGGTTGTTAATAAACTCAAGCTATCATTTGCATAAAATGCAACAATTTGGCAAGTTTTGAATGGCCTTAAGCCTTCTATCATGCTTAGCCTCCATTTTATAACAAGCCATATGATTAACGAGATTTTTGGACTTGCTTGTTTGAATCGCACATTTATGTGCCAGTTCACTTTTGGAGCTTGGTTTCTTAAAAGTTACTTGCATAAACCATTTGTGAAAATTCTTAAGAAATGTCTTCTCCGTTATATTAAGTCGTGAATTAGAGATAAGATTGAAGTTAGGAGGTAAAGCCTGAGTGCATACCTCTCTAGTTGATTAAGAAAGTTTTGGTTAATACCGAAGACTTCTTTCGCTGAGGCAACATTACATTGGACTTCTTAAGAAAGTTGTTAATCCTGTTTAGAGGACTAATATTACTCTAATTTATTATGCCAAAATCATGTAGAAGAGCCATTATCAAGCATATGCTTGAATTCTAATTTGAATTTCTCCTTCGGCTTAAGATTATGTAGGATTTAAGTTAAATATATCTGAAATTTTCTCTCCTCAGGTAATGTACAAGGGTCCGTAAACAGTGCTTATTTGTTCGTGAATATTCTCCGTATCCTCTTTGGTTTTTCATTTCTTCCTACTTCCATCTTTTATGAAAATTATGTTATGAAGAGTCATTTTGCTAATTTCGTTTTCATTTTTTCACAAACTAATATAATTATTTATTTATGTATTATTTTAATTATTTAATAATAAAAATTAGTAAAACTATGACTATTATAATCTAGTTATTAGATAATATATTTTTAATTTTTTGAATTTATAATATTTTATATATTTTTAAAATATAAAATAAGTGAATATTTAAAATATTTTCATATAAATATAATTTTTTAAAATATCAAATTCAAAATTCAATTATTTGTAAAATAAAATTGCATTTAACAAATCAACATGTATTTATAAAAAATTATTTTAAGAAACTTAAAATTTATTGATTTTAATAAAAGGATATTATGTTAAATTAATAATTATGAATTATATAAAAATTAATTGAAAATATTTATTTTTTTAAATATTCAAAATAAGCATTTATGATATTAAATTTATCCACCCAATTAATTTATCTTAACTATTATTTGGAGTATTTATTATTAAATAAAACATTATTTTCTTAAAAAGAAAAACCAAAAGAATTCTGAATATAAAAACCAAAATTACAATAAAAATGTGAATTTGAATCAAACGGTTCCCTTTTTAAAAGATGCAGACCTACTTTTAACCCAACCATCCACAGACCTAAACCCCAAACCTACCGTAAAAGTAGTTTGTTAACAATACAGGGTTACGTCTAGTTCAATCAGATTCAAAAAATATAAAGATTAAATAAAAATTCGACCGACGCTTTGACAACCTAGAATCGATTCAATCGAGCAATATGAACAAGCAGAATCAGGAATAATGACTATAACAAACTGAAGTTTTACATTAATTTGTGTGGGCAGATTGAGTCGTAATCCACACATGAAAAGCAGATTTCCAATATAAATTAACATGAATTAAAAGAGCTAATTCATTTACATTAATCGTATATCATATATTTCGAGTATAGCACTATGTATATACATAGGAATTTTTTAGGTCGTTGCATTTAACTAGTAATACAACCAGGTTCATGGCTATTAATGAATTCTTTATTTAACTTTTTTTTAAAAATACAACCAGGTTCCCCGCTAAAGGAAACCTTGGTCAACAAGACAAGTGGATAAATAAATTAATAACTCACTATAAGCTATATTCATGAAACAGAAGAACATATTTGAAGGGAGCTAAAGCCTAGATTACAATGATGGACTGAACCAACATAAAAGGAACAAAAATAGAAACCTGGTAGCATATCCTAGATGACTGCTTAGATTTTGGCATCATGCTCACTTGATTCGGATAAACTAGCATGGTTCTGTTGTCGGCTTGTGGGTAATGAAAGGCTGCGACGCTCTTTTCCTCCAGGCTTAGATGAGGTATTGCCGTACCAAATCATTCCAACTACAGCTATGATCATGCCCAGAACCACTTGTAGACTAAGACCTTCCTTGCCAAAGAACAAGAACCCCATTACCAACACGAGGATCGTCTTCATGTGACCAAGTACCTGAAATGAGACTGCTGTGAATCTGCCAATGCATATGAATTGGCTAAGGTTGGTCCCCACGGCAATTGTACATGATAGCATTATAAATATCTGCAGACAACAAGGTGTAGTGTAGAAAAATCAGTAGAAGTATAACACAGACAGGAGAAGGTAAAAACAATTTTCTCAATAGCATTAAACTCACAACGGAGGCCCAATTATAGTTATAGGCATCAATTCTGTTACTTGTCAACCAGTAATCCAGAAAGGGGCCTAATAGTAGCAGTGTTGCAGCCTGGGCTGGAGCAGTATGACCCAATAGGTTGAAAGAACTCAGCGAATACTTCCGTTGAAGGTAATGTACATACTGCAGCAATATAAGATTTGATAAAAATAAGACCGGAGGATTAGAATCCCAATAAGTTGATGGGGCGGAGCGCACAACTTACATATTGTTGTAGAGAAGTGCTCCAAACCGCAATCAAGGCTGCGATCAAACCTCTAACATTAATGCTCACATCAGTGACAGTGCAAACACCAACACCCAAGAGAACCAATCCTATACTCAATTTTGTGTCTCTTGAGTAGCGAATATTGTCAAACAACAGTTCCAAGAGGCAGGACACAGGAATCATACTGAGTTTGGCAATCTGACAAGTTTAGTTGTACAGTTTATGAGCATCTGGGCAAAACACCTAATTACATTAACCAAATGAAGAGAAAGACAATTTTACCTGATAAAATCCAACAGAGTTAAACATCAGACTGACATTCATTCCAACGATTGAGAAGTTGGCAAAGAGCACAAATTTAACAAGCTCCGGGATGGGAAGATGAGAGGGTTGGATATATCCCAACAACCTCAGAACAGCAGTCATCAAGGTTGTGGTAAGGAAATGCAAACCAGTTAAGGTTGTAGCTGCCAGAAAGCGCGCTCAATATCAAATGAACGAAAAAGAGCCCCAGTCGTTTTGAAGTTAAGGAACAATATTAGATAAAATCATCAGCATCATTTGAGTCACTCAAACACTCAAAGAAAGGACAACAAAAAGAAAGGGGAAACAGACCAAAACTAAAGCCATAGGTAGCCATAAGGGCCTTATTGACGATGATAATGCCCACCGAAGTCACTACATTGAACATCCACGCCGCTGCATCCCTTTTACCTGCCTTGCTCGCCCCTGCCATTATTCTTCTTCTTCAACTCCTCCTCTTCAATCCTTCTCTTTTCCCTCACCCTCCTCCCTCCATAATCATCAACATCCACATTTCTTCTAATCAACAAAAATCAATTCATAAAAAAACAAACAGATCTCGTATCAACTACAGACACATAAAGAATGAAGCAATGAGCGTTGGCAATAGAGAAGTCAGATCTAAGACACATTGATTGATTGGCGAGAGATGCGAAGAGGAGAGAGGCGTGGCTATTAGTTACGGTTACAAAATGACAGTTGCACTTGCTCTTTACTTTTCTCTCCTTTTCTTTTAGTTCCTTTCTAGAAATCGACGAAAATTATAAAAGGACAACGGTCTTGTGATAAAAGTATTTATATTTACGGGAAATTGCAAGGTCAAATTGATACAAAATATCCTTAATTAAATACACTAAAATTATATAATAAATAAAAATTAAAAAATCTATTCAAGTTGCAATCTGTATTAATAGCATTACAAATCAAATCCCTATATATGTTATCAAAACTGCGCATAAGGAGTATGCCAACTCATACTTATTGCAAAGTATTCTTATAATTATGGTTCTTGTTATAAAGACTAAAAATTTCAAGTTGGTAATACATTTGACCAAGGTTGGCCCATATTGTTTGGGCCCGAATCCTAAACGCCAATGATCTCTTACTCTGGTCTCTCTTATTACCTCTCGACCCACATTTTCACTGCTCTACCAATCTCAAAGTAAACTTTAATAAAAAGCACAGGTGTAATTGTGAATAACGAATTGATCAGCTAGCTCCATGTACGATGATTGATTTATATACCATTGTGTAATATCATGATGAACAGATAAACTAGAGGGAAGTAGTTTAGTGTCGTTGCTTGTTGTGCCTATTGCACGTGCACTTGTTATGGTGGTGATGGTAACAGTTAGCCACTTTTTTTGGTGGTCATCTCAATCCAATAGTTACTCTGGGCCTCTTTTTTGGTGGTCCCACCGTCGTTGTTCGATTCATCCTATATTGGATTAACCAATTGCTTGCTTCTTCAATTGCCTGCCTCCTTCTCGAGTATCAAATTGAGGAGAAAAGGAGAATCATGAAGCAAGCAACAGAGAAACCAAAAAGGATAAGAATCCCGAAGTAAATAAAGTAAGTAACCCCGGGTAATTAATATACATGTGAGGCTTCAAATTGAACTGTATCGTGAATTTTAAACCCGAGCCTAATTTGAAACTTAAATGTGAAAAAAAAGTTTGAGCCTAACTTGAAGCTCAATCAACTCAAGTTAAATGTGGTGACTTCAGGCTAGACTGGATCAAGCCTAGACTTATTTGTCATTCCTAGTCTTTACAAGACCATCAAATTCCGACAATTCAATCCAGTCTTATTAAATTTACCTTATTTAAAGCATTTCATATGAAAATTTAAGGAAATAAATTTGTTTAGTAAAAGAAAAAAACTGTACCACAAAATTACAATTCTTACTTCTCTATATTGAAAACATTTGCTTAAATAAGCTATTTATAGATATTTAGAAACATGTGAACAAGAACACTGATAAGTGATATTTTTTATATGATTGTCTAATTCATTTTATGTGATAATATGTATGTTTAGTATACATACTAGGATGGTTAGCCTAGGTTTCATGTTATTTTCATATAACTTGCATGGGTATGTAATTGTATATGATAAATTGCATGTTAGGTTATAAATGAAGGTTTTTAAGCTTAGCTTTTGCATGCTTTTCACGTTTTGATGTACATACATCTTGCATAGTTGTATGTTAATGTTTGAGTAGGATTTGGACCTTATTTGTGTTGATTATTAACTTACTTGCATGTAGACTTGTTGTAGGTATCAAAGGAGAAAACTGGAATTTTTTAGGAAGAAGTAAGAATTTTCCAATTTTCCAACTGGCAATTCAAACTTGCACCACATCCATACTAGATCTGTTTAAGCACCCAAAAAGGGTATAAAAGCCTCATTTTAAACCCTAGAAAGACAGAGGGTTGTGTAGGACACAAAAAGGAGGAACACATACACATTTTTAGGTGGATTTTCAAGGAGAATCAAGTGATTTCAAGATATCTCAAAGCTGCACACCAAGTTCCATCTTGGTTCTTCAACTCATAAGCTTTCTATTCTCTCTTCTCTCATTTGTTTTTGTTTAGTTATTGTATGGAGAAGATGCACGGACTTGTTTTAAGGATGTTGTTGATGATTGTAATGGATTTCTATGTAAATTTTAGGGTTATTCTTACCATAACTATGTAAGAACTCACTTTTGTTTAATGTATGGTTTGCTTTAATGCTTATAACGTGTAGACTTTATATGCCTTGCTTACATTGAGAAATGGAGTTATACAGTTTGGATGTACCATAAGAGTGGGCAGCTTTGATAACACTTCACACATCAAGCTAACATGACATTTAGAGAGAGATCTTGGATGTTTTGATGGTTGTCCAATAGGTTACTTCATATCCATTTAATGGTTAAGTAAAGTGTGTAGGTCGAGAGATGACATAATGAACTTTAATCATTATTTTGGGCTTAATTAGTTTGAGTATTGAGAGAGAGAAAGGGCCAATACATTAAAATGACTAGAACTAAGCATGATTACATTAACAAAGTGAGGGATTGCACGGTATGAAGAAAATGACCCCAATGTTTATAATTTGATTCTATAAACAAATTGTGTTCTTATTTTTATGACATTTTGAGGTGTGTTTACTAAAAAAAGTCAAATTTGAATTACTAGGTGACTAACCAATCACCGAGGGAATGATACCTTGCTATGCTATTTTATACGAGTTATATACTTTTGGTATATCAAAGTTAATTAATTTTAAAACTTTAAGCTAAACACGAAATAGCTATCAAGTTTTTGGTATTGTTATCAAGGATTGCGCCTAGCATCAATTGATCTGAATTTTTTGATTTGAGCTTTATTTTTATTTTTATTTGATACTCTTTTCTTGTGTGTAACAGGTATATGCACACAAGAAGTTTTAGAAGTGCGAGTAGATTAAGTGAACTTGACATTACCAAACTTGAAAGGGAATTGAGAAAAGCAAGGCATTAAGATGAAATAAAAAAGATAATGGCAGATCAAAGAGATGAAGGTGATGACCAAAGAATATTAATGTTTATTGGCCCAGGTTCAATCCGAACCAACAATGGATTGCCAAGCCACCTATTAATGCTTTGAAATCAAGCCTACTTTATTGAATATTTTGCAAACTAGTGTTTAGTTCTATGGTTTACCACATGAGGATCCAAATGCTGACCTTGCTATTTTTTTTGGAAATTTGCAATACATTTAGGTATAATGGATTATCAGAGGAGGTAGTAAGGATTAGGCTCTTTCCCTTCACGCTGAAAGATCAAACAAATGTATGGCTAAATTCTCTTAATACAGAGCATGTATCTACATGGGACTAGTTAGTGCAGGCTTTCCTAGCTAAATAGTTTCCATTAACAAAGATGACTAGAATTGTTAAAGAGATCATAAACTTTCAGCACTATATTAGAGAATCCCTCTATGAAGTATGGGAGAGATTCATGGAGCTATAGAGAAGTTGTCCTTATTATAACCTACCAAAAGAGTTGTTATTACAGAAATTTTATAATGGAGTTAATGCAGTAACTAGGGATTGATACAACAGCTGGAGGCTCATTAATGAGAAAAACCATCAATGTTGCATATGATCTAATTGAGGATATGGCCACTAACAACTATCTGTGGTCAACTAAAAGAACTAGATTGTACGATGTGAATGAAAAAAAGAAATCATAGTAAAAAAATTAGTTTCAACCATACAGGCACAAATAATGGTATTAACCAGAAAGCTGAAAAGCATCAATGCCTCATCTAGTTTGATAAACGCAATGCAACAAGTTTGTAAAATATGTGGACAATATGATCACACGTCAACATAATGTTATTTGATGAAAAATGATGGAACAGAACAAGCAAATTATTTGGGTGTGCCATAACAATCAGGTAACAATCCTTTCTCAAACACTTATAACTCCGGGAGAAAAAATCACCTAAAATTTTCTTAGCTTAATAATGCATGTGCAAATTTGAGACCACAAAGACCACCAGGACTCCAAGAAAATTCAGGCAATTAGGAGCCAAAGCGTGAAAGCCTCGAATCAAAGATGGAATCCTAGTTTGTCAAAATAATGGATGTGATAGGCTCTGTTAGCTCCAAAGTTGATAGTATGGATGAAGAACAGAAGAAGACATAAACAAGGACTGACCTGATGCTCAAGAATTATGCGTCTTCCATTCACAACATGGAGGTACAGGTGGGAAAGCTTACAACTACATTGACAATCAAAAATCTAGGTAACCTTCCTAGTACTACTGAATTTAACCCAAAGGAGCAAGTGAAAGCAATACATTTGAGAAGTGGGAAGGAGTTAACATAAGTAGTTCAGAAGGAAGCCGAAGATTAGGTTGAGACAAGTCTAGAGAAAGGCAAACTGAAGGTAATAGAAAAGGAACATTCCATCTCCACTATACATACCCAAGTTACCATTTTTACAGAGATTAAGGTAGAAAGCTGCAGAGACCCAATTTGCAAAATTTTTAGAAAAGTTTAGAAAGTTACATTTAAGTTTTTCACTTCCAAAAGTGCTTGAACATATGCCTAAGTATGTGAAATTCTTAAAGGAGCTACTTTCCCACAAGTGGACTTGGGATTCGAAGCAGATGGTAGCATTAATAGCCAGCTATAGTTCGATGATCACGAACAATATGCCATCAAAATTAAAAGATCCAAGGAGTTTCACTATTCCTTAAATTGTTAATGGTGTAGAATTTTCTAAATGTTTATGTGATCTTGGTGCAAGTATTAATCTTATGTTATTGTCAATTTTTAGGAAATTAAAGCTGGACGATATAAAGCCAACCTTAATGATAAGTCAATTAGCAAATCAATCAATAAAGGAACAATTTGGGATTGTGGAAGATGTTCTGGTAAAGGTTGATAAATTTGTTATTTCTGTTGACTTTGTAATTCTTGATATTGCAGAATATAGGCAGTGTCCACTCATTCTAGGACATCCATTCATGAACATTAAGTAGGCACTCATTGATGTTAATGATGAGATCTTAATTCTACTTATTGGTGATGAAAAGGTCAATATGATTAGGACATTAAAAAGCAAGGTTGAGAGAAACATTTATATAAAAGTTAATATGGTCGATGATTGTGTGGAGGAATAATAGAGAGCAATTATTGAGCAAAAAAGTGAAGCAGATAACAATGAGATAAGTGTAGAAGAAGGGGAGTTAGATGACAGTCAAAAGCAGGAACTCTTAGAGAAAACAGAGTCACTAATCCCACATTCTTGTGAGAAACCACCAACGATTGAGCTTAAACCTCTACTAGCGCAATTAAGGTACACTTATTTGGGTAAGGATCAAACACTACCAATAATTATTTCAAATCAACTAGATGAGGAATAAGAAAAGAAAGTGGTTGAGCTTATAAAGAGAAGAATGAGAGCTATAGGGTGGCAAATATCAAGCATCCAAGAGATAAGTCTCAGCATTGTTATGCATAGAATAAATCTTGAGGATGGATGTAAGACAGTAAGGGATAGGCAGTGGCGATTAAATTCGAACATGCAGGACATTGTGAAAAAGGAGATTATCAAGATTCTAGATATAAGAATTATATACCCAATATTAGACAACGAGTGGGTGAGTCTAGTACAATGTGTACCCAATAAAAGTGGGACAACAATGATGAAAATAAGAAGGGTGAGTTGATATCAACCTAAATAGTTAGCGGGTCGCGATTCATGGAAGTTTTACATGAAGCTCAACTCAGCGATAGAGAAAGACCATTTTCTATTGTCTTTTGTTGACCAGATGATAGAACGAGTTACTGTACATGCATTTTATTACTTTTTGGATGGGTATTCTAGTCACAATTAGGTATTTATATATACAGATGATCAAGAGAAGATGACTTTTACATACCTATATGACACTTTTACGTAGGGATGTTAATGGGCTGGCCCAGGCCCAGCCACCCCTGGCCCGGCCACCCCTGGCCCGGCCTAGCCCACCATTTATTTTTTAAGTGAAAAACTTCCAAAATGACGTTGTTTTGAAAATAACGGGGCCAACCATAGCCGGCCTGTGCCATGACCTGGCTTGCTTTTGGCCCCAGTTGTGGATTGGGCCGATTTTGCCATCCCTACTTTTGCGTACCAAAGAATGCCATTTAAACTTTATAGTGCACCAGTTACATTTTATCAATATATGATGGCAATTTTTGCAGACATGGTTGAGGATTTTTTGGAACTATTTATGGATGATTTTTCAGTATTTGGAGATTCTTTCGAGCACTGTTTGACAAATTTAGACAAAGTTCTCCAACGGTGTGAAGAGTTGCATTTAGTCTTAAACTGGGAGAAATACCACTTCATGGTTTTGGAAGGAATTGTGTTAGGACATGTATCCTGCAATGGTATTGAAGTGGATAAAGTGAAGACTAAAGTCATTAATAAGCTTCCACCACCAAGCAATGTCTGAGGGGTCAAAACGTTTTTGGGGCATGCCATATTCTACCGACGATTTATAAAGAAATTTTCATTAATTGCCAAACTTGTTACTCATTTATTAGTAAAAGATATACCTTTTGTTTTTTATAATGATTGTTTACTTGTTTTTAATAGGTTAAAGGGCACATTGACATCATCACCTATTTTGCAACTTTCAAACTAGAGTTTACCATTTAAGTTAATATGTGATGCTAGTGACTACATAATTAGATATGTATTAGGGAAATGTAAGGACAAAAAGTTACATGCCATTTACTACGCCAGCAGGACTTTAACAAGATCTTAACTTAACTATACAACAATAAAAAAGAACTGTTAGTTGTAGTTTTCACACGTGACAAGTTTCGTTCTTACTTACTGGGTTTAAAGGTTGTTATGTTTACAGATCATGCAGTATTTAAGTTTCTTTTTGCTAAGAAGGATACGAAGCCCCGATTTAGCTAATAAATCCTACTCCTATAAGAATTTGATATAGAGATCAAGGATAAAAAAGGAGTGAAAAACATGGTAACTAGTCACCATCAAGGTTGGAATGTGGGGAGTTGTACCCATAAACAGAAATCAATGAACAATTCTCTGATGAAACATTATTCTTGGTAAATGAATCGAGTATTCTATAGTTCGTGAACATCGCGAGCTACATCATAGGTGGTAACCTTCCACCTCATTTTTCTTCTTAACATAGAAAGATATGTTTATATGACTGCGCATAATATATATGGGAGGAACCAATTTTGTACAAAACTTTTATTGATGGATTAATTAGGCGATGTATTCTAAATAATGAATTTTGTGATGTTTTAACTCACTATCATAGTTCTTTGAATGCAGAACATTACAAGGCCAACAAGACAGCCGCAAAAGTGTTAAAGTGTGGATTCTTTTAGCCAACATTGTTCAAATATGCACAAGACTTTGTGAAAAGTTATGAAAGATGTTAGAGAGTCGAGAACATTTCAAAAAGAGACGAGATTCCACTGTCGACAATCTTGGAAGTTGAAATCTTTGATGTTTAGGGGCCAGACTTTATGGTTTCATTTCCATTCTCATTCGAAAATATTTATATCTTAGCGAGTGTTGGCTATGTATTAAAATGGGTCGAGGTTATGGAAACTCCAACAAATGATGGCCAAATAGTTCAAAGATTTATCAAGCAAATATTTAACAGGTTTGGAGTGTCAAGGGTCATAATCAGTGACAGAGATACACATTTTTGGAACAAACCATTTGAAACTTTGTTGAAAAGATATGGGGTGCAACACCGATTTGCAACATCTTACCACCCCCGAATGAGTGGGCCAGTAAAAGTGGTGCATAGAAAACTAAAAAGATTTTAAAGAAGACTGCCAACAGTTTGAGAAAAGTTTGGGCAACTAAACTAAATTATGTAGTTTGGGCCTACCGGATAGCTTTCAAGATAACCATTGGCACCACACCCTACCAATTAGTTTATGGTAAGGCCTGTCATTTACTAGTGGAGTTACAGCACAATGCATACTGGGCAATCAAAGTGTTGAACTTTAACTTAAAAGCAGTTGGTGAGAGAAAATTGATGCAGTTGAATGAATTGGAGGAGTTGAGATTGAACATCTATAAGAATGCCAAACTATATAAAGAATGAGCCAAGAAATGGCATGATGCTCACCTGAAAAAGGAGTTCGAGGTTGGACATATGGTCTTATTATTCAACTCTCATCTTCAATTATTTCCTGGTAAGTTGAAATTAAGATGGAGTGGCCCATTTCAAGTCACTAAAGTTTTTTCATATGGTGCAGTGGAGTTGATCAATGATAGAGGTGAGCCATTCAAGGTAAATGGCCACAAGTGTGAGCCTTACTTTAGAGGGCATTTTCCCCAAGATTGGGAAGTGCTTTCTTTCTCCCCCTTTAAGTAATCCAAGCATGATGAATAAGTCCACTATTGACTTTAAACCTAGAACTAGTTTAAAAGAAAGATTAAGGCACGATTGGTAAAGATGGAGCGCCAACAACATTATCAAACCAAGAAACTTTTCAAAATTTTCAAACTTCAAAAAGTACACGTGACATCACCGACACCTTTGCTGCCATAATCTCCATAAGCGTTCTCTTCCCTCTACTTTTTATTTATTTATTTGTATTTTCTATTTTTGTTATATGTTTAGTTTTCCCATTGCATATAACTTCCACACAATGAGGACAATGTGTCATTCACGTGTGGGGAAGTGGTATGCAATTACATTTACATTGCATGTTGCTTATATATATGACTCCCCATGTTTGTGTAATCTACATTTTTTTTGCATTTTTTCTAATTTTTTTCTTTTTATCATTTGGTTTGCATATTCTTGATTGTGTGACTGGTTAATGGTTAAAATTTTAATGAGAATCATCTTACTTTTGAACAAAATTGTTTAACTTGTGAAAATATATTAGTTTAGGAAGTTAGGTGTTAAGTTTCTTTAATATAGATTTGTATGTTAATTAGGATATGGCATTTAGTTTTACATTTTCTATCACTCACTTTCATGTGTTTATCACTAGAATTCATTTAAATAGGTAAATAATCCTAGTTAACTTTAATGTAAATAATTATCTATAAAGAAATGAAGTAGGTTAAAATTGTGAAAAAATAAAAACAAATTGTGTGTGTGTTTTGTATAAATAACTATTTCACTGACCCATAAGGTTAAGAATAGAACTAGTAACTAGTTGTGAGTAGTGATATAGCTAAGCAATTGGGGCAATTCATCACAAATGTTTGTTTTCACGTCAAAAGACTAAAATAACTATCTAACCAAGTTGAATAAGTAACGTAACCTAGTTGAGTAACCAGGAAACATTCAATAGAAATTATTTGCCTTTGCGTCAAAAGACTAGGTTAGCATTAAAAAACTTTAAAAAGTGACATGTGTGAATAAAAACATACTGATCTTGTAAAAATACCAATAATTTTCATGGAAGGAGAATTAGTGATAATTAACCTTTTTAATTGAGTGACAATAGTAAACACATATTTGTAAGTCTCATAGGTGTAAGACTAAGTTGTTTCTATCTTTATTGATATATATGTTTATATTAAAGTGCTTAAACATGATGGAATGGGTTGATATGTTGGAACTTGTTGAATAATTATTGTTTAAGACAAGTTAATTCCATATGGTTGAGGTCATTGAACCATTAATTTATATGTTGCATGTGAGAATGTTTATGTGAATTTGTGTGCATTGTATTGTTTTGTGTTTGATTTTATTTGAGGATAAGCAAAAGTGTAAGTGTGGGAAAGTTGATAAGTGATATTTGTTATATGATTGTCTAATTCATTTTATGTGATAATGTATGTTTAGTATACATACTAGGATGTTTAGCCTATGTCTTGTGTTATTTTCATATAACTTGCAAGTGTATGTGATTATATATGATAAATTGCATGTTAGGTTATAAATGAAGGTTTTTAAGCTTAGGTTTTGTATGCTTTTCATATGTTTTGAATTACACACATCTTGCATGGTTGTATGTCAATGTTTGGGCAGGATTTGGATATTATTAACTTACTTGCATATGGAATTGTTATAGATATCAAAGGAGAAAGCTAGAATTTTCTAGATTCTAGCTGGCAATTCCAGCTTGCACCACATCGATACTAGGTTAGTTTAAACATCAAAAAGGGGAATGAAAACCCCATTTTTAGAAAGCCAGAGGGTCTTTTAGCATACAAAAAGGAGGAAGATGGACACATTTTTTGGTGGATTTTTAAGGAGAATTAAGTTATTTAAAGAGAGCTCAAAGCTGTCACACCAAGTTCCAACTTGGTTCTTTGACTCATAAGCCTTTTATTCTTTCTTATGTCATTTGTTTTTGTTTAGTTATTGTATGAGGAAGATGTATGGACTTTTTGTGAGAATGTTTTTAATGATTGTAATGGATTTCTAAATTGATTTTAAGGTTATTCTTAATTAGAGGGGCAATTGGGCCCAGACTTGGGCTCATTTAGAAAAAGACATCATTTTCTACTTTTATTTTTAAAAATTATTTAAAAAATTGACCATGCAAGCCCATGGATTGACCCATTTCCATCCCTAATTCTTACTATAACTATATAAGATCTCACTTTGGTTCAATGTATGGTTTGCTTTAATGCTTATGATGTGTGGACTTTATATACCTTGCTTACATTGAGAAATGGAGTTAGGAAATCAGTTTGGATGTACCATAAGAGTGGGCAGCCTTGATAACACTTCACATATCAAGCTAACATGACATTTAGAGAGAGATTTTGGTTGTTTTGATGGTTGTCCAATAGGTTACTTCCTATCCATCTAACATTTAACTAAAGTGTGCAGGTTGAGAGATCACATACTAAACTTTAATCATTATTTTGGGCTTAATTAGTTCGATATTGAGAGAGAAAGGGCTAATATATTAGAATGCCTAGGACTAAGTATGATTAAATTAACAAAGTGAGGGATTACATGGTATGGAGAGAATGACCCCAACCTTTACAATTTGATTCTCTAAACCAAATTGTGTTCTTATTTTTATGACATTTTGAAGTGTGTTCGCAAGCCTTTAAATTGTGAATTTTTGCAATTTCAATCTCTCATTATTTGGTTTACTTAAACAAAAGTCAATTTGAATTATGAGGTGACTAACCAATCATCAAGGGAATGATACCTTGCTATACTATTTATATGAGTCGTGTACTTATAGTATAGCAACTTCAATTAATTTTAAAACTTTGAAACAAACACGAAGTAGTTATCAAACACAAGAAAGTGGACACAATGCCACGAAATCCACTATCTTGATGCTTAACATCTCCAACCACTTAAACACTACCTTATTAGGTTTTTTTACGCACTAATACATTGAGTCCACTAATTAAATAAAAGAAGAATATGAAAAATAAAGTTAAGACATATCACCTCACTTTGTCATTTTTTTGCCATCTTCTCCCACTTCCTTAATACTTTAGTCACTAATTTATCATAATATTTTATTAAATAATTATTTGGTTCTTTTTGTTATCTAAAAATGCCTTTAGTTAGTTAGCTCACCTTAGCCAAAGCAATCAACACACCTAATAGTCTATTATAGCTAATTGAAATTTAAACCATTCTTGATCCTACCTAATTAAGTTACATTAATTCATTTGTCATAGTCTTCTTATGTATAAGTTGTATTAGTCTTTGATCAAGGCTCACCAATATATAACAAAATAGTTTTGCAAGCGTTGAGGGTCTAACAAAATAACCACTCTTACTAGATGAATTTGACATCCTCATTAAAACAAATTGAAAGTAGTCATTTATTTAATCTTTGAATTTCCATAAGAATGTGTTTTTCTCTCAAGTAGCTTTTGAAATAGGCTTGTTCTTCTACTGAAACAAGAACTTTTTTCTTTTATTTATCTTGTATTGTTTTATTGTTTAATGGTCTAGAATCTTCTCAATTTGTGTCGTCAAACTGCTTCTTTACAATTGGTGGAGCTCTCTTAACTTGGCTCTGTTGGATTTATTGCATCCTTATGATAAAGATTAAGGAAACTAACATGAAAAGGAAGGTGTATCTTTAATCATTTGGTCAATTTAGTTGGTACACCATATTCTCAACTTTATTAAGTTCTTTGAATCGCCCATCATACTTTGACACCAACTCCCTATGTACTTGTTTACTACTAATTTTCTTTCATAACTAAGGAGTAAATTTCAATGGTACCTTATCCCTTAATATTGAGCTCAAATGGCCTTCTTTATTGATCCAAATGTTTCTTCATTTTCTTAAAAGCCTTTAGAAGACTATCCCTTGCGTCATCTAGTAATTTATGTTTTTTCTTTGTAAACCAATATGTAACTAGGCATTTCCACCTAAATTTTGTTGAGCATATTTGAGAGAATTAAGAGGTTATCATCCTAACATAAGTTCAAATAGACTCTTCTTTATAACCTAATATATGTTCAAGTTATATAAGAATTGTCATTATCAAGTAAATTAAGCCAATTTTGTAGGCTTACACTTACATAAAGTTAAAAGTTTCTTATAATAAGCTACTGATCCTCTTAATTTAGTCTTCTATTTATGTTTGATTTGTAATAGAAAACTTGGGATGACAACTCGTTATGCTAAAAAGAGACGTTAAAATCATCTAGTGAATTAAGCATCTTAATAACTTACTTTATCTATTAAAACTCTAAAATGCTTTACCATAATTTTGTAGAATAATTTCAACGTAATATCTAGGGGATATGAAGATGATATAAAATTGCATATCCAAAAAATTAATCAATCATCATGATCAAATCCATATTGCCAGCCTTCAAAAATCTATAAATAAAATATATTAAAATCGACATCTATAGGTTTTCGTAATGGATAAAGTTTGAGGCAATCTTGCTTCCTTCTTTCTTTCAAGTTTGTCTAATTAACAAATAAGGAATGTTTTGACATATATCTTAATGTTTTTTTTCATCTTCAGTCATAGGAGTGAGAAAGGAGTGCTAACACTTATTGAACTCCTAGGTGACCAAATCATTGTGATTCATGTGTCTCCTTCAATAACTATTTTTGCAAAGCACCAAGGTTTTACATATACGACTAGATACTTTTTGTTTCATCAATAAGCTGCCATTATTAAGCTAAAATCTTTAAACAACATTGTCTTTAACATATTGAACTATCCTACAATGAGTGTTGTCAAAAGGCATTGTTGTTTTAACTTGTTCCTACAAATTTCAATCAATTCAAAAGATGGAATGCACCATTACCAACATCACCTTCTTATATGATGAATATTGCTATTTGAACCATTAAGTTTACAACTTTCAAAAGTAATAAGATGTCTTTCTTGTACTAAGACTCTAGTAGTGTCTTTTTTTAAAGCATCTGTATATACCTTAAAATGGATCAAATATAGAAACTTTAAAAAAGGTTCAACTGAAATTGCCACCTTCAATTTCTTGAAAGCTTTTTGACATATTTTTTACCAACATCACTCTTACATGTTCTTCAGTGATTGGTCAGAGGAATTAATGTCTTCAAATAACAATGAAACTCTCATATTACTCTAGGAACTTTCTAATCAACAATAGCTTTTACCTTGTTTTGGATCCATTCTCACTTAGCCCTTGCTTACCAAATGTCTCATAAACTTAATTTCAGGCTAGGAAACTCATATTTATCCATCTTTAATAAAGAGTTTATATTGTCAAAACCTTTAAAACACTTTCCTCAAATATTGCACATGCTCTACCATATTAGTACTATAAACCATAATATCATCTAGACATATCAAGATGAAGTTTTCTAAAAATTCATACAATATATCATTCATCAGTTTGTAAAAATTAGTATAGCCATATGAAAAACTAAATGACATGACTAAAAATTTCACAGGATCCATACCAAGTTACATAAGTTGTTTTCTGTTCATCACCTTTGAAAATCCACACTTTTCAATACCCATCTCTAATTTCAAAACATTACCTCCCTTGATAATAAGTCTATTAACTCTTGAACTAAAGGAACATGTTTTTTTTAACCTTATTTAACACTCAATATTTCATACACATCTATAACACTTCATTTTGCTTCTTTTGAAAAAACGTAAGTGAACCACGAGAATCTTTTAATAGTTAGATGAATCTTGCTTCCAATAGTTCACCAAGATTCCTTTGCAATTCCACTAGCTCTAATAAGGACATTTGATAAGAGGCACCAGTAAAAGGAATAATATCTAGTATGAGTTCAATATTATGATCATTTTCTCTATGAGGGAGAAGAATTTTTAGAACTCTTTTGACATCACTTTATTGAACTCCGTCAAAACTTTTGCAAATGCATTTGAAACTTCTATCATATAATTTTTAACTATCTCCCACATGGATACATGGAATGTTTCCAAACCTTTTTAAGGCCTTTCTCAATGCTTATAGTTAAAACATGCACTACCTTGGTTGTCTTATCTATCATTCCTCCATCGAATCAATAACAATTGATATAGTAAGAATTTTGTCCATGCATAATCATCATACCTCTGAGATATGGATATAAAAGCACTTTCATTAGCTAAGGAATTTAATACACAAATTAAATCAAAATCATTAAAAGGTATTGCCATCATGATATATTCCAAAATTTAAAACTTACTAGAATGTTGTAGGTAGCTCGTATCACTAATTATGCTTTCGTTATGGAAGCATTTTATTCTAATCAAGGTTTTGCTAAATTTTAACCCTAACTTTTGAACCATTTGCTTTACTATAAAGGAATGAATGTCGCTAGTTTCTAGCAGAACTATTAGTTCCATTGCAATGACTTGTATTCCCATACATATTAATTATTTAAAGGTACTAACTTTAGTACTCGTCTTATTAAGCACCACAATCAAATTAAATCTAGCTTTTGAAGGCTTATTTTTTTCCTTCATCTTTTCCTATCAATGAATTCGATTTCTCCTTAATTATATAATCTAAAAAAAATTAGAGGCCGCTATATCAAAAACAACGTTGTTTTTGTTAGATTAGTGCTCTAAAGGTGCTCTAAAGGCAATCACCTTTAGCACTTTTGTACAAACTTTATTTTGATTAATAAAAAGGCATTTTTCATTGATTTGATATTTGTTTATATATATGAATTGATATTGATCTTAAATCAAATTAATAAAGTCCCTGATATAAAACATAGCATGAAGGAAATTATGATGAGATCATAATAATGAGATTCCTATCATGTCCAATTATGTTAGTATCTAAATAATCCCTAGTCATAGGATTAATAAGACGGGACATTATTAATCTAGACAGACTATCACATGTTATACTCTTTGATTTGATCAAGCAGTGAATCTCACAAACTGTAATCATAAGATGTTTAGAGTTAATTTGTGGATTCTTACTAAGAGTAGTAAGTACATCGAATGACCATCTATGAGATTATCATATGGATGATCTATTGAATGTTAATGATTAATCTCATCATAGCAATGGTGCAAATATCCTTAGACTTGAGGTACTCAAGGACATCTTGGATATGAATCTTGTGCTTTGACATCATTCCTTATTACCTCAAGACGAGGTCACTCTTAGGGTAGTGATTGGGTACAGCTATTTATATTCGAAAGTAATTGGGTAGCCAATAAAGGATTCACCACTCCTGATAGAAGGATATGATACCCACGACCTTTTTTCCGGTCGTTACTTACGAGTTTCTAGCCAGAGCAGTTATATGTTATGAAGAGAGTCTTTAATGACACATAAGAGTAATGAGATCCTAAGACAAGAACTAACATCATTTGGACTAGATGTGACATAGTCAGTCTAGTGGGAGTTGACACATGGCCCATACTCCAACTCCCATGGCCCATACTCCAAGCCAAGTGGGGTATAGTATGGTGAAAGGACAAATTGTAGGGTAATTGTCTATGGAAAGGTTCATAAGTTGGATAATTAACTATCGAGGAGTTCATGCATTAATCCACTTATATTTCAATAAAATTAGAATCATAAAACCATTCATGATTTGAATGAATTAAGAGTTAATTCAAGTACCTAAAATAACCAGGAACTTAAGGGTCACACACCTAAACGATCAGTTGAAAAATATAGTGTGTATGGTCATTTTAAACAGGTACGATCGTGACTCATAGGGCCACAATCGTGGCCGAAGGTGAGACAGGACAGAGGCCATGAAATGATATATAAGTGAGTTCTTCACTTATGTACACGTGCTTCTTCCACTTCTTACACACTCAAGTGATAGAGAAAGGTTCTAGAAGTGTTCTAGAGACAGTAAGAAGAGTTCTTGAGTTATCTTCATGCAATTTATACAATTGTTGTATAAATCAACATGCATGCAAGACAAACTTGATCTATCTCCTATTTGAACATCTACTTGAATTCATCAAGTTTGGTGTTCTAACACCCTTATACATTGTTTCATCTTCCTTCTTTGCGTGTTCTTAGGTGATTAAGGAAGGGTTTGGTGTTTGCAACAACCTAAACAAGGAGAAGAATCAAGAAAGGAGGAGATACAAAAGGTTAAAAAGTTTATGTTTCATGTTCTTAGATACATATCCTTACATGCATGTATGATCTTGCGAATTTTGGGTTTTTATGGTGTCAGAATCTTGATTCTGACACTGCCGCTGCATACGCATACATATGATGTATATAATCATGGCTATCTCAACAATTTTTCTTTGAAGCTTTCTCGTCTTGTTTTGATTATTCATGTGGCTTAAACTTTTCTTTGTAATCATTCTTCTTTTCTCCATTATAGTCTTTCTTCAATTTTCCCCTTTACACTTCTCTTATTAATTTTTTGCTTGTGATTATTAAAATAAGGAGGAGGAGGCTTTGGTCTCCTTCAATACCTTAAAATTTACCAACGCATATGTAACCATATATGGACATAAAGTTAAAAAAAAATTTCTAATCTAAATTTTTGTCAATATCCAAATTTAATGAACTAAAAATTCTTAATATAATCCTCTTTACTGATCCATCTTACTTTAACTAATTGAAGATATCTTTAGCAAGCTAGAAAGTGTTTTTTAGAATGAATTGATCATTCGAATCCTTTTTCATTTTCTCTTATATGTCTATAGGAGAATGATATTCACCAAAGTTTTGGTTATTAAAAAAGTCCTTAGCATTTTGAAAATCCTAAAAAATCTTTTAGTTTTTGTGCCTCAAGTAAAATGTTTTATCTTGCCTAATATATCAATAGACATAGCATGCTTAAGGATTGTTATCTCAAAGCTAATATCTCTTGTGTCTTAACCAAGTTAGCCACTTAATCTTTTAAGACTTTGATTTACCTCTTTATAACTTCAAACTGAAGTGAGTAAAAAGTGAGTTCTTCAAAGTTTGATGAGCAATGCTACTGGAGTAACATACACATTAAGGTTGATGTATCTCGCTATTTAATCACCAATAGTGGCATTGAAATTATTTGTTTCAAAGACTTTATAAGAACTATAAATTCACACCAAAATGCATCAAAGTCTCCATATGAAAATTGAACTTGCACAATTCAACTCTACCTTTTTAAATCTCTCATATTTGAAGTATTTCATACAAAAGTTTATAGAAACAATTATGCTTAATATAAAAAATGGACAATAGAAAAAGAGAGAATATACGAAGATTATAACAACAATCCCAAAATTTATTAACTCTCATGATAGTTATAAAGGTATAATACTCCAACTCTCTCTATATTGAAACCTTTGCTTAAATGAGCAATTTATAGGCATTTAGAGACTTAACAAGAAAGAATATAAGAAAGTCCACGTAAGTCAACCAAATCCACAAATTTAGTTGGTGGTGGTTATCCCCAACCACTTAGGCATTATTGTAATGGGTGGTGTACACTAGACCACTAGTTCCACTATTAAATTAAAAGAAGCATGTTAAAAATTAAGGTAAGTCTCAACAGTTTTTCATGTCCTTCTACTTCTTTCATGCTTCAAGCTACTAACTTTGTCACATCTCCTAAGTTGTCTATCCAAAGGTAATAGTTAGTCAAGTTTCAAGCCAATTTGCATATAGTCTAACTAATGCACTCACACGGTATAATTTGTTTATCTATATTTCTTTATTTAAACATAATTTGTTCGGCAGTCCATCCAAAAATGTCTATGGTGAATTCGACTCACCATAGCCAAGTTAATCAATATACCAACAAAATATCTTAACTAACCATAGTTTGAACTATAATTGATCCTACCTAGTTAAGTTATCTTGGTTTATACGGCATGTCTTTCCCACACTTAAGTTGTGTTATCCTTTATCACACCAGTGGATAGTAAAATGTTCTTACAAATATTAAAGGGCTAACAATTCTCACCTTACTTGTTATCTTGTACCGAAAAGATTTCTTATTTTTTTGCATATCCTATTTCAACTAAATTGAAAATTTAAATGATATTTACTAATAAATTTTAATGTATATTAACAAAATATCAAATATTATTTCACATAATACCTCAAAATTTGAGTTAAAATATTATTTATGTACTTCTTAAATAATTTATGATATTCATATATTTTAATAATTAAATGATTTTGTAATTTTATTTAAATAATTTTATTTAAGGTCAAATGGAATACCATCTGAACTATATACCAGTTTTAGATATAGTTAAACATTAATTAATCACATTTGAAAAAGATCAAATTCCTTTATGTCTTTCTAGCCTCAAATATACTATATTCTCTTTCTTGTTATTAAATTTGGTAAATAATTTCTCTAAGTAGTGGTCAATTCAGAGTGATAAAAATATATAAAAATGTAAAATCTTTTTCTCTTATCCATTGATATGAGAAGCTTACAACATATTGATACATGAATACAAGTACACATGATAAGATAAAACTATATACATAATAAAATCAAACTACCTTTACAATATAAGAATCCAATGTATGGGTTATTAGGATTCCCCTTATTAAAATATATGAGAGTGTGATTAGTACTATAATTAACATATATTATCATACCCCCTCAAACTCATGAGTCCAGTTAACATTGAGCTTGCCTCGAAGTTAGTAAAATGTAGATAAAGCCAAAGTCTTAGTTATGGTATCAAAAAATTGATTGGAAGAAGAAATGTGCTAGATAAAAAGAGCTTTAAGGTTGACCAAGTCTAAAAAAATATGAATGCCAATCTCAATATAATTCATATAAGCATAAGAAATTAGCAATATTATTACAACATAGTGTGGATTTGATGTCAGATAAATGTATTTCACGTAAAAGAGGTTTAAGCCACTCTATCTCAGCAACAACAAGGAAAGTACTCTTATATTCTGCTTTAATACTAGATTAAAAATAGTGATTTATTTATTAGCACTCTAAGAAATGAGATTAGGACTAAAGAAGTTATCGTAGTCAGATGTAAAGCGATGAGCATTAAAATAACTAGCATAGTTAGTGTCATAGTAAGCATATATTAATAAAAAAAACAATGTTAGTTAAGTGAATACCATGAGATAGAGGGGATTGAAGATATTGCTGAATCCATTTAACCATGATCTAATGAATTTTGGTAAGGTAATACAAAAATTGAGATATTTTTATTTACAAAGAAGTAAATTTAGGGTGAGTGAGACAAAGATACTGAAAAGCACCAATAGTGCTTCTATAAGGCCCCAAATTGTACCCTAGTTGGAAGGTTTCATTAAACATGTATTGTATATGCCTTAAATTATGGTTTAATGAATCATGCTTAGAGAATGGGAATTTATTGTCTTCATTAGAGACTTAAGGCATTAATATTAGGCTCGGGTCTCAGAATATATTTCATGGATATATTATGCAAGGTTTGGGTAAATATTAAGTGAAAAGAAGGCTTGTAAGTACTTAAAAAAAAACCCATGTTTATATTGATTTTAGTAAGTTCAAATCGTGCACATGCACCCCTATGTGACACTCAAACTTGTAAGTGTTATATCTTTTGATTCCGATATCTAAAAATTACAGACTTTATACCATTAGAAAGCTAAGAGGATAATATACAACTTTTATGAAGACAACTTTGTCAAATTTGGCCTAAATCAATATAGTTTAATGATGGTTTGTATGTGGACTAATTACTTGGTGACAAATGGCAGCATGTTGTGTGGAAGTGTGGCAGCTCTTAAATGGGACAAGTGTAAAACATGTAAGAATATACATGTTGTTACAATTTGTTGACACTTAGCATTGGAGGAGATAAGTTTCTGCTAGAGTTTCTGGTTGGCTTATTCCTCACCATTTCTGTTCCTTCACCACCGAAACTCTCTCTCTCTTACTCACACCTCCTGGAATTTTAGCTTGCCTGTTGAATCATCATCTTCACTTGACGTCTTTACATGCTACTGCATCAAGGAAGCTAGATTATGCTATTTTATATGTTGTTGTCC
>JANIIA010000003.1:37004816-37031353 GCA_027478495.1 Erythroxylum alaternifolium | reverse complement strand
GATAAGTTCAATGTGTATAATGTATTTTGTTTGTAATCCATCTTGTAATGCAATATAATGTATGTTTGCCCGAATTGATTTTTAAGGAAGATTTCAAATGCTTTGGTTTGTTTGTACTGTTTTATATGGCATCCATATATTCTTCCAGGGGGTATGTGGGTGTTACAGCTTCAATTAGTAAGAGGAAGACCATGGTTTTTAGAGAGAGGAAGGGTGGGTGTCATTAGCATGTTAGAAGTTATAGGAGTTATCAATACATGTGTGATGAATGTCTTTAGTATATTAGGTTTAAGTAAGTAAAAGGCCATTTAGTATGGTTATGGCTTTGATATTAAGGAAGTAGTGAATATGTACTAAGTCTTCAATAGAAAGGTGTTAAGATTACATATAAGTGAGGAGATGAAATATAGTGAAGAATCTGTAAAACAGATATCTTCCACATGAACAAAAAGGAAAGTTTTATAAGATGGAGTGGAGTGAACAAAAAGAGAGGCGTGAAATTTAATAAAGTTAAGTTTATAAAGTTTCTAACTTAGATAATGAAACCAAATACAAAGAGCTTATTTGAGATCATAAAGAGCTTTCTGAAGATGAAAAATATAAGAAGGATGGTGACAATTTGTAAAATCAGAAGGTTGGGTCATAAAAACTAGTTCTTAGAGATGATTATGAAAAACATGCATTATAGACTTCAAGTTAGTGAATGGGAAGATTTTTTAAAAGAGCAAGAGTGAGTATAATTTAAATGATGGTGGGTTTGGCAATAAGTCTAAAAGTGTTAGTATAATCAATACCTAGATCCTGATGATATCTTTTAGAAATAAGACAAGCTTTATAGCAGTCAAAGGAACCATTAAAGTTTCTTTTAGTATGAAAAACCTATTTACAATTAATAAAGTTGTCATTTGATGATTGAAGAATGAGAGTCCATTTATGATTGTGATAAAGAGCATTAAACTCATCAAGCATAGTTTAGCACTAGTGGGAAAATTTGTTTATTTGAGTGGAGGAAGTGGAATCAAGTGTCTGAGGAGTATAGGTAAGCCTAATAAGTGAAAAAGTTAGAGAAGGTCTAAGGAATACATGTATGATCATACATGTGAGTGATTATAGGATATAGATTAGAGGAGGGTGATGAAGAGGTAGGGGCAAAAATAGGAGTTGAGACGAAGCTAGAGAAGTAAGTGAAGAGAGTAGATCAAGTGGTAAATTTAATGTGATGGTAGAATTTGAAGGGGTTAAGGGAAGAAGAAGGGATGAGTTAATATATGAAAAGTCATTCTTAAGAAAGAAACATAAATAAAGATATAAAGTTTTGAAATTCAAGGATCAAAGCATTAATAGACTTTGTATTAAAAGGAATGGCCAAAGAAGACATGGTTTAGATTTTGGTTTAAATTCATCAGTACAAGCAAGACCTAAAAAGGGAAACTAGGCACATGCTAAAACATAAAGATAAGCAAATTTTAAGTTGGTAAAGAAAAGTAGCTTAGGAGTGGGGGCTTATATTTCATTTTTAATAATACATGTGTTATTTACCTTATTTTTAACAATTCTTAGGTAATCCCTAAATAGGTTGTTCCAACAAAGACCATCACTAGGTGGCAAGTATGAATAGATTATAGAAAGCTTAATGACACCACTTAAAAAATCATTTTCCACCTTCTTTTTATTGACTAGATGCTTAAGTGACTAGTTGGTCATTTGTATTATTACTTTTCAATGGTTTTTCAAACTATTTTGAAATTCCTATAACCTTAACGGACTAGGAGAAAACAATATTAATGTGTCCATATAGTACATTTTCTTGTAGGAAGATGATCTTTGGATTGTGTAATACATTTTCTACGTCTTAGAAATGTATGATGATCATTTTTTATGATGTAGTGGATGATATCACTAAGTTATTTATGGATGACTCTTTTGTTTTTAGTGATTCTTCTATTTTATGCCTCAAAATTTTAAAAGGTGCACTTAAACGATGTGGGGAGACTAATTTGGTTTTGAATTAGGAAAAGCATCATTTTATAGTATAAGAGGGCATAATTCTAGGCCATAAGATCTCGCATAGGGGAATAGAGGTAAATAGAGCAATAATTGAAACTATTGAAAAATTACCACCCCTAGCTTTGGTTATGGCTATTAGAAGTTTTCTATAATATGCAAGTTTTTGTAGAAGGTTTATTAAGGACTTTTCTAAAATTACTAGGCCTTTAACTAAGTTCCTTGAGAAAGATGTGCCTTTTTTTTAATCAAAAGAGTTTAGATGCATTCACTCTTTTTAAGGAGAAATCAACTAATGCCCTGATTATGGTTGCTCCAAATTGGAATCTCCCTTTTGAACTAATATGTGATGCGAGTGATTTTCCAATAGATGTAATCCTTGAACAAAGGAAAGACAAACATTTAGCAAGACTGTGATGGATGCTCAAGAGAATTCACAATTATAGAAAAATAATTACTAGCATTGGTTTTTGTGTTTGATAAATTTAGATCATATTTAATTATATCCAAAGTTGTTGTTTACATTGATCATTCTACATTAAGATAATTTGTTGAATAAGTTGGATGCTAAACTAAGACTAATTAGATGGATTTGGCTATTGTAGAAATTCGATTAGAGATCAAAGATAAAAAGGAGTCAAAAACCTAGTAGAACATCTATTATATTTAGAGATCCCAAACTTGGAGAAGCCTGGAAAAGATGAGATTAATGATGCATTTCTTGAAAAGCGCCTATTCAATCATAAAGAGGGAAGTGAGCTTGAAATTCCATGGTTTGCTGATTTTACTAATTATTTGGTTACTAGGATTCTTCCTAAAAGGCTTTCTCATTAATAAAAGAAGAAAAATTTTTCTAACTTGAAATATTTTCTTTTGTAAGATCCCTATTTATTTAAGATTTATGCAGACCATACTGTACAAAGATGTGTCCCAAATTAAAAGGATGGAAAATTTTATAGTTATGTCATACTAGTCTAGTTAGAGGGCGTTACCATGAAAATAGGACGACCAAAAAGATTATTGATTTAAGTTTTTATTGGCCTATACTAGTTAACAAATGAATGTACAATTGTGAGATAATTACCAAATGATAAGTAATATTTCTCATTGAGATGAAATGCATTAAAATTTTATTTTACTTTACAAAGTGTTTAATATTTGGGGCACTGATTTTATGGGTCCATTCATAGTTTCTAATGGAAATAAATAAATCCTAGTTGTTGTGAATTATGTGTCTAAATAGGTTGAAGCTTAGGATTTACCTACAAATGATGTTATAGTTATAGTTAAGTTTATCAAAAAGTTGTTTTAACAATTTGATACACCTGAATCAATTATTAGTGATAGGAGAATGCACTTCTATAATGTGCAATTTGAGAAAGTTCTTAAGAAATATAGAGTCAAACATAAAGTTGTCTCCCCTTTCCATCCACAAACTAGTTCCCAAATGAAAGTAGCTAATAGGGAGCTAAAACATATTCTAGAAAAGATAGTAGAGCATCATAGAAAAGACTTGTATGATAAGCTAGATGGTGCTCTTTAGGTCTATAGAATAGAATATAAGACACTGATAGGCACTGCACCTTATAGGTTAATGTATGAAAAGCATATCACTTACCTATTAAACTTGAGCATAATATGTAATGGGGCAATCAAGTTTATCAACTTTAATCTTAATCTTGCAGGTGAGAAGAGGAAATTCCAAGTGAATGAGTTAAAAGAATGGTGAATAATTTCTTACGAGAATTCGAAACTATCTAAGGAGCAAACCAAGAGGTATCTTGATGGAAAGATTAAACAAGCCAAGTAGTTTAGTGATGGTGATCAAGTTCTCTTGTACAACTCCTAAGTTAAATTATCTCCCAATAAGTTGTAGTTTAGATGGTATGAACCCCTTCATATTTAAGCAAGTTTTTCCCTATAACAAAGTGATGGTAACCCATCTAGATAAAGGTATGTTTAAAGTAAATGGCATCGTTTGAAGTTTTATCATAGAGGTGATTTTGAAAAGCAAAATAAAGAGTAGTTTAATCTCCGATACAAAGAGTTGTGAGTTGAAGTGAAAAAACTGAGCTAATGATATAAAAAATGTTCTTCTTATGAGGCGAACCAAGTTTAATTTTATTTCGTTTATTTTTTGTTTTAAGGATTATTTTTAAATTAGGTAGTTTAATTCAAAACTATGTTATTCTTGTAGTTTAGCATAAAAGTTTTTACTTATTTTTATGTAATTTGGGTGTTATTTTATATTTTTATGCTTTGGGTTTATTTGTTGCTGTACAGATCTGAAGGCAAGTGAAATTTTGGCTAAGTATAAAAGTTTTAAAAAGTTAAATGGCTATGAACATGCCCATATTGATAGTATGTTCCTTTACATACTTAGTGGAAAGAGCAACATGACCATATTTCATATGAAGACAAGTTTTTTAAAAGTTATAGAAAGTTACAAGGACATAAACACACTTGTATTACTAATCATATGCTCCAAATGGTGACATAAGTGATTTACATGAGAAGAAACCTGCCCATGTACATAATCCAAGTAAGTACTTTAAATTTACAACAAATTATGGTGTGGAATATGCTTGTGTTCTTAACTATGTAACTTACTTTTTTATTTTTGATTTTTAAATTACAGAAAGTTATGTGCTATTATTAACAAGCGTGAAGTTTTTTTTAGCATTTCAATAGTATACATAGGCAAAAATACACCTAAGTTTCTTCCTTTTCTAATTTCTTAAGTTTTTAGTATTAGCATCATTGTATTATGCCCCAATATGCTAATGTATTTACCCATTTAGTTTTGGTTAAGAACACAGTCTACAACATGCCTATGCTGTAGCTGTGTTCATCTTGTCACAGCATGCTCAGCCCTACACACCTATAATTAGCTTTACACGCTCGTGTTTTTTTAAAAATTAAACCTAAATTGGGTAAGAAAGAAAAAGACACACCCATGTTTATGCCCATGTTGCATCAAATTTCTTTAAAATCACCCTGACAGTTAATAGCACCCATATTTTCTCATCCTCCTTCATTTTTCTCTCATTTTAGGTGACCTAATCCCTTAGTTTTGGTAGTAATATCATCCACCTAAACCCCATCTTCCTTAAAGTTTTAACGAATTAAGGTGAGTTCTTATGATTCACTCATTTTCTCAATCATTTTTCACCAATTAAAGATATTTTATATTTTGAAAGTTTTAGGGACTATTGAACTAATTTTAGATAATTTTTTGATTGAATCATGTGTTTGTTATATGTTATTAGCGTATTTAGATATGTTCTACGAGTTGGGATAAATTTTCTTATTGTACATCTTTAAATGTGAGGAAGGGCTATTGTGATTTTACTTTGAAATTGATTATACACCAAGCATATTTTAGTTCTTTTTTGCTAATTCTTCTTTATGGAAATTTCAAAACTGTCAATTCTTATCTTGAAACATCTTGAGTTGTTGTGAATCATTGATTTAGACTATAATAGCTTTTGAGTCTATGATAATTTTTGTTTCTTTATTGTGTGTTTATCATGCATGGTTAGATGATTTTAGAACTAGCTTTTATTATACATATTGAGAAGCACGTGTTTATACTAAATGCATTAAGATAAAAAGGTGCCTAGATTAAGTCTTTGTTTGAGCCTTATCTTTGATTTTAACTTACCCTATTTTTATCCCTTTTAAATAACCAAATTTAAGCCTTAACCTTTCCTTTGAATTCTTTAAACCACATTATAGATGATAAACTATTTTTTTATTAGCCTGACTTTTTCACCCTAAAGGATTGTATTTACTTGATTGCATAGAATATGATTAGATGAAGAAATATCAAGAATGAGGATAGATGTAAGCTTATGTATTATAGACTATACCTTCTCATTCGTTAATTATGAATTTTTTCATATTCTCCTAGTAAGATCATAAGTAATCAATTCATAAATATTTTAAACTGAGTTCAATTCATTAAAAAGAAAAAAATATATATTTGCATTTGAATTATTATAATTATGAAGAGGAGAAAGAGATGGTACTTACGCTATTTAGGAGTTTTTGTGTGGTCTTGTTTATGCAAATTCCTTCATTTTTATTAACCTAGAATTTACCCATACCTTCTTACCTAAGCCCTATTATACCTTGATTTAAAGACCTTTTGATTTTTACCTAGAGTTTATTTTATAGTAGTGGATATATAAATTATTAGCATGCGTATGGTTAAGATTCCTTCGATGCATTGATTTGAGAGTTCTAGTAACTTTCAACCTAGACACTTTGATTGAATTAAATGAATATTTTGTTTAAGGGTGTTGAATCCTATTTCACTTGATTTTATAAAGATTATCAAGATATCATTTATGGTTTTTGCTTGTGGGAGTTTATTATATGAGTGTTTGATTCAGATCATACTCTGTTTTGATTATAGGTAGATGGTTGAGAATGAGCATGTGGGTTTTTAGGAAGGTTAAAAAATAAATTATTATTTATTTAAGGAAAAGCAAATGCCTAAGTGTGAGGAAGTTTGGTAAGAGCTTAAGTATTTATACTTTGAGGTTTATATTTAGTACATTTTGTTTATTTATTTGCGTGTTTTTATTATTTCTAGTATTTATTTCATTCATTTATTTTCATGTCTTAACTCACTTGTTTGGAGCAAAAGGGACGAATTCAAACAAGTTTGGAGCAATTTAGAGCTGTTTTGACCACGTTATGATGTTGGAGACCAAGAATACAACCTACTACATATCTGTGTACTTGCTTGTGTTCTATATTTTTTTTAAAATTTCATCTTATTTGGTTGTGTTTGAAGATATTGAAGCGTATTGATGAATTTCAAATGTTATGCGAACATATTTAAGAGGTACATGCTCGTGTTGTATACTAATGATATTGTGTTCACATTTTAGGTCATGTTTATAAATTTGTTTGCTCTGGATGGGATTTCATGTTTATTTTGAGTACACGAACTAATACTTGACAATTTATTTGCTCATATTCTACCTAAAAACTTGATTTTCAAATTATAAAAGGCAAAAATGAAGGGGAAAAAAAGAGAGAGGCTTGGGACGCATAAAACAGCAAAGAAAAAAAATGTAAGGAGACATATTTAGAGTAGATTTACATTGTTCTAAAGTGAATTTCGTAAAAATTAAAAAGGATTTCATCATGTTTCTTTTATTTTTTTTCTTTTTTAGTTTTGATGTTATGTCTTCCATGATTAGGAACAAAATCTTTATGGTAAGTAGATATGATGAACCCAATGTTGATTTTATAATAATTTCATATTAATTTAATTTATTCTTCAATTTTATTGAGATTAAATTTTGTGTTCTTTATTGTTCCTGAATTAATTTACATTAGTATATTGGTTCGTGTTTAGTTTAAACTTTGTATGAATTGATCTAGCATAATTAAGAAAAGGTTGCAAGCAATCTTAAAAATAGGTTGACATAAATTTTTTAGACTAGGGTCAAACTCAATAAAGGAATTTATAAATCAATAAATGCAATTTTAGAGGTTTTAATTGGAAAGTGATTTTGATTAATTAATCTAGGATTAGTTGTTAATAATATTGAGATAGCTATTAACATAATTAAGGAATTTCTATGGTCTAATAGATTCTAAGTTAAATTGATGCATGAAATCTTATTTGCACGAGAGGTCTAAGAGAATTCACTATTCGGGTCGAGTTGTTTTTTCTTCCAAATGTTTATTGATTTAATATTTGTTCTAGTTAGTCAATTATGTTGATTTGTTTTAATTAATTGCTTTAATTTTGATTTTGATTAATCACCATTATCATAATTTATTGGTTAGATAATAGGAAAAGGAATAATACTTGTAATTTCTATATGATCGACACTAATAATCTATAACCTATACTATAAAAGTGATAAGTATACATAAGACATTAGTAAACCATCAAATCCTCTAATGAGGACTCGGTTTAGCAACGCTATCATTCCCACTCAAAGAACAACTCACTGAATTCAATGGATGCGAACATCACAAAATTGACCTTGCTATTCACTTAGAAAAAAATATGGATATATAGTAAGTTCTTTTGCGAGAGAACAGGAAAAAAAAGAGTTAATTCATTAAATTTCTCTTGTTGTTATAGTTAAAACGAACATTTGAGCTGAGTTACAACAATTAGAATGGAAGGTTTAAGGTTGTATTTTAAAAGTCGCAAAGGACATCTTCTACGGACCTTTGAATCATATCACAACCTCCCTTCTCCCACATTAATCTCGATCACCCTTATTTGTTTAAAGCTATCTGAATCAACTCCAAACATAGCTTACAGCGAACTGTAATTAAGGAATACTTTCACTTGATCTTGATTCGTATGCATTAGTCTCTACTTTTGACTCTTCATCCTCCACCACCATAAATAATTAAAACTGCATTTTCAAAGTAAACACCCTTAGTTTGTTTACCTTTAGTTTTATCCCTCTCCAACCAAATAAAAAGGAAGTCTACTTTACTAAAGAAATGAGTTAATGACACTTCTTGTACCTGCATCAATTGATTAAATACGAAGCGCAATCAATGATAATATAATGCTTCCCAAGTGTCCAACAACTCCTTAATCCCTTCGATTCTTTTTTTCTCGAGTTTTTTTTAATTATTTTATTTAATCTTTTTCTCCTATCTCTAGAATATTCTAGTCGAGGATCGGAATGTTGTCATACACAAAAACAATGTTAATTTTATTCTTAGTTGAAGAAAATGAAAGAAACGGTAGTGAGAGGACAAACCAGATACTGTAATACGATGGACAGCCGCTGGGAACGCAATTAATACTTTGTTTGGAACACAATGCAGCAAGGAAGGACGCATTTGGAGCCGACAACTTTGTTAAAACAATGTGAAATGAAAATGAAATTAAGGAGGAAAGCATAGCAGATGGCTTGAAGAAAAAACCAAAAATAAAAAATAAACTCTTGTTTAAGGCATGCAAAAATCGAAAGTACATCAAAGTTAAACCAAAGCCTGGAAACACGCAACACAAATGTAGATTGAGTTGGATAATATTTTTCCCGAAAATATTAAAATATCATGCCCTGCTGACTCACTATTCACTCTAAAAGTAACCCTTCAGGATTTGGAGCTAGAAGACCAAAGTAAGTGCAGCCCATGGTTATTTAATCCAAATTATGATGTCTATTTTGAAACAAAAGGTACCACTGATACACATTAGACAGTTAACAAAAACTAGTCTTCATGTCAAATGGATATTGTACATCCTAATTCGCTGGCGGCTATCTCAAGAAATTGAATTGGCATTTCTCTTGCAAGTCGACTATGAGCTTCCCAATTTAGGCACTTCTCTATATCAGCTCTCCAGTCAATGACGTCTATGTTTAAATGCTGATAAGAGGGACCAAAAATGATGCCATTTGTATCTGCTTGTTTTGGAGTAGCTATAAAAGAACCAGTATGCAAAATGTCAAGAAGAACTGATGTACTTAGAGCACGAACGTGTGCACTTGGATGACAAAGACATTGGATAGTAGCAGGTAGGCGGCACTGCAAGAATTAGCACAAAATCCAAGTCACTAACTGTGAATGTTTTGTTTCTAACGTCGACATGCAACGTACACGATTCCAAGTGACAATGAGCATTTTGCATGTTTCCAAGGTACATATCTAAATGAAATGGTAGCACATGGGACGAATGCTTACAAGGGATGAATGCTTACCTTCAACAAGTTTGAAAGGCCACCAGCAACGGCAAATCCAGATTCTCCCCACTCCAGCACTGGTTGAACTGCCCTTGCCGTAGCTTCCAGTAGCTGATAACTCAGTAACAAAACACAGTAGTCAATTGATACTACACATACTTGATTGTCAGTGTTCTCAAGATTTGAGCCAATCTATAGGGATATTCAGTTGCTATTAGAATATAGGTGGTCATATCAAAGTCCATGGCATTCAAAAAGTAAGGTCAGAAAAGACCAAAGAGAACACTACAGTTTCTAGTCATCATTTCTCAATAAACAATAAAAAAATTTCTTTTCGGTAAGTTACCTCCAACTGTGGTAAAGTGCAAGCTTCACCATCAACAAGCATCCCATCTGTGGCTCGTAAAAGTAAATCTGATGCACTTGCCAATATTACAAATGATTCAGGAGTGTCATGATTTCTCATTAGCTCGACAATTAGTTTGACAATGCGCTGGTTGACTATCCACATCTTCCGACCTTGATCATCATCTTTAGAAATCCAAGGTTGCAATTCTCTTTCCGCCTGACAAGTACTCAAGGTCAATAAAGGGACTAACATATGAAGAAAGTAAATTACAGATGAAAACTGACCAAAAATTATAAAGAATAGTGAAAAGAAGAATACTACAAACTTTAAAACTTTGAGGCGGCACATCCAAAGTTGGGCGATATCATTCTAAAGTTATCCTAAATCATTTTATTCCATATGTATTTCTTGATTTCCCAATTTTTCAGATGTTTGGCCGCCAATGGAAAAGATTGCATTATGGAATTTGGCTGAAGAAATAGGAAATGAACAACGTAAATCATGCCTAGTCGAACAATTTGGACCTGAAGAACAACAGCTGTAGATGCTTTGGTTGGTGATGCTGAAACAACATTGCACAGTGCGTCAACAACCTAGTCACAACCGATAAGATGATAAGGAAACTTTCCTCGAAAAGAGCTTTGAAATATAAAATATAAGAGAATAGTTAAATAATTTCAGTAATAAAATGTATTGCTCTGACATCACTTTTCCCAATAAACAATTATTGTTAACTAATTAATCACATATAGTCAATGTATTACAGTTAGTGTATGATCTACTTCTAAGAATTACCTAACAGCTTAATCTTTTGAGTTAAATAGTTCCTTGACATAGTACCAAAGCCTATTTTACCAGTAGTTATTGAGTTCAAACAATGCCAAGCTTGTATGTTGGTATAATGAAAATTCAGTTCCAACACAAGCTGTGGTGGCCAAAGCTTTCTCCACAGTTTCAACTCCACAAACTTCTAAATGAAGCGCCTTATAAGATTATCAGTAATCTTGAAAGTTGTTTCTGAAACTGTTAAAAGATACTTTCTGTAAAATATTAATAAAGCTCATTGCATTTAAATAAAGTAGAAATTTGCCAATACTATTTAAGTGTACCAGGAAAACTTAAAGAAAACAGGGCAACACATTGTCAAAATGGATATTAATAGTGTTGATGAACTGCAACTCAAAGTTTACTTGAGAGGATTCTCTTGTTAACTTTAATGCAGTAAATTAAATGTGAAACTGCAGGCCCAAAGATTCTCAACAAGTTTCTGAATCAGTAAGTCAACATCATCTCTCCATAGTTAAGTTCTACAACATCTACATTAAATTGAATCTCTAAGTCAACGTGATCACTCCATCAGCCTAAAATGAAGATATTAAATGAGGCACTGAAACAAAACCTTCAATATAAAATAGAATAAATCTTCAAAAATTGAAAAAATAAAGGTCTTCATGAGAAAATAAAACAAGTCATCGGGAGGAAAAAATTGTGAACACTATGGTAGCATAGGTTATAGTGCCACAACATTACATTAACACCTCACAACACTTCCTCTTCTTTCATTTTCTAGTCATTTTCTTTTAAGGTTTTGTTGGCACTAAAACCATATCAATAAATTATTTAATCCAAAAATTTAAACCGGTGGATTAAACTAAATAATGGATCAAAATCGTTCCAACAATAATACAGAAATTACAAGAAGAATCACAGTTGTAGTTCTTAGAATATAAAAATATGAATAAAAAACACATCATATGCATGTAATGGTGCTTACCTGTTGCCATCCTTGTTGAGCAGAAGTGCTTTCAGCACTAGGTTGAATTTCAGGTGCTGCAATCAGCTTGTGCCATAGCAGTGAAACAACAGAGAAACACAACTCTTGTTTCTCAGCAAGCACTGATCTCAAAAGAACTTGCGCATTGCAATTAAAGCCAATGTGCCTATCCGTAGTTAAGAAATTGGCCAAATCTGAAGCATCTAAAGGGAAACCTGCAATCCCTTTGCCGAAGATGCTGCCTTTATGTTCATCTGAATGTGATGCTCTCTCATATTTGCGTTTATTTTCTGAACTAGGTGATTCTTTACACTGCAGGATAGAAGACTGGCCTGAATGAAAACAGCTAATGCTCATGCTTTTATTTTGGCTTTTACCATTTAATGCCACAAAAGAGTCCTTCCAAGCTGGTGCATGCAAATGAGCTTCTAATGGCTCAGCCTTGTTAACTATGGATGCAACAGTTTTACTGTGGATATCTATGAGGTTATATAGGGAGGATGCTCTACTATAAATTTCATTATCCCACTTGCAGCGCATCAGAACAGAGAGAGCATGCATACAAGCCTTTGACCTCCTAAATAGCTCAGAAACATGAGCTGCTACCATTGCTGCAGCTACTATCTCATTTGAACTATAACTCCAAGAGGTACCAATGGAAGATGGTTTCAGAGAAAAAAGTGCCTCCAAAATAGCTAAAATTCTATGTGTGTGATGAATTGCAGAATCAATACTAGTTTTAAAATCACTAGTAGATCCATTTACTTTTGCAGGCTTGGCTAGAGTTTTTCCATCCTTAGAACTTAAATGATTGCTCCCCCTTGAAACAAAAGGAAACAACTGGAGCTCAAAAGCAAGGGCACATACTGCCGCCAGCACAAAAGAATCAAATGTTGCAACTGGACCTGGTTTTCTAAATTTTCTGGATCTCATATGACGTTGCATTTCGGACATTAGAGGTGAATCCTCAGTATTATCATCAGGTGGTTCCTCACCCCTTGGTCTCTTGTTCCCATTAGACTGAGCTTCGTGACTAACGCACACAGTTAAGACAACAAAAAGGAGGCGCGATGCAAGCTCCACAGAGGCACAGGACTCCAAAAAGAGAGAATGGACCATTGTACGAAGCTCTGCCACAGCAAGATTTTTGGAGAAAGACCCTAATCCAGAGAGGTATCTTGTTCTAGTGGCTTGTTCTCTAGAAGATTTGGGTGGAAATGTTCTCTGGAGAATTGCTTCCACAGTGGCAACAAATATTTTCATGAGGCATGCTTCCGATGGACTTCCACGAGGAAGATATTCCAGGACCTTAAGGAGAGGTATGAACAAGTTCCACGATAAAATTGGGGGCTGCAACGGAGTTGAAACTATTATTTCTGGAAGATCAACTGCTGATGAACCTACAGGAATAAGGCCATAGGCAGCTTCCCATATGGTACAAATTCTCCATTCAACCTCTGGACCATGAGCACGAAGCATAGATGCAATCCCCTGGGCTGTTGCTTCAATAGTTGCTTCAGCTGCAGGCACTTCAATCTGATCATAACAAAATTTCCAACTTGTAGTCAGTCTTGAACATAGTTCAATGGTGTTTATACCAATGAGGCTGTAGGTCTGCAGTCCTCAGAGTAGCCAGTTCAAATAAATATCAAACAGAAGACAAAAAACAAAAGAAAACAAAAACAAAAGATAGAATTGTGTCCACATTCCCCATCATGATTGCTGTGAGATGACGATTTCAGTTTTAATTAGGTTCAGAAAGACTTTTTCGAATGTACTTCTTGAACATGTGTTTGAGACTATAAATATAGTATGAAGAAGCCATCAATTGAAAGGTAAACTAAGTCAGCTTGGTTTGCTGATCAATAATATTAATGGTACCTGCTGCTTGTAACTTGAAATATAGCCACTGAAGGGTTCATGTTGAACTTCAACTCCCTCAACTTGCCTGAGTGGAGGAAAGAGCAATGCAGGCTGAGATAGTATGCGAAACAGAAGAGCTGCAGCTGCATCAGCAGCTATACCTGCTCTCATAGACATCGCAGTCCCTATTGCACATAAAAAATGCAAGTGCATCCAGTTCCTAGGTAGCTATACCATAAAAGACAAAGGAATTAAGGAAAAACGATATTGAAGAAGCTTAGCTAATGAATAAATTTACAGATTAGCAAAGGAATGTTAGATATGGTAGTTTGAGTAAACAATATTTTTTCTGATTATAGCTTCCAATCAAACACTTCACATAAGGGACCCTGCCATTCACTTTCAAGTCATTGTCACAGGCTTCATAAATTGATGCTGGCAACAGAAGAATTCAGCAGTATCTCCATATTTAAGTTCACCACCAAGCATAGTAATAAGCAAGAATTAGGGATCAGCACCACATCAAAGGAAGAAATCAAGAAACCACTAGAGCACAAAAGCTCAAGCCTTTGTCGAGGCTTAAGAACAGATGCAAACAGTATTCTAACAAGCCCCCCTACATGAAATGCAGACAAATCAAAAATTTACTATAAACGAGAGAAGCCTAGCTTGAACTTAAGACGTCTCAATCATAAAAACTTGAAAACCATGTCAAGAAAGTCATTCAACTCAAAAGAATAAGTTCATGGGTGAATCCCTAGAATTGTTCGAAATATTTATTTGAATGGTGGTAAATGGAAACACGTAGGATTTGTCGATGAACAAAATCAAAGAAGATAAAGCTCTATCAACATAGCTCAGTTGCAAATTTTAGAACTAGAAATCTAACCAAAAAATTCAAGGTTCATCACATCAAATGTCAACTTAAGTAGTGAAGGAAAGTTTTTAAACAAGCAAAAGTTATGGTTAAATACATGACGAACCATGAGATTTGAGCATTTTCAAAACTGAACCCCATGTGGTTTCAACTGATCTCACGTCTGGACCCCATCGAGGTATAGAAAATTTTCAGTGCTCCATTAATTGCGACATATTATTGCCTTAGTAAATAACTGTCAAAATTATTGTAAAAACACTTCCAGTCCAGTATCATAATAGTACAGTTGGACTATTACTAAAAATAAACACTTAAATTCTGCTGTCAACATTCCTTTGTCTTTTCCTATTCTTTTAGTGGCTACAGGTAAATGACCAAAGTTAGGTAATAAAAAACAAACTAAAGCTATTTACCATAATGAACGCCACACATACTTGGGAACTACGTCAGAAATAAAACTATGGAACACGATAAAATATGTAAAATACACGTTCCTAGCAATCAAAAACAGCCAGCTTACCCTAATACCAGAGGCATAATCCTCAGCAGCTCGAAGGAGTTCCACAAGCTGCACAGCAGCATCAAGTGCATCTGGGGCCCATGATGGCGGCGCTTCCAGAAGTCCAAGAAGAAGTCGTTGAGTAGCACTTGGTGTTGCAATGGCATAATACCTGCAAAAGTACAAAATTTTTCCCTAGAAAGCATGAAGCCTTTATCCAGTATGAATTGCAGCCTAAGAATTGTGAATAAATAATTTCTAACAGCATTCATACCTCTTTCCTCACATGAACAATTTTACACCAACATGTCTAGATTTCTTTTACATGCTAAGAAGAATAATTAGAAAGGTTTCTGTTTAATCAGTTAGAATTTAAGAGATTGTTTCTAAAAGATAATATGCACCTCCCTAAACTGTAAGATTAATAGCAATTTACAAGGGCAAATATTTCAGTTGATAAATTAAAATTCTACCTATGAAACAAGCGTGCATATGGCTCAAGAGCTGGTAGCCCGGCAACTAGGTGTTCATCCAAAGCCGTTGTTGGAGGAGGGAGTAAAAGTGCAGGAACAGCAACTGCAGTTAATGTAGCCGTCTCATACCGAGCAACTTCATCGTCACAAACACTTAATATAACCCCAGCTCCATTTGCCACAGCCCACCTTGGCGTTGACGGCACAAGCTGAGGATGCTTTCCAGATCCACAAGAAGAGCCTAAATTAAATAAAACAAATGTTATTAGTTCACACTGATGTTTGTCTGTGTATAGCCTATTATACTATCTACTTGTAATTATATCAATAGTGCATATAAGATTAGATATAATCTCACTTTTGTTTTTCATCGTAAAGTTAACCACCTGAAATCATAGACAAACTGGTTCTAGACAATCCAATAGTGGAAGAATATAGCTGAAACATATGGGGAGATATAGTTCCAACCTCGATAAATGAAGTATAAAGGACCACAAATTATAAGCATTTTTATCATTGATTAGGATAAAATTATATGCTCTAGGAACCGATGCTTTTTGCATAGTTATCTTAAGGAGACAGTTTTAATGGAGCAACCTCCAGGTTTTGTCAGCACTAATCATCTTGAGTATGTTTGATACTTCAAGTGAGCACTTTATTGCCAAGATCATTGATATCAAATGAATTTAATTACATGTAAATAATGACATGGACCCTAAGGATATACCTAGTACATGCATACAAATGCATTAAAGAGGGCGAGAGAGATACCCAACTCCATAAACATAAAAAATAAACTCTTCCACATGTTTTATCAAAAATCAATTTAACCCCTCAATGTTGTATATAAAACTCATCCATATTCTCAAATACATGATTGCATATAAAATTTTAAGTTCATTTTTTTAAACTTTTTTAATTAGCGACTTAATATGATATAAATAAAAATATCATCAAACAACAAACAGATTAATTGAATTTCAGAGTGCAGATAGCGTTGGGCCACTATTAAGAAAAGGTGATAATAAACAAGATAAATTGTGATAATTCATTTACACAAATAGTTTCAAATCTGACTTCCTACTTTTTACATGAGACGCCCATTTTTAAGGTAAGTTCACAGTGCCTATTGTACATTTTTTATTTTAAAATTAGCCTAGATTCTCTAGAACAAGAGAAATCAATTATTTCTAGAAAAACTAACCACTTGTTGGTGGCTTGAGCTCTCCAGCAGCATATTTACCCATGACGCCACTACACCTGAAATAAATGAAGAAAAAAATTAGGATCTTCATGTCCAGAATCAGGTTCCCTAAAAGAAATGAGAGAACATATATCTACCAGCAAAGTTTACTCTCAAAACTGAGATTTTAAACAATCGATCTAACAAAGTGTAAAGAGTTGCCAGTAAAGCACATTGAATATCGCATACTCTATGTGGACCAATATTTAGCATGAAAGGAAAAAAGAAAACAATACTCATGCTGCTGGCACAGAATGTAATTGATGACAACTTTGTTTGATATACTTCGTACAAAACAACATCAACTTAACTATACTGACAACCACTGCTGCAATTTGCAGAGGAAACAAAAGATGACTTATGATGCTGTCGTTTAAGTAATTATGTTGGATAGATGACAGCAGAATTCAATTCAACACTGCTAGAATCAGAAAACTTATGCCTATCAGGAATTAGAGAATAAATATCATATTTCTGTGTTCATTGATCTCATATTGCTCTTTAGGGGCATACACAGGACAATGTGAAATTCAAAGTCTGCTACATATAACCTTCTATAACCTCCCAATCCCGCTCTACATAAAGTAGATTAAAAGAACCCCTATCCGACCTTGCCCACAGAAAAGACACACCAATCTAAAGCATCTTTACTGAGAATCATAAAGCCTACACATTCAACTGCTATAATCTGTAAACAAATTATCCTATTCCCTACTCCAAACTCTCATTTTAAGATCACTAAATCCATGTGACTTGAAACAATGGGGTCTGGCAGTGTATACAAATTAATATTAAGGCTTACTTACACTAAATATTTGCTTAAGTATATGCAAGATCATTATAGTATGAAGCTTTTCCTAGGTAACATACTTGGATTAACTATAAAAAATCATATCAAGAAACCCTTCAACCCAAAAGATTAAACTCACAGTTGAGGTTTAGGAATGGAACATATAATATTATAACATACTCCCTCCTACGAAATTTGAAGAAATCACAGCAAATCAGAGATCCATCATTAAAGGGGGATCTTATATCATGTCAAGACATCATTCAAACCAAAATTTAACCTATTGAATGACCACGAAATAGGTAACATACTGTTTTATCAAAACCTAGCAGGTCTATTTTCATTATTTCAGTGGCTTAATGATGATTTTTCTTTTTTTCTATATTATTTCCTTAGGGTGAAAATAAATCCTTTTTACGTTCCATCTTTTAGAAATTGATAATGATACAGCACCAGTATTGTGTGGCTCAACAAACAGTAGGTAGGTTTATGGTTACTATTGCTAGCTATGGCTTACAGACTGTCGATTACTGTAGCAGGGATTTACTTGACATATAACATATCTGTTCAACTCTTCAGGTATTTGTCCAACTGTAGTTTGGCATTAGTGAGAAAACTAGCTCCCCATGAGTTGTTACTCCGGGGGCTCGAAGTCTAGTTATTGATAGCTATTTACTATCATAATATATATTTACCTCACATATGTTATTTGCTTTACAGGAATCAATCATAACAAAGCAACAAGATTGTGACTTCAACAATGTAAGATATGTCTGACTAGGCATGTTACCGTACAGAAAATTACTTTACCTAAAATTTCTACTCAATAAGGATATTATTCAATCAAGACACTTGGTCTATAAATCTGACACATCGTTTGATTAAATGTTACAGATTTAAGAAAATAGAATTTTCTAAAGTTTCCAAGATAATCAGCTAGTTAGGTTCATCATTTTCTTACAATAAGGTAAGAACCACTCAGCTCACTACAAATGCATGACTAAAATGCTACAATGGTCAGTCCTTGTAGTCGCATCATGAATAAATATACAGAGAAAAAACAATATACTTACCAACGGAAGTAGTCACTTCTAATACCTAGAGGTGCAGCAAGCAATATGTCAGTAATCCAGGGAGACAAAGGCCTCAATGGTTTTCTCTCCTTTTGTACCAGTGGTATTTGTCTGGATCCTGCATCAATTGATCCACTACTGGTAGCTTGGCTGCTACTACTAGTTCTCTCCATTTCACCATTCTGTTGTTCCATCTTGTATATTGGGCGATTGTAATGAGTTAAAATTCGCAAAATCTCTCCACATGCCAGAGCCCATTGCTCAGAATATTCATTCTGCATAGAACAAACAAATTCTGTCAATGTCATGTTTCTTTTTGAAAGACAAAGCAATAGCACAACCTTATCAAAAAGACTAAAACAAAATAATGAATAGGAAATGAAGCAGAAAATATAACTCACAAAGAAATGCAGTTCATGAAATAAGGAAGAATGAGAAACAGAGTGTGAGGGCTTTGTTAATTAGCATACCTTACTATCTGGGCAAACTAAGGATATGAAAGAAGCAAATGGAGGATTGCTCTTGTCATAAACCAGTGTACCATCTATGATACATGAAATAATTGGAAGAACAACAGCATGCCCATGCTCTGGATGATGAAGGACAAAAGTAGCTGAAAGTTGCCAACACATATAAACTAGTTATTCATCTACAATTGTAGTCAAGATAATCTAAAAGGCTATCCATTCGTTGGAAATAATTACCCAAAACATCATCAAAGAGAAGCTTCTCTTGTGATGGGTAACGGTTACGAATCAGCTGTCAAAACAATAATCATGTAAATATGCATGTTGCAAACAATGCATTATAAAATATAATTAAAATTTTCAGAAGATTATTATTAAGTAGCTGTTAAAACTACAAAATATTATGATTGAAAAACAGAGCTTACCTCTGCAATATCGTCAGGGAATTGTTCTGATGTAAATTGCCCAAAATACTCAACGTAGGCAGTAATTTGTGCCTGTCCATTTTGAAAAGAATAAGCGAGGGCATGCATCAAAATTCAGAAGCACAGAGTTGACTTTCAGTGGAAACATTACAAAAGATCAATCTGATAATCAAAGAGTCAAACTTAAAAGTAACATATAAAGTGCAAAAGCTCACTTCCAGTTCTAGTGTATCTAAGTAGTACAAACACTATGAATAACCATAAGATCAGCTTACGGCATGAAAGATGCAGATAACCTTTAGCCTGATTAATTGTTTAGCATTCCAATCACTTCATGTTCATGTTCCTACACAAAGCTCAAACAAGTTGCATGTTCATTTTTCACCTCGAAACTTACATGTAAAACCAATATATTGATTGCAATTATCAGGAGAGTGATCCCCTCATGCCAGAAATCACTTCTCATATCATTCAAGAATGAAGGATCATATCTGAGACAGAAATTTAAGGGAAAACCAGTGACATTGCATATTGTCTAATTAAGATAATACAATGCCTACTGTTAAAGATAGAGAGGTACAAACAACTCACTACAACCAGTACATTGCACAACTCAAACCATTTGTTCCATGCGTTTCTTAACAGATCTAAAATAACCCATTTCTGTTTGGAGATTTTTACATTACTCTAATGTAGAGTTCAACTTCCCATTCAGGATAGCCTGACTTATTAAATGAACTCCTAAAAGTATCATAGAAGTCCAATGGGCAAAGTTTCACAGGAAAACCACAGTGGTTAACAAATACGCCAAATTCAAGGGTGATTCAGGATATGAAACAAAAGAGTGCTAGTCAACATAGAGCTGGCTCAATGAGCTTCAGCCAGGTCAAAAGCAAAATACAACATTCCTCAGAGTCAAAGAAAAATAGTGCACAATGTCAAGAGCAAGAGATTCATGAAGAGGAATCAACATAGACTAACTTGGCACTCAGATCTAGATTTTGCTTGAAAACAACATATTATCATTGTTCCTTCTAAATGCAGTTTATCAATTACAACAGGGTTAATCCAGCAAGCAATATGATCATATCCTTCTCAGCGAAGACATGAAAATTATGCTATGAGAAATGAACCTTACCAGTTACCTAATAGATAGAGATACTTTACTTATTGATTATAATACGAACATGCAAATTCAAGTATGACAAGGAATGAAGAGCCAAATTATATCAGTTTGGCACAAAGACAACAACCATAAGAATTCGTGAAATTTCAAAGAGGAAAATGATAATTAGAAGAACAAATTTCACAAACCTTTCTTTGTTGGGCATCTTGTGGGGGAGGCCAGAACAATGAGGAGAATTGGAGACGATCAATCCACCTCTCAGAAGAACTAGCCATTAAGATGGTTATATGGGAAGAAACGCGATAAATAAGAACGGAAATCACAACCTTCGCCTTCAACAGCTACCAAAATCAATATATCGTAATTCAACATTCGACCCTGCTAACTGCCACAAACCCCTAGAATTCTCAATGGAAAACAGAGAATTGAGCTTCACTTCGAGGCTATAGATTGCAAAAAATACAAGTCACACCCCTCTTAGTAAGAAACTTATCTGGCTTTCTCGGTCTCAAAGCTTCAGTTAGACTGGCAGCCAATTGTCACTGGAATCTGCTGCTCTACAAAAATAGAACAATAAACGGTTTATAGTAAACAAGTGAATTTGAGCAGAAAAGTTGAAATCTTTTCTAAAAATGGAAAAAGAAAAAGAAAAAGAGAGAGAGAGATCTGTAGCCTAAAATCTAGAACTCTTACAGGAGAAATTAAAGAAAAAATAAGGCTATGAGGAGACCAAAAGAAAGGTGATAAAAGGAGGAACACTCCAAAGGCATACCAAGAAACAAAACATGAAAATAATAACGAATGAACCCAGAAAAAGTTCTGGTATTTTTCAAAACCAAGAAGCCAGAAAAGAATGACGATCAAATACGCGGAAACTGTAAGCAAAGGGATGAATCTAATATCTAAGAAAGAACTCGTCTTAAAAGCCAAAAAAAAAAAAGGTTGGATTTTTTGGGTCTGAGAACTTGAGGCCACCTGAAACTTGTGTTTGGTTTCGCTGATTTGTGCTGGATATTTGTTTACTCGAGTTTCAGTTCTCGTAAATGTGTGTGTGACTGTAAAAACTAAAAATGAGAAAATAAAATATATTAAAATTTTCTTATCAAGGAAATTGCAAAAACACAAGAGGTAGTACTGGTACTTGTTAGCAGGAAGCAAGTCCCATGAAAGTTTTAGAGAGAGAGAGAGATCTTTATGTGGCTATTCCTCTTAGATTGCTTAGCAGACGTGGCGATGATATTTTCCTCTCACCTTAGAGGCCCACGTCATGTCCCATCTGTTGCACCCACACACACCATGCATGTTCATGCAGAAAAACAACACATGCATGATGTTACTGGCATACATGCATCAACCATTATATTGAACAGGGATACCAAGAGTTGTCAGTGCGTGATAAGCACAAGGAAGGGAACACAATGATGGGTGGGAAGAGAGTGTAGATCTCAAATTACTGGAGTACCCCGACTGGTGGCTTAGAACGTTGATTCAAGTAAAATGATGATTGGGTAATAAAATAATAGTCGTCTTTTATTGCTCCTAGATATTTTTAGCAGGGAAAGAAGGGGCATTTTGGTACTTTAACAATGGTATAAGCCTGTGCTTCGAGTCAAGATCCTCTGTCCAATTTTATGGTGTCTTATTCTGTCTCATAAATCTCAGTCATTCATTTATACGGATCCTATATAAATGAATGGCTGAAATTTACGGGACAGAATAAAACACCATAAAATTAGACAGAGGATCCTGTGTCCTGTGCTTCTAGGAGCAGATATGTTGTTCCAGATCTACTATACCCTTAAAATCTTTGTCATTCAACATAATAAGTTGGATGGGTGGGATATAAGGGACACAGCCCCGCTGTGCCCCTGTACTTCTATATAATTTATTGGAGAATGTCTTCTTTAACCTGTTAGCCTGTGACGAAGGGATCACCGAATAATTCTTCGAATAATTCATTTGGAACGAAATCCTTTGTTCCATAATCGTGTGCTAATCTTCTAAGCGATTATGTTCACACAAATATATAGACTCACAGAAATACGTGAATGGGATTATCTGAAATAAGATTAGTGTAGAATTATGGGTACAGAAAATTTGATCCCAAATTTGTTAGGCTCTCAAGCAACTATGGTGGAACCAAAGATGGGGGTGAAATAGAGGGCTGGAAATAGCGTGGGAGCTGAAAAAGAAAGGAAGAAGGTGAGTGAAAAATAAGGGAAAATCGATAGCTGCATGTAAGTTACGTGAAGAAGAGAGCAGAGAAGAAAATATGTGAACAGTAGGTGTGGAACAAAACTCCAACATTAAATCGCCTCATCAAGATATAGTGACAAAGGAGTGGAAATAGAAACAAAGGAAGAGTGGCTATAGAAAGAAATTAGAAAGACTTGTGATTTCGATGGTCACTCTTTTGTTAAATCTTTTTTTACATAAATGGAGGCTATTAATATTGATTGTTGGAGCTTGAAAATGACAATGAAAGGCTAGCTTTTCAACGCTGGTTTAATAGGAATATCGACTCCAAATCATGGTTAAGCTACTTTTATCACTTTAAGGTTGTAATTTCTTTTCAAATTGTTGTATTGTTGGTGTTGATTAGATTAGGTTTTCGGATGAATGATTTTAATATGTTATTTTGATTTTTTTTTTCGAACCTATAGCTAAAACATCGAATGTAATCCGTAATTGTTACTTTTGATGTTTGTGAGCAGCGTCTAATGATCGTTAATTGTTAGGAACAACATAACTTAGGTTAGATAACCCGAACGTGTGAGGTTACTACCTATATTGATCGTTTTCCAATTCGTAATGCGGCTGCCAAATTGAATCTAAATATCGTATCCTAGGTTATTCGGTAGTTAAGTTTAATTAATGATCGTATCTTAATTAAACACAACCTAAGGGAAAACCGAGATTAATAAAGCGTTCTATTAGTCTCAGATCAATAGTCCAAAGAGAGTTGTAAAGACGTTAGGATGATGGAATATACTTGATTGTGTTTAGGCCGATATTGACCAATTACATATTTTATTGATTAGAATCACTTAATATAATTTCTAAGTTATGTAATTTTATTATATACAATTAATGTGTAATTGTTTAATAATATTTAATTTGAATATATTTTAATTTTAGCTATAATGATAATTAATTAATTTAAAACTATTATGTATTATATTATAATTATTACACATAAGATTATAATTACAAAAAATAGAAACAGGATGATAAAACCAAACATGTTTTTGTTTTTAGTTTTCATTATAAATTTCAATCAAACAGGTTTTTATTTTCAGTTTTTATATTACAAATCTCAACCAAACAGGTTTTCGTTTTTTTAAGGAATTAAAAATAGGAAACAGAAATAAAAAATAATGACAGAAAAACAGAAATGGAACCAAATGACCCATTAGTAAATATTGTAGTTCTCTTCTATTTTATTAAAAGTACTAATGACTATAAGTGATATAATCATATGTATCAAAAGAAATATTAATTTAAAATTTTGAAAATTTCAAATTATTTAAGTTTAAGTAGAAATTAAGTATTAAAAATGATTAAAAAACACTTTTGATGAGATCGATGTGGTAAGTTTTAAATTCTTGTGTCATCTATAAGGAATGAGATTCTCTATTGAACACTTTTGTAACTAAATTTCATAAGAGAATGGATTTGTATAAAAAGAATTATTTGGTATTGGATATTATATAATGCAATATTTATTCCTTTTATAGTTATGCCTACTATTATAACTTACATTCAAAAGTCTCAATTAATAAGATTTCATATTAGATATGAAATACTAAGACTTTAAAAGAGTCAAAATTAATGATTTTTTAATATAATGCTTAGTTGAAGTAGGTATTATCTAATAACTTTAGAAGTAAATTAGATAATAGAAGGTTATAAGATATTTAAAAGATTGAATATAATCTTAAATATATTTTTAAACAAAATATTTGTTTCAATGCATGCCTATAAGATAATAGTTCTTAAGATAAGCAGTGGAAGTAAGATGAATTTTAAAAAGTTCAAGTCTCATGAAAATACATCTAATTGGAAGTAGTGCCTTTGTTGATACATTTGATGTACAATTGAAAGGCTACGAGATGCTGAAAGATTCATTTTCATGACGAATTCAAAGAATTTATTTTGAAGATGATTGTGAATTTATCATATCTATAAGAAGGTTGGTGAGAGAATATTTGTCATCTTCAGTAGGAGTTTGTAAAGAGATATTACTCATAGAGAATAATAATTCATATATTTCAATTGTTGAAAATATAATTGTCCAATAATAATTTACATTGGATATGAAAAGATAACAGCTTAGTTCTAGAAATTAAATCTATAGAGATATGTATGAAGGTTGTTTACCTATTATAGTCCAAGTAGACAAATAATATACTAAAGGTGTTTAGTATTTGGGATATCTAATACATGTGAAATATTGAAGATATCCATTATTCTATGTATGAGTTAATATTTGAGTTCAAGTTTATATAAATATTAACTTTAGAAGTAAATCATAATTAAGGTATATTTTACTTTGAATAATATTATTTTGAGATTGGAAGGGTTATAGTGTAAAATTACTTACTAATCAAGCTATAATACATTTTTTTATTTAGTGGAAATGATTATTTAGATCAAGAAGTTCTTTAATGAACTTGATATAGTTTATTGCATTGTTCAAATAGTAATGTAATGTAGAACATTAGAGTCATTAGGCATGCAATAAGAGTTAAGATTTTATCAAAGATCCAAGTATATATTTTGGTAGTTTCTATTTATTATGATGATAATCAAGATGAAAGTTTTAAGATTTAAGTAAGTGTTCACTATAGATAATCTTATAGAATTATCTCACTAAACTATTGTCTCAACAATAGCATGATCATCATATGGAGATATGGTATAATATATTTAAATAATTAGCTTAGTGCAAGTAGGAGATTGTTGGTTTATGACATTTAGTCAATCGATTGGTTATAGCTTAATGACATAATTATTTATAGGCATTCTTTATCTTATACATATTTAGATGTATATGATAAAGTTCATAGGATAGATATACATTACAAATGAAATTATGATGAGATTCATATTGTATTTATTTATTATCCTTAAATTATTCGAAGTAATTATTCTATTAAGACTAGACATTAAAGAATCGTAAAAAGACTAGCACATGTTGTATCTCTTCCTTATGAAATAGTCAATCTCATATACTAAAATATAGAGATAAACAAATATGTAGGTGCTTGTTAAAGAATAAGTTAACTAAATTGACCCTATATAAAAATTTCATTTAAAACATTACTTGTATGTCTATAGAAATTCTCATTATGATGATTACATAAGAAATCATTTGACTTAATATAACCAAATTATCTCATATAAAAATTGCTATATTTTGATATTACTTATGCCTTATTCTAGTCAAGGTTAACACAATCAATAATTATTGGATGTAGAATGAATTATATAGAAATAATTGAGTGATCAATATAAGATTAATCACACTAAAAAGATTAATCACCATAAAGTGTGTAATGAACAAGACATATTGATATTTATCGACAATATCTTCCATTTTATACAAGCAGGATCTGAAGGATCTGCCTTATTGGGTAGAATGCTGCGGAATGAACCAAATTTAAAAATGGGATAACATGTTCGATACGGCATGAGTTTGAGTATCATAAGTGTTTCTTCGTAAGAACGTCCACGAATTTGATCAATTACTCTTTGCGCTTTGTGAGAGGGAAGGAAGAAAGTGAGTCAGTATACTAATTTCCCATCCACAAATCAGTCATTCTTGTGGGTTATTGTCCCAATAAAAAAAGATACAATAAAAACATTATAAGAGTGAAATCTTGATATAAT
>JANIIA010000003.1:36946525-36958816 GCA_027478495.1 Erythroxylum alaternifolium | reverse complement strand
AAGATACTCATATTTGTGTATATATAGATACACACACACACACACACACATTGTGTGTGTGTATCTATATATACACAAATATGAGTATCTTTTAAGAGGATCCTCTCTAATTATTATATTCTTCAAATTATAATAGAAAATATTACTTCTTAGGACAGTATGATAGGACTCCTTATAATATAGCAGTTCGAATTATTTCAAACTTTCCAAAAAGATATCATCACATACAAGTAGCTCTTACACATACTATTAATGTGTCTTTTGCAAATGATATGCTCTATCCACTATTTTCTTACTAAACCTTTTAATGCTGTTGATAGTATTCTTTGTTACTAATATTTTTATGTTGAATTCATTTTAACCACAATGGGAGTTGCTGTAATTATACTTAAATGATAACTTTATAAACTTGCAATAGTGAGTTTCAGAAGAAAAATGAAAAAACAAAAGGCTTTGTAGACCAAGATTGTACCTTCTATCAAGGTAAATGGCTCAAACGAGTTAAATGGTATAGAAAATTTGTAAGATAAGAAAAACAAAGGTTAAAAATGATTCATACTATAGAGATATATAATTTTTCTTTTGTCCATTAAATAGAACTAATGATTTGCTCTAGCTTAGAATAATGCATTTAATCTATTGGATATGACTGACAAAGAAAGGAGACACTAAATATAGCAAAGCTTTTATCTGTTCATACATTACAAAATGTTGTCTTATATCAAAATTCATGCTAAAATTTTAAAAACACTCTAGTACTACCCATTTTAGAGAACTTAAGTTTTGATTTCTTATGGTAGCAATATATATGCTGTTTGGTGTAGTGACAACAGTAACTTTCTGAAGGGATATTTGGAGGTAAAGATGCTAGGATAAGTGGACCTACCATATACAGTTGTAGAACTTTGCTAGAACAATAAACAAATGAATTGAATCGGGGATACTTGTACATCTTTTTACCTTAACTTGGTTGTTTTTTTGGTGTTCAATCAACATGATCATGAGGTCCTTGGTGTTCTATATACTTCTACAATGTATTTGTCGGCCCAAATTCATGAAGGCAACCATGTACTTTTTTGACATGTGACCCTTTTCAAATCAAATGCTTGTCCTTGAACTTTTGTGACACAGGCATCCCTTTTTCTGATGGACATTATGTTGTAATTTTAGACGTGAATTGGTGGCAGGATCATCTGCATAAAGGTGCCATTTTACCTGTTTTGATTGTCTTTGAGATACTTTGTGGTTTTTAATGTCCAAATGTTTACATTTTGCAGGTTCTTATCATCTCAGGTGAAACTGGATGTGGCAAGACAACCCAAATTCCACAATTCATATTAGAATCTGAGATAGAATCCATTTGTGGAGCTGTTTGTAGTATTATATGTACACAACCAAGACGAATATCAGCCATGACAGTTTCTGAAAGAGTTGCTTTGGAAAGGGGGGAAAAATTGGGTCAATGTGTAAGTTTTTCTTAAGCATTTCTATCTGTGCTTTGGCACAACAACCACTCTTGGATATTTTTACATTTTCTATTAAATTGAATTGTATTTTTGTATTGGCTTGCCTAATAGGTTGGTTATAAGGTTAGACTTGAGGGTATCAAGGGAAGGGAAACCCACCTTCTTTTTTGCACTACCGGAATCTTGTTAAGAAGGTTGCTCTTTGATAAAAATTTGAAAGGTATAACTCATGTTATTGTGGATGAGATTCATGAACGTGGAATGAGTGAAGGTAATGATTGTTCTTTTTATGTTTTGATTGGGAATGTTGGAAATTGATTTTCTGATAGTTGATGTTTTGATGGCAGATTTTCTTCTTATTGTTCTTAAAGAAATTCTTCCTCACCGACCAGAATTGAGGGTGATTCTAATGAGTGCAACACTTGATGCAGAACTCTTCTCATCCTATTTTGATGGAGCTCCCATACTTCGTATTCCAGTAAGTTAAAAGCCTATGATTTGTGTTTTTTTTTCTCATTTTCAGATAGAGACTATCGCTTGTTTTCTGCTCTTGTTTTACTTATCAATATTTTCTTTCCTTTTTGGGGAGAGGGGATGAGATTTGGAGTGCTGATTTTTTGAAGCCCTAACATTCTTTTAACGTAAAATTCAATATAAAGCTAAAATAACAATTCTATGCTTTTGCTTCAACTGTCCTTTTCTTTGCCAACTTTTCCAATTTGTTGTGGACTATATGAAATACTTAGAAGTATTGAAGGCTTGGTTTGCTTTTGGTGTCTTCCAATATAGAAGGCTTGTTGCTTTGTCCTATATAATTTCTTTTCTATTGGAAAAAGAATGCCTTCTCCTAGTTCCATTACTTCCAATTGAATAGTTTAAATTGCATCACACCTAGAATACTTTTGCTTTTTATTCTCATCTTTTTGATTGATTGTTTGCATTACACATGGACTAGTATTGCAAGCATTTCAACCAGCATCTATTGGCGAAGAACTCTATTGACGGATTCTTTTGACTCCAAATAGATTTTTGTTTCCAACATCAAATGATTATTGTTCACTTTGTATCGTCTTCTTATGAAGAAACTGGTTGTAATTTCACTGCTTTACATTTCTCAATGCCAAGCTACAAGTAATTTCGAACTCTGGTCATTTTCATGTGTTTGACTACTATTTGAATGTAATCATTTTAAGTTGGTAATGATGCCAAAAGTACTTTTAAGGGGAAAAATATTTTTTTTGTTGGGAAGGAGAAATTAGCGGAAACAGAATCAAGGGGGCTGCTAACTAGTAGGAAAACTGTTCCTAACAGATTGGGAGAGAATTAGGGGAGATTTAGTCAAAGTAAATAAATTAGGATATTTGATTTGTATAGAATTCTTTCCTACTATAGATACTATTGTACTCCTATTTATATGTAACCTAAGTAGAGGAAAATATTAGGAAGTCACACTTGTTCCACATGGTATTAGAGCTCTAGGCAGAAATTAAACCCTAGTTGTCTGTCAACCCTAATTGTCCATAATCATGTCTGATTACATATCAGAATCCAGCACCATCTCTACTAATCAAACAAAATCTTCTGAAATTTGCAGCCCCACCAAAAAAACCAATATCTCTTGCCTACGTACTTTAGATTCTCCTTCTGTCCAAATTACAACTATACAGCTCAATGGAGAGAATTTTTTGCGCTAGTCTCAATTAGTGCGGATATTTATTCGAGGGAGAGGGAAAATTGGCTACTTGACAGGAGAAAAGAGGGAACCTGCCCCTGAGGATCTAGGTTACTCCACTTGGGATGCTAAAAATTTCATGCTGATGACTTGGTAAATTCTATGGAGGAGGAAATTAGCTCCAATTATATGTGTTACCACACTGCCAACGAGTTATGGTACAACATCAATCTCATGTATTCAGACTTAGGCAATCAGTCTCAAGTGCTTGAGTTGACATTGAAACTTGGAGAAATCTGCCAAGGTGAGGAAAAGTGTTACCAAATACTTTAATACTTTGAAACATTTGTGGTAGAATTTAGACTTATTTAGTGATGCTTATGAGTGAAAATTGTCGTAAGATTACCACCAATATAAGAAAAAGGTGGAGGATAATCGTATATTTAAATTTCTTATTGCGCTAAATGTTGAATTTGATGAAGTTGGAGGCAAAATTATTGGCAGACAACCCCTTCCTTCCATTGGAGAAGTGTTTTCTAAAGTTTGGAGGGAAGAAAGCTGCGGGCTTGTTATGTTAGGGAATAAAAAACCTGACAAAACAATGGAGAATTTCGGCCTTGCTGTAGAGATTTGTGCTAGCCGAATGGTCCAAGGGAAATTGAAGCAAAAACCCCGTGTTTGGTGTAACTATTGCAATAAGCCAAAGCACACCTGTGAAACCACGCTGGAAGTTGTATGAAAAACCAACAAATTGGAAAGGGGGGGAAAATGAGAGCAGGGGTCGACCAGCTTTTGCTCATGAAGCCGAGACTGCCCCTTTCAACAAAGAGGAACTAGATCACATCCTAAAGTTGCTGAAATCTAATTCTGGATTGTCAAGTGCACTTAATGTTTCTTTGGCATATTCAGGTAGTAATCCTAATGCCCTAGTATGTCATTCTTTTTCTGCTCCTTGGATCATTGATTAAGGAGCCTCGGATCATATGAGAAGTCTTTCAAATTTGTTTCATACTTACAACCCTTGCTTTGGTTATGAAAAAGTTCGTGTAGTAAATGGATCATATTCTCCTATTGTCGGTAAAGTTTTATTAACCTTATCTACTACCTTGTCCCCTAAATCTATTCTCCATGTACCTAAACTTGTCATCTCCTATTTGTTAGTAAATTGTCTAAAGATTCTAACTGTTGGGTTACTTTCTTTGACTCTCATTGTGTGTTTCAAGACCAAAGTTCGGGGAGGATGATTGGCAGTGCTAGGGTGATGAATGGTCTCTACTATTTTGATGATGAAGATTCCAAGGGTAAAAAATCTCGGAGCTTGAGTAGTATTAGTTCTCTTTCTATCAAGGATCAAATTATTCTTTGGCACTATAGCTTAAGACATCTTAGTTTTTTGTATTTGAAAAGACTTTTTCCTATGTTATTTTGAGGATTGAATTGTTCAACATTTCATTGTGAAGTTGCATTTTTGTCAAAAAGTCATAAGTCCTTTTATCCCTCACAACCTTATAAACCTTCAAAACCATTTTATCTTATCCATAATGATGTTTGGGGTCCTTTGTAGATTAACATGGTTTAAGGAAGAAAATGGTTTGTGACATTATTGATGATCATACTCGTCTATGTTGGGTTTACTTGATGAGTGTAAAATCAAAAGTTAAAATCTTATTTAAAAATTTTTATACAATGATTGAAAACGAATTTCAACAAAAAATTGGCATTCTCCACACTAAAAATGGCACTGAATATTTTAATAAAATTCTTGGCGATTTTTTAAAGCAAAAGAGTATTCAACATCAATCTACTTGTGTTGATACTCCTTAACAAAATGGGATTGCTGAAGTGCTAAAAGGAAAAACAAACATTTGCTAGAAGTGTCTCGTGCCATTATGTTTCTAAAAATGTTCCCAACTTTCTTTGAGGGGGAACAACATCCTAGTTGATAAATAGGATGCCTACTCTGGTTCTTAACTGTGGTACACCTCTTGAGTGTTTTAAAATTCTTTTCCTGAAGCTTGAATCAATTCCAATTTACCACTAGGAGTTTTTGGGTGTACTGCTTATGTCCATTTACCTACTAGGGGGGCGGTCCACACACTAGATCCCAGGGTGTAAAAATGTGTCTTTATAGGCTATGCCCCAAACAAACAAGGGTATAAATGTTTTAATCCTAGAACTCGAAAAATCTCTCACTATGGATGTCTCCTTCTTTGAAAATCAACCTTTTTTTAAGGAAAATTTTCTCAGGGGGAGAAACAAAGCGAAGAAAATTTTTGGGAAGTTAATCCCACTCCCTTGCCTAAAACTGTAGACTCCCCTGAAAATCTACAAAAGCTAGTTGTTCCTAATATTATGGTGCTAGAAAATGCTGAAATTTCGACAGGAGGAGAAATACTACTAGATGATCCTAAAGGACATGAAAGTAAGTATAGAGTTTACACAAGGAGGAAGAATCATCGAAATGGTAGAGAGCCTATTGTTCTCAAGGGACAACATCAATTAGAATCCTAAATGATGAGCCTGTAGACATGCAAGGACCTCTAAACCCTTTACTATCCAATACTGTTCCTGTTCTTGATACTGGTTATGATCTTGACATTCCTATGACACTAAAAAAAGGTACTGGTCTTGTAATAGCCATCCTATTGCAAAATATCTCTCATATGATAAACTATCTCAGAGTCATAGGGCATTTGAATAAAAAATCTCTAATTTGTTTGTTTTGAGAAACATTCAGGAAGCACTTGATGATCCAAAATGGAAATCAGTAGCAATGGAGGAGATCCATGGTCTTGTGAAAAATGGGACATGGGAAGTTGTAGAGTTACCTAGAGGCCAAAGAACAATTGGCTGTAAATTGGTTTTTACGGTGAAGTGCAAGGCTAATGAAAATGTAGAAAGATACAAAGCGAGACTTGTTGCCAAGGGGTTTATTCAAACCTATGGTATTGATTACTAAGAGACTTTTGCCCTGGTAGCTAAAATTAACTCTATTCGAGTTTTTTGTCTCTTGCAGTTAACTTCAATTGGATGTGAAAAATGCTTTCTTGAATGGTGATTTGGAAGAAGTGTTCATGTGTCCACCATCGAGTTTTGAAAAAATTGTTGGCCAAAATAAAGCGTGTAGACTCAAGAAGTCTTTATATGACCTGAAACAATCTCCATGGGCGTGGTTTGGAAGGTTTGGGAAGGCAGTGAAAAGCTGTGGCTTTCATCAAAGTCAAGCAGATCACACTCCATTTTATAAGCATTCTAAAATGAAAAAATTGCCATTCTAATTGTCTACGTGGATGATAAAATCTTAACAAGAGACGACTATAAAGAACTTGCAAGGTTGAAAAGGAAGTTAGTAAAGGAGTTTTAAATTAAAGACCTGGGAGCATTGAAATAATTTTTTGGAATGGAATTTGCAAGATCAAAAGAAGGAATATTTGTGAATCAGAGGAAGTACATCCTTGATTTACTTGGAGAAACTGGGCTATTGGGATGCAAGGTGACTGAAAGTCCAATTGAAGCTAACCTAAAACTTAGTCCCGCTAAGGATGAAGATGTGATTGATAGGGAAAAGTTTTAGCGACTGGTGAGAAGACTGATATATCTATCACATCACGCACTCGACCTGACTTAGCCTTTGTTGCAAGCATGATAAGTCAGTTTATGCACTCACCAGGTCAAGAGTACTTTAAAGCTGCCTACAGAATAACTAAGGTATTTGAAAAGGACACTTAGTAGAGGCTTGATGTTTAAAAAATGTGACAATTTATAGGTTGAAATCTATACAAATGCTGATTGGGTAGATGGCATTTCTGATGGAAGATCAACATCAGGATATTGTGCTTTTGTTGGGGGAAATCTAGTCGCCTGGCGGAGTAAGTAATAGAATGTAGTAACACGAAGTAGTGCTGAAGCTGAGTTTAGGTCTTTCGCACTTGTGATTCGTGAAGGAATGTGGATCAAGAGGTTATTAGAAGATCTAAAGATTTTGATAGGTTCCAGAAAACAGGTCGGGTAAAATATGTATTTGCTATTGATTTCTGTAAACGAATTACAAGGATAATCTGGTTTTCGAGGTCCAGTACCTCCAGCCTAAGGCTCATACATATGTCATTCTCTTTTCTACCTCTCTCCTCCTTCCTCTCTGTTATTTGTACTCAGAATCTGTGGCTACTAACAGATTCTGTTAACTGACAACCTGATGATTGGTTGTCAGTACTATTAGCTAACTACCCGAATGGTCTAATACCATACACCTCTGCCTATTACTCCTCTGCCCTCTGCTTATTTTTCCTAACATAAAATCAGGTTACCTTAGGTCTATCATTACTCCTCCCCATCAGCTTCACCTTGTCCTCAAGGTGAAAGTCTAGAAATTTGACCTTCATATTGTCAAATAACTCCCATGTAGCTTCAGCCACTGAGTGGCCCTTCCACTGAATCAGTACCTCCAAATTTGGACCAGAACTCATGTTTCAGATGGCCAATAGTGCAGCAGGATGAGTCGAATGAACTTCAGGTGTGAACAAATGATCTGGCATACTCATGATTGAATCATTAATTCCTAAGGCTTTCCTAAGCTGCGAAACATGGAAAACAGAGTGAATTTTGGCTGTTGGGGGCAACTTCAACCTATAAGCCACTGGTCCAACGCGTTGGAGAATCTCAAATGGACCAAAATATCGCGGAGCCAACTTGGTATTGCTCCTAGGTTCCACAGAATGCTGGCGATATGGAGCTAACTTGATAAAGACCCTATCCCCCACCTGAAACTCCACTTCTCTTCTTTTCCCATTGGCTGTCAATTTCATCCGCTGTTGAGCCAACATCAAGTGGTGGCACAGCTCAGATAATTTCTGATCCCTATCCTGCAGCAATGCATCAATGGTATCCACAGCAGATGATTGAATCCGGTACCTGGTAAGAGTGGGAGGTCTCTTCCATAAAGGACCTTGAACGGTGTAGTGCCCAAGGTGGAATGGAAGGATGTGTTGTAACAGTATTTAGCCCATCCCACCCATTGTGCCTACTGTTGAGGTTGCTTGCTAGTAAAACAACGTAGATAGGTCTCGAGACACCGATTGACAACCTCGGTCTGCCCATCTGTTTGGGGATGGTAGGCCGAACTGAATCGCAGTTGTGTACCTTGCAGCTTAAACATTTCCTTCCAGAATTTCCTCAAGACTGTTTTATCTCTATTGGATACTATTTAGGGAAACCATGCAACCTTACCACCTCCTACACAAAAATATAGGCCACTGATTGGGCTGTATAGGGATGTTTGAGGGGAAGGAAATGTGCATATTTGCTGAGTTGGTCCACCACCACTAGTATGGCCGAAAACCCCTTGGATTTAGGCAGCCCTTCTATGAAATCCATAGAAACCTCTTCCCAAACCTGCTATGGCACTGGCAAGGGCTGCAGAAGTCTAGCTGGGGAAAGTGATAAATACTTATTCTGTTGACACACAACACATTCAGCCACAAATTTGTAAATGTCACTTTTCATCCCATCCCAAAAGAGTTCAGTTGCTAACCTTTTTTAGGTTTTTAAAGCACCTCCATGCCCTCCAATTTTACTTTGATGGCTGTCCGAAATCAAGGTCGGTATGAATGTAGAAGTTCTCGGAAGTACTAACTGATCTTTGTAAAATAACCGATCTTGGATTAAGGTGTAAGGAGGATGTGAAACCCCCTCTTCCCGAAGTTCTTGCTTTAGTTTAGACAATTTGGGATCCGCCTCAATTTCTTTTATTATTTGCTCTATATCCAAAGCCCGTAGTGTGACCACTGCCATAACTTCTGCCTGAGGAGGTATTCTTGACAATGCATCAGCCTCTCTATTTTCCTTTCCCGCCTTGTATTCAATGCTGAAAGTATATCCCAACAACTTGGACAGCCATTTTTGATAATCCGGGTGGACTTCTCGCTGCTCCAGCAGGAACTTAAGTGGTTGTTGGTCAGTTCGGATGATAAAATGATGGCCCAAAAGGTATGATCGCCATTTCTTTACTGCTAATACAATAGGCGACAATTCCCGCTCATAGGCTGATTTATGTCGGTTGGATGTGGGCAAAACCTGGCTGTAGTAGGCAATAGGTCGATTCTCTTGCATTAGAACCGCTCCTATAGCATTGGCTGATGCATCTGTCTCCATGATGAAGGGTTTAGTGAAATCTGGTAAGGTTAGTACCGGGGCTGAGATCATGGCTTGCTTGAGCTGTTGAAAAGAAGCTTCACACTCCTCAGTCCATTTAAACCCTTCTTTCTTTAACAATTGTGTCGACGGCCAGGAAATTTGTCCATAGTTCTTCACAAATTTTCCATAGTATCCCGTCAAACCCAAAAAGCTCCGCAACTCCCTTACATTCGTTGGTCTTGGCCAATTCACCATGACCTAGATTTTGTTAATGTCGGCTGCCACCCGCTCTCGTGATATAATGTGCCCCAAGTATTCTAAGGTTTCTTGCCCAAAAAGGCATTTCTTCCATTCGCATACAATTGTTGGGATTTGAGCACAGTTAAGATTGCCTGCAAGTGACAAACATGCTCTTCATAGCTGGCACTGTAAACCAAGATATCATCGAAAAATACCAACACAAACTTACGGAGGTAAGGCTTAAAAACCTGGTTCATGAGAGACTGAAACGTTGCTGGTGCGTTAGTCAATCCGAAAGGCATGACGAGGAATTCGTAATGCCCTTTATGAGTTCTAAATGCTGTCTTCTCAATGTCTTCGGGCCTCATACGAATCTGGTGATACCCCGCCTTTAGATCAATCTTTGAAAAAATAGTGGCCCCCTTTAATTCATCAAGTAGCTCGTCTATGATAGGGATTGGAAATTTGTCGACGACTGTCACTTTATTCAGAGCACGGTAGTCCACACAAAAACGCCACCTCCCATCTTTCGTTTTAACCAACAACACCGGGCTCGCATAAGGACTCACGCTTGGTTGAATTATCCCAGAATCCAACATCTCTTTCACTAGCTTCTCAATCTCATTCTTCTAAAACTGGGGGTATTTATAGGGTTTCATTGTCACCGGATTAGCCCCTCCTTGGAGTACAATGGCATGATGCTTAGCTCTTTCGGGAGGCAATTGATGAGGCATGTCAAAAACTGCTCGGAATTTCTCCAAAATCATTTTCAGCTCCTCAGCCACTAGGGTGACACCCTTCAGCTCCTTTCCTTTTGCAAACCCCATTTGTAAAAGACTTCATCCGTGGTGGTATGCACCAATTTTTTTAAGCTAATCGGTGTTTTTGCAAGGGTCGAATCTCCTATAATTGTGAGGGTCCGATCCCCTTGTTTAATCTCCATTGTCATTTTACCCCAGTCTGTCACCACCTTGCCTAACGTTTGTAACCACTTAATACCTAGTATCACATCACAGCTGCTCAACTCCATCGGTAAATATTCTTCGGTTACCTGCAATCCTTGCACTGACAACACTATCCCCTTGCACATTCCTTCTCCTCTAATCTGCTGCCCATTTCCCAGTGCTATTACCTACCGTGTAGTTCCTTCTAGTGCACAATTCAACAGTCTCACCAGTTCCCACGAAATAAAATTGTGCGAAGCTCCACTGTCAATTAATATGATTACTTCTCTCCCACCTACGATCCCCTTCACTTTCATAGTCTTAGGAAAAGTGAATCCCAATACAGACCCTGCAGCCAACTCCACTGGTTGCAATTCTTCCTCCTCGGCTTCGTCCTCCAACTCCTTCTCAAGTTCAATTTCTTCATCCATGGCAGCCAGCACCTGAAGTTCTATTTTTTTACATCGATGACCCGGACTAAATTTTTCATCACATCTGAAGCAAAGCCCCTTAGCTTACTTATCTCGTAACTCACTCACCGTCATTCTTCGAAAATTTCCCAAACTAGGGCTCTTATTGCTGTTTGGTTGTCTGGGTCTCGTGGAAGAACAAGTTGACTTCCATGGGTTCCCATTTCTTCTTTCTTTCTCTCCCCCCGTATGGGTTCCACTTGTGGCCCCATTGCCCCCCACTTCGAGCCTACTCCCCATCGGTTCCATTGTAGCTCATTTAGACGTCGAAAGTTCTCCTCCACTTGTTGGGATAATTCCATCATCTCAACCAAATTCCTAGGTTTGAGAATTTGCACTTCCAGCCAAATCTCCTCTACTAACCCATTCATGAATGTACTCTCCAAGACGACATCGGGTAATTTCGGGAGAGGGGCGGCGAGTTCCAGAAATTTTCCGGTGTATTCCACCACCGTGCCGACCTGCCTTACCGCTAACAATCGTTGGCACTGGGTGCCTTCTTGAGTTGGGCGAAATTTCTGCGTCACCAGCTTCTTGCACTCTTGCCAATCCAGGATGGGTCGACGGCCCTCCACCCATCGGAACCACGTCAATGCATCTCCCTCCAGACTCATACCCACAAGCTCCATCTTCTCCACTTCGGTGAACCTTCCCACTGAGAAGAAACGTTCAGCCTTGTAGATCCACCCATCGGGATCGTGTCCTCCGAACGTGGGCATCTCCATCCTTCTTGCTCGACAGTCTCGCCGGCAGTCTCCTGGGCATGCGAACCCAGGAGGTGGGTCGACCCGGTAGCTGGCTTCGTTGCGCCAGTTGTTGGTCTCAAAATGTTCCTCCGGCGCCACTGGAGCTTTTCCCAGTTCCCTTCTTCGACTGGGCTCGGGTTGTTGCTCTTCGGGTGGGCGCTCTTCAGGTCGGACCTCTACAGTGCCACTCTTAGTCTTTTTCCACGTTGGCAAGACCGACATCATCATGCTTTTTATTTCTGACCTTAAGCGCTCTCCCATTTCCCTATTAACGTCCTCCATCTTTTTTTGGAGTTCCACGCTATGCTCATCCATTCGCCTCTGCCAATCTTGATTGGAACGACTGAGCTGCTTCTAAAATTCTTGGTGAGCCTGGCTGATCAATTTTTGCATCTCTTCCCCATCTCTTAGCCTCTTGTCTGGCAACAGTTCCAAATCCTTTTCCAGCCTTTCCATCCGGTTATCAGCCTTCTTAGCAGCCATTATGCAGGATCAAATGCTCTGATACTAGTGATAGGTTCCAGAAAATAGGTAGGGTAAAATGTGTATTTGCTATTGATTTCTGTAAACGAATTACAAGGATAATCTGGTTTTCGAGGTCCAGTACCTCCAGCCTAAGGC
>JANIIA010000003.1:36924957-36938364 GCA_027478495.1 Erythroxylum alaternifolium | reverse complement strand
AAAATATTTCATAAAAATATATTATTAGTCATATAAATTCAAATTATAAATAAGAAAATATTAAATTAAAATAAGAAGAAGACAATACGTTGGATTTGTTTTTCATTAGTTAAGGGTATAATAGAAAATAATAATTATTAGAAGGTTATTAATGGAAAGTAGAATTTCTACCACATAAGTACTTTCCTACTGTAAATTTCTTTCTGCTTATGGATTTCTACGGTGCTACCGTACTTATCTCCAATCTTCGGTTGTTCGCCTGTTGATCCAAACATATGACTGCGTTTAGAAATTGCGGTGAAAAAGGATTTATCCCTACCGCACCGCAGATCCAAACGTTGCAATATTCTTTTAGAAGTAAATAAAAAAACTAATAAAATATGACAAAAAGAGTTGTGTAATAACTAAACAGTGACAATAATATAAAATAATAAAAGATCAAATCATAAAGAAGTCTAATGTAATTAACTATTCAATATTCAAGTTAAATCATCAATGTCCAAATTTTCATGATTAAAATTTATTTCATAATTGGTATTAATTCATAAAAAGTACACCTTCACATTTTTTGATATTTTTTATCAAGATTCATAGTGTGAGGTACACATCTCAACTAAGAATGTAGTCTTATTGAAACATTCCTTTTCTTTTGGCAGTAAGTCATATCAGCATTTTTAGACTTGAAATGTTGCCAAACATTGTCAAAAAGATTGAACATAAGAAAAAAAAGGTATCTAGTTCCAAAAATTGACCAAATGATGTGGGAGTATTGCTAGAAAAGTTGTTGCTTATGAGGTTGAGGTACTTCAGTTTAGGATATTGAGATACTAGAGTTTAGGATGTCGAGGAAGGTTTTGATAAGCAAGTTTTGAGAAAAATCCAAGTGCTAGAGGCTCCGATCGGCAAAGATGATAAGAGAGAGGATAGAGCCAACAAAGTTATTAAGAAAAAAAAGGTTAATTAAGAAAATTTTCTAAACTTTATTTAGATTTATAATATGAACTTGAACTTTAAAAAATAATATTAAAGTACTTGAACTTTTAATTTATTACAAAATAACCTGACGTTACTTTTCATGTTAACATTGTTGATATGGCTATGTCAGATTTTTTTACATAACACGTATGTCTTTTTTTTTTTCTAATTAGTTATTTAATATTTAATTAGTTTTAAACATAAAAACCTAATTTCCTCCGGTATTATTCTTCCCCTTCAATTGCTTAGCTCCTAACCCTGCTATAAACCCTTTTTATCATCATGACAGCAGCGAGTGTCATTGCTCAAAACAATTTTTTTTTTCTTGTAACCTTGGTTTATCCTAGCTTAGTTTCTCTCTCAGTCTCTCCTTAAACAATTTCAAGCTCCTAATTATAATTTTTATTGCGAAAATGATGACATTTTTTATTACGATGAGTTGGGCAATCGCAACCGAAGGGGAAGCAAAATAGGAGAGAAAATTAAGTTTTGTGTTTAAAAATTACTTAAATATTAAATAATTAGTTAAAAAAACATGTACCAACCTTTACATTCTTACTACAGGAATCACCTCTCATGATACTCTGGTATGATGAGCTGGGTAATCGCAAACGTAGGAGAAGCAAAATAAGAGAGAAAATGAAGTTTTTGTGTTTAAACGTTAAATAATTAGTTAAAAAGCACATACCAACCATATGATATGCTGCGTTAGTGAAGTTAGCCGAAAATTTAATGTTGGACATTTTTTGCAATAAATTGAACGTTTTGAATATTTATTTAGCATCATTTTCTAAAGTTTGAGTTAATATTGTAAATTTTGATAATTTTTTAATAATTAACCCAAAAAGAAATGAAGGTTAGACTATAGAGTTATAAAGGGTAGCGAAAAAAGGGCTAAAAAGAAGGTTCAAGTGGTCGAAAGCGAAGAAAATAGGACTGTAGAAAGAGCCGTAGCAGTTGGTCCAAGAGGAGACGGACGAGTCGAGATTGGAAAATTAAAATTTTTTAGTTGATATAAATAAATATTAGTTTATTCTAAAATATTATGATATATATTATTTTGGTACTTAGACAAAAGTCAAATTAAGATTTTAAAAGAATATTTTTTTTATAATGTTAAAATTTGTTATGCTATTAAATATTCAATTAAAATTTTAAAATAAAAATGTCCCTTTTACCTATTTTTGAGATGATATCAGTATCACCTTTATATTCTCAACTGTATGTATGACCTTCCTTTTCAGATGTCCTCAACGAATAGCTCTAAAATGACAATTCCAGGGAAAATTTTGAAAATGAATTAAGAATCGTGAGTTTCGCAGTCGGTATGCGTGTAGGTCCATAAGAAAATGATCGAATGCGGCAAATTCCACCAATCAGCTCTCCAGCTTCTCATTCAACTAACGCTTCGTAGTCTCGTCTTGTTCTCCAAGTGTTTAGAAAAAGGCCTCACTGAAAAGGAAACAGATTGATTAGTGGAAAGTAATCGTTTTTACCGACTTCTCAAACAGAAGTAACTGTCCTGCCTGAGCCTGACTTGTGACTTTGATGGGCGGCTTTTATTTGTCAAATATTCTCTTGTCTTCACTCCATTATGCTTTAGGGGTCTTTTCGCCTTTCTCGAGCTGGTACTAAAGGAGTTTAATAGACAGCAGAAAGCAACGCAACGGAAAGGAGGGGAAAAAAAAAAAAAAGAAGTAAGCAATCAAGTTTTTATCACTCTCTGTATTTACGTAATTTCTTTATTGAAATCATATTTATATTTTATTTTTCAGGTTTTGATATTATTGAATAAAAAGCATAAAGTTATTTCATTAAAAAAAGTTTATACCATTATAAAATTATGGTATAAATGCCATTGAAAACTAAGATTGAATAAATTTAGATGATTTATTAAGAAATACTATAAATGTTTAAAAGTGACAATACCTTGTTTAAAGATAGCAACTCCGGAGCTCACTCTTAATGGAAACTAAAGTTTGGGAACCTTCAATGTGGGCTAAGATAAGGCCTCATTACCAGAGGTCTTAAAGTAACGTTTCCACTACTAATGGTGAAAGTAAGAAATAGCTCCATTCAGACCTGATTTCCAAAATGACAAATTCCTACCTAAACCAGTAAACCACCATGGCTGTTCTCCCTACATAGGGTGTGATTGGAAGCGAAAAATAATCAGTGCAGAAAATCAGAAACCAAAGAAACTAAAATGCTTTCAATCTCGTTGCTACATCTTTTATAATTTTCAAGAATGAATATCAAATGTCAGCTTGCAAATGAAACACAATTCCTCAGTTAACTTTGTTTGAAAGAGAGAGACTTCTCCGCATCTGTGCGCCGTTGATAAAGTACCTGTTTTGTCTTTTCAAGGACCCCAAAGAAGATTGAACCTCCAATTCCAAGCCATATTACTCTTGGCCCAATTCCCTGCAGCAAATTAGAGGAGACAACTTCATCTAACTATTTGAGAGAAGGACATCATAGTACTCTCATCCAAGAACTGATCTACATGGCTTCCATGATACCCATTTATACAAGACCAGAAGTTCTAACTTGAAACAAAATTTGTGCCATCTTGCTTTCTATAATCTATCATTTCTTGCACGATGTGTGTTTATTACCTATCATTTAACAACGTGCCAGGAGAAGTTTAATAAACTTGGGAGATTAACAGCAAAAGAACTGATAGTAATCATGCACGGCAACAACCAAAGACAGCTCAGGAACAGTGACAAGACATACTTATGTGAACACTCCATGCTGAAAACTGGGACCCGGTAGGATAATAATAGTAAGGCTGACTTGGTGCATACTAGAAAGTACAAATATAAGGAAAGCATAGTATATGCAGATCAGGGGGAAAACAAAATTTAAAGTAACTTATGCCCATGCAACATCCTTTTCTCTTGGCCACACTCAAATCCTCAAGTTCGATCCTGTAGCCAAATAATTCCATGAGGTAAAAGCAAATATATTCTTGCAACTAATTCACAACCAAATAGGAGTAACCGTAGTTATGCTTTGATTAGCATAACTACTGCTTAGAAGTACACCTTTAGAAGAGCATGACTTCCTTCTTCTTTTATTATAGTCCTGACACAATCAAAACTGCTTTTGTAGTGGTTTGCTGATCCCTGGGAATTGAGAAAGAAATGATATGAAGTGAAAAAACAGAGATACAGATATTTCCAACACAAAAAGAGAACAGAATCATTTCTACAAATATTTGAAATGAAAACAAAAAGGCAAGTGGTAAATGTTATCTATACCTGCACCATTAATCTAGTTTTCACCACATCTAGAGGATTAGTTAAAGCTCCAGCTATTGCACCTGAATCACATATGTTGCAATGGTTCTCATACTTTAGTCAAGTTCAAATTTATGTAATACATGAGTATTGAGAAAATAAAAGTAACATATTAAAATGCTTGACTTCTAGCTCGTTAAAGTAGAAAGAACTGAAGCAAGACTTAGAGAACTATGTCATCAATCTGTCTACGGACTCATGCCAGCACAGCACAGGCATCTAGACTCTAGAATACTTCAGGAACTTCTTTCTCCAAGTACTCCATTTGCCAAATGATCAACTTGCTCCCAGGCAGAAAATATCAGCAGACTATGCATTCATCATTGAGAATAGTCACTTACCATCCCAAAGTATAGTACTTATATTACAGTATGGTCAAAGTTGAGCCCTGAGCTTGAACTCTCGAGATTAGCCATTACAGTATTAGACTGGTGGCAAGGAGGTAAGAGTACCTCCCAATCCACTGCAGTTAAAATCTTGTGGGCCCAGACTTGTGCTTTCCTAGGTGTTAAGAAACAGTCTATTCAGGACTGTAGAAGATGGACCCATTACACGTGATACATATGTCCATGTGTCTCAAGTTTCAACTTGTCATTCCATGATTAAGCAGTTGAAGACTGCAAGATTTAATTTATTTTTTAAATCCAAAAGCACATAACATTTGCAACTACAGTAGATACTTTTTGTAGTTGCAACATTTTATTCATATAATTTAGTGTCACAGGCTCACAGCTCAGGAGATTAATATCTATTAACAATATGCATAATGCCGATGTCAGTTTGTATGGTGCCTTTCAGCTTGCAAGAAAATAGACAGATTGACAATTATTCCCCTTCTAAGTTTTCAATTTGTTGTCCATGTAATGCTAATGTTAATGAACATGAAAATGTTTACAAAAGAGAAAAAATAGAGAAATTGAATAATTAAACCTTTTAGTGTTCGTAGAAATTTCGTCACCAATTATAGTCCCTACTAATGGCATTTCAAAATCCAAAAAGTATGCCCATGTGTCACTTTTTGTGCCCTCGTATGTAGATACTATCTGCGACATATTTTTCATCAACATTCATATTTATTTTGTGCCTAATTTACTCCTTACCATTATGCAAGCTAAATAAACCCCAGATGAGATGTGCACTAATCTCAGATATCCATAGTTTGGAGAATAGTTGAATCCATCACAAAAATGAAGAATCAAACAGAGATGCATAAAGGTCACAAGGGATCTTCAAAGGAAATATGCATACAGCATAACCTGTGGCTGGCTCATAATTAAGGCAATCCTGCATTACTATTGAGCTCGAAAGTCCAGATCAGACTTGCAATTTCAAGGATAACAGCAAAATGAACCCAAAAGCTATGAATATTATTGCATTACCAGCAAATGCACCAAGTATAGCAATCTCTGGATCTTTCAGATCTCGTCTTGCCTGCAGAATATTGCAACGGAGTCATATCTTGCAAAGATGACTGAACCAACCAAGACGTGGAGTAAGTACTGTGACTTTCACTTGTTTCTTTCCTGATGCTTTTAAAATAACATGTCTGGTCCAAAAGGTGGAAGGATAGAAGGAAAGTCACAATCGATCAGATTATTCCTTGTCCTCTCCTCGTACCCCCTCTCCTCCCACAAATACCTCACTCCTACCTATTGGGCCCCACTACTACCAAATTAGTTAGGATTGACTCCCCACTCTCCATGCAGCCCACCTTCCTTCCTTCTAGAATACACCTTCAACCCCACGTGCCCCTTCTTTCTTTTATAAACTTTCTTAATTAAGGGCCTATCAGAGTGCTAGCCACTATGCTACTCCCTCAACCTCAAAATCCATGTAAAATATCCACATGCATACTGGAATGCATACGTCAGTAGCAATAAAAAATAACATATGCTAGTTTACCGCTAGCTTATATCCCATTAAGAGCTGCTCATAGATACAAAATTGGACAGCATCAAATGGCAAATCTCGCAATAAGAATGATCCATACCCCTGCAATTCATAGAAGTCAACGAATAAAACATAATAGGGACGAATATATAGAACTCATGACATTGACAAATCAACATCAGCAAGTAAAAATGACAGATTCATGCAAGAATGTGAAAGCAAAAGAAGCTGTTGAAAACAACATTTTCGTTCTGTCCAGAAGAGGCACAGCATATGTACTTTGAAGGAGTGTCTTGCCTACCGCATAGAGACCTCCAAATCCCTCCTTAGTAATAATAAGACGGACAGAATCAGGGGCTGAATGAAACTGTCCAGTTTGCATCCTTTGCTTAACAACCTGAAGAATGTCTAGTAAGGAACACCTTAATTAAATCAGCAGAAGATACATGAAAAGTAGCAAATTACCTCTGTTGGAACACGAACAAGAGAAGAAGCAGCACCTCCAATTGCACCTGCAGTCTGAATGAAGTCCTGAAACCTATTAAACTAAGAATTATGTATCCAGTACTTGTTACATGAATAGTCTCTCTACACTTGAAAGAAAGAGGGTGCCAATATGCTGCACAGGTGGATAGAAAAACATGACTTATGTAGTATTTGTCTCTATAAAAAATGACACTGCTGTACATATTGAAGGGACTTTTCTAGGGCATTGCCAGATGTTCATCCAAGTTGATATAACCGTGAGACAATAATCATACTTAAGCAGGAACTGGAAGCTAAAGAGAGGTAGCAGGACCAAAGATAAGCCATACGATCAAATCAGAGAACCAGATCTATTAATTCAGCATTTTGAATCATTTAATTGTAGAGCCTTACCAGATGGGCAAAGGCACTAAGGTTTTCGGGTATTGCCCTTAACAATTTCTGCTTTATAGGCTCATATATGCCAACATAAATAGCAGATGCCCTGCAAATAAATTTAAACATATGAACTGCAGGCTATTCAAAAATAATTTAGCCGGTGTTTGATCTTCTGCAAGAGTAACAATGCAGACTTAAAACAAAAATATAAAATAGAACAAAGAAATGAATGAGCCTAGAATTCAAGATGCAACATTTTCAACCATTTTCAGTCCTTGCCCCACATAACATTTACCAAACACTAAGCATGACCTTAAGTTTTGATTAGAAAACAAGTTCAAATCAAATGTTGGAAAAATGGACCAAGGGAGGCAAGGAGTGGATTCCCAAATGTGGACACCAAATAAATACTGTCGGAAACTAATCTCACAATAAGTGCTTGGTGAACTGAAAAGACTTGCTACATTAGTATCTATTCTATTATTATAGGATCCTCATTCTTGATTATATCAGCACTCTGATTAGTATAGAGTTAGAGGATACATGGAGAACAAGTACTCACGGCAGAATCCCAATAAGATTTCCTGCCAATCCAGAATACAGGCCCTTCAGAATAATCTTTCCTTCACCATGGGCTGCCTAAAAGACAAGCAAGAACATTCAATTATGGAGCATGTTTGATAGTCAGTCACTAAAACTTGACAAGTTTAATATTGAATGACAAGTCAGCTTCACAAACTGGATGGAAAAAAACCAGTGAAATCTTTCACCCTTCCCCTTGCTTTTCTTTTAAAAGGAATAGTAATGACAAAGATCACAAGTTATATCAGACTGAATGTGAGGTAGTGATCTAAAATGCAAAAAAAGCAACTGCAAAATTAGCAAAGATGACCAACGATGGTTTCTTTCATATTATTGAGAACAACCATCTCCGTTGAGGTCATTGAGACCTTGATAATAGTAAAATCATATAGAAAAAACAGCAAGATGACACTTCATGCATCCATCACTGAAGTGTAACTAGAGACTTTATGCTGATCATAGGTGCCAAAGTTAGAGTAAAATGAACATTATGGAAGACTAGCCTGTAGTCGAGCTTTTATTGTATCGATTGGGTATAAAGCAGCTTCTGCAGCTAGACCAGCCGCACCTCCAGTGATGAAGCCTTCTGAAAAACCAATTCCAAAGATTAAACAATATCTACCACAAAATAAGATTTAATTTCAGGTCTTTTTACTGCTTAATTTCATACTTTTCACTAGACAAATTTCAAACATAGATGCTCAACAAAGGAAAATAAAAACCTGAACCAACTAGCTAACATCTGCAATCAGGATATCATTCGAGCTTAGGAAGTCTACTAGATTCACGAATTTAGTATTAACAGTTCAAATATAGTGCCAAACTAGGCAAGCATTAAGCCTATAGCACAAATAGGCTATGTTAGTAGATTTGCTAGCAAACCATAACCACCTCGAACATGTTGGAAAATTTATTTATAAGACAACCGAATATAACTTCTCAAGGCCATAAAAAAAATGTTTCTGGCAGTTATGTACTACCATAATGCAAAGTGTAGCGTTCCCCACTTTTGAGATCCAAGGTCTTTTTAGGAAGCAAGAAAGGACTAATCTTAGATTAACCACAAAACAAAATAGAAATAAACTACACAGGCCAAATTATGCTTTCATCAAGATTGTAATGACTAACTATTATACAGTATGAATTTGTAGATAACCATGGTACTGCAAGTTGAATTATTTGGAAAGACAAATGCGATGTACAAAGAAGTTTAGCCAGATCACTATTATTTCTCAGAATTTCCCATTCACGCCACTCGCTTTATACATAACTTTCGAACTTTGTTTGGTTGACTCTAACGTTATATTAGAATTCATATTGTTTACTCAAATGCAATCCAATGTGGAACCATAAGCCTACCCCAAAAAGCACGAAGGAAATCAACGGAATTGTCATCTTCTGTATTGACTGATGCAAAAAACTTTACTGGATCCCTTTGAGACATTCGCTTCTTATCCTCCCATGAATCTGTAATCCAGATATACACACACATACTTGGAATAAGTAGTTTACATAATACAAATACAAAACATAAAAAAGCAAATGAAATTGATAAAGAACACATTATGGAAAATAAATCTCATAGAAGTTGAATCATCCATAAGATTCCTCACAGCCTTCAGCAGCCGCTAGCTTCAACAGTTGTTTCCTTCAGAAGGTGCATCCACTTTCGTTGTTTATACATTAAAAAACCGAATCCGCAAGGCGTTTTCAGACGCTTTAATAAGTTAAGAGTGTGATCTTTTGGGTGAAATAGAAACAACCCATTCAAGCCTTTTCCTCATGTGGTTAGAAGCAACATCCCAAACGATGAGAAAGACCCAGGAAAGAAGAAAGACTTGATGCTAAAAAATTTACTTTTTTACGAATGGTATACATTTTCAGGAATTTGGAATCAATTAAGTCACGCAAGTATAAAAGAAAAGGAAAGAAATATTACTGGCAGACAGCGTCTTAGTAGCGGAATGCTCCATGGACGCACTGTTCAAGGTTGTGTGTTTCCTCTCCTCCTCTCACTTCTGTTAAGTTGAACGAATCATAGAGAGAAATGCTGGGTGGCATAGGCGGATTAAACCTGCACAAAATTACCGGCTCATTTGATTGGATTTGGATGGGTTAGTCAAAAAAATTAAAACTAAACCTATAAATTTAAGTGCCTATTGGCCCTATTCCCAGCCTGGCCTGGGCTGCAGTGACCCGTAGTCTAGCCCAATCACGGGCTACAGACAGATCAGGCCAACTCGATTTATCATATATATTTTTTAAGAAAATCGACAAAAACAACGTCAATTATAAAATAATAGACGGGTCACAGACCAAGCCAGGTTGGACACTCCGAATCTTTTTTAACTAGGGATATAAATGGGTCGGGCCAGGCTTGGCTCGAGCTGCCCCTAGCCCGGCCCGACCCAGACTTGGGCCATGGTAGCCCGTGGGCCAGCCTATGGCATCGGTTGGTCGGCGATCTAACCTGCCTATACGCCCATTGGGCCATCCTGTCATGTATTTTTTAAAATAAAAAATATTCAAAACGACGTCGTTTTGAAAATAACCGACGGGTCACGAGTAGGATCAGCCGACCCGCAACACTTGGCCTGATCAACCCAGTTAGTGGTCTGCCCATCACTCAGTCAACGTAGACCAAAAGCGGACCAAGTCGGGTCACCTTTGACGTACCTATTTTTAACATCCCTAGCTTGTTTACCTTTTATTTTTATTTTAAATTTTCTATTTTTATTTTTAAATTCAATTAAAAAATATGCTCATCTGACTTTATAGTTTATGTTTTTATTTTTGAGTTTTTTTCTAGTTTTTAAAAATTATGAAAACTATTCAAAGTAATTTTTGATTTTTTATAATATAATTTACTATCAACTAAATATATATTATTTAATATATTAATATTATCAATAGATATAGTTAAATTTAAAATATTTTCAAAATATATAAATTTCAAATAAATTTTGACTTAATAATTTAAATATTTTGAAAATAAATATTAATTTAAGAATAAAATTTTAATTCTAAAATTATTTATTTTAATAAAATAATTAATAATTTGTTAATAAATATTATATAAAAGATTAAAATAAATTTATTTAATTAAAAATAATTTATCTTTAAATTATATATATATATATATATTTATTTATATTTGATGCCCAGAATAAGAAATAGACAAGCTAGAGAATGGAGAGGGAGGGGTATACAGAGAGAGTGTGTGAGAGGATTGGACATTTATGATGCATATATTGATGCTCTAAATAGGGATGTTAATGGGTTGATCAGTCCGTGACTCGATAAGTTGGAGTTGGCTAGCCCGTGGTCGGATGGGCTACAAGTGGGTTGGGTTAGCCCAGCCTATTCTTACTTTTTAAAATAAAAATTACAAAACGACGTTGTTTTTGTCATTTTGTTCAGATCATAAGTCGATCGGTGCTCAGCCTGACCTCGTTCTCTGACCCAGTCGGGTCAAATTATTTTAACTTTTGACCTGTCCGTGACTCGATTAATCAAGGCCAAAATCAGACTGCATCAAGCCAAATCGGACCTATCGAACCAACATTGACATCCCATCTCTAAATAAGAAATAGATGAGTTAGAGAATAGAGAGGGGTATAAAAAGAGTGTACGAGAAGATTGGACTTCTTTCATATAATTTTTAGATAGAGAGAGTAGGTGTGATATATTTTATCCTTCAAATACCAAAAGATCCTTCATTTAATTAAATAGGGGTTTTCTTTTCGAAATAATTTTAATTTACAAATATTTACTACATCATAGTGCCACTTTGTTAAAGGACTCTGCTTAGGTCACATTAGCAACGTTAATCATAAGGTTACAAATTAAAATTTTGATCATTTTATTATTATTTTAGTTGTTTTGGTTAGTATTATAAAATAATAAAAAGTTAGAAGATTTTAAATATAGTTTATCCTTATTATTATTCTACCTCAGAAGGAAAATTATTTTATGTATATTTGACAAGGGATGACATAATAAGAATAGGCTCTTAGAACATTAGGACCCTCACAAGAAAGTTCCTGGAATTAGTAAAGATTCTAGACAAGTACATGATACGGAAAGCATGCATTCAGGAAACTAAGTAGTCAGGAGCTAAAGCAAAGGAGATAGGGGAATTCAAACTATGGTACTCGGGAAATACGCGGATGCAGAATGAGATAGGTATCTTAGTGGTCAAGGAACTTATAAACCAAGTGGTGGAGATAACAATGGTTAATGATAGGATTATAGTGGCTAAAATTGTTTTTAGCAATGTGGTTCTCAATGTAGTTTGTGCGTATGCAACTTAAGATGGTTTAGACGTACAACAAAAACGTCTATTCTGGGCGGCGCTAGATGGAGTACTTCAACAAATCCCTAATACTGAGCAGATTATCATAAGAGATGATTTTAATAGGTATATAGGGGCTGTTTCAGACGGTTATACAGGAACTCATGAGGGCTTCGGGTACGACACTAGAAATGATAATGGAGTTGTGTTATTGGACATGGCTATAGCGTATGAGTTAGTGATAGCAAATTCAATATTTAAGAAAAACGAAGCGCACTTGGTGACGTTTCAAAGTAGCACGATCAAGATGCAAATTGATTAGTTCTTTGTGCTAGATCATGGTGTAAGGATTGCAAAGTGCTTCCGACCCCATGCTTATCAACCCAACATAAATTGTTGGTTTTAGATCTAGGAATTAAAGGATGGAGGACACATCAATTTACTAAGCGAAGTCGTAAAATTAGATGGGGGAAGCTAAAAGGGGACATGGTGGTACAATTTACTGCTCAATTTGGGTATAGAGCCGCATGGTCCGTGAGAGGGGATGCTAATCGGATATAGGAGAGAGTAGCCCCTGTAGTGAGAGAAACTGCCACAAAACTCCTAAGAGTATTTAAAGGGCAGGCGGCAGGCGGATGGAATCTTGGTGGTAGTCAGAAGAGGTTCAAGGGACGGTAAAGGCAAAAAATAACGCTACGTTTGGTTCCTGTCTCTGGTATCTGTAGACGGAACGGAACAGGACGGAACGGAACAAAAACTGGAGACAGTGAGATGTTTGGTTGTGATGGACAGAACAGAAATTTCTGTCTCCGTCTCAAGCACAGAATGTGTTTGGTTGCAGTGGACAGAACGAAAAAATGGTAACAATGACAAAAATACCCCTGATCCTTAATATGATTAGAAATATGTAATTAATTGACAATTTTATTACGAACTATTTGTGTTAGATGAAAAAAGTTAACAAATAATAACAATTACAAATTTTTATGAAATATCAAATAATATAAGAGTAATAATAATAATAATAATAACAACAACAAAAAAATTAATAACAATAACAGAATAGACACAAATTGTTTCATAATAATAAATATGAATTATGATAAAGACAAAATATACAACGATAATAACAATAATAATAATAGTAATAATAATAATAATAAATACATAATGATGGTTGATAATAAAAATTTTACATTTACATCTACGACTAATAATAATAATAATAATAAGAATAATGAATTTATTATAAAAATAAAAAATGCAAATGAAAAGATAACAATAATAATAAAAATCATGATCAGTGTCGTGGTTTAAAACTATATTTAAGAATAACATATTAATATGAATGTCAATCAATACATAAGTATTAACATTTCCGGAATCAATAAGTGCCGTAATCTTTTCTCGAGCTGCCTCTGAATCTATTTCTATGTGAGCACGAGCATATATCTCTTCAAGCTCTGTCTGCCTCTTGAATGCGATTTCTTTCATTCT
>JANIIA010000003.1:36890090-36914630 GCA_027478495.1 Erythroxylum alaternifolium | reverse complement strand
TTCCCTGCATCATTCATAAGCAAGTATGAGCATTAACAACATAAGATTATGATTAATTTGCCCCAAGCAACTAAGCACGAAGATTGAATTAATCTTTGCAGATTGCCAGAAAAAGAAAAGAATGCCAATAAAGAAATAGGATCTCAAATCCAAGTTTAGCATCAAAACCATACAGTTGAATAGCACAATTAAAATATGGGTTAAACATGTAAACAAAACATCAAACTTGCCCGTTTAGCTTTTCCGTTCATATCTTATCAATTTTCTCAATCAACCAATCTCCAAGAAACACTAATGAATGATAAAAGCCCTAACAACACATTTTCGAATTAACCAACACCTAATTAATGTGTTCCACACTACATACACTCGCTATACACTAGAACTGTGGCATCGTTAAATCATAATAAAGGTACATACCTAGAAGTAATGGAGACAGGGGCAACAACTGAAATGGAAAAGAGAAAGAAGATGAAGAGAAGTGTTGAATTAGAGGGCTGTTGGCTATTGGCGGTTAAAACGGCAGACATTGCTGGGTTCTGGTACACAGTAAACTTTATTACCTTTTTAGGTTTGTCCCTGCCACCTCCTGCTTCATTCATTTCTGGAAATTGGTGGACATGGAAGGCGATGACCTGAAGTTGGTGGTGGAAGTCTTAGTTTTGAAGCTCAAAAAGTTTGAATGGTAAGAAAACAAAAGAGAAGAAACACTTAAAACAAAGAAAGAGACCTATTTAGTCGATAACCAACCACGAAAAACATGCATACCCAATCACGCGGTCACCAAGACATAAACTACCATCATAAAATCAAAGCATAATCAAAGAACTCGTAAATTATAAACACCCAAAAGCAAGAACCCGTAATAACATAAAAGAATAAATCTCAAAAAATAAAGTACAAACGTGAATAAAGTGGAACCTGTAAAAATCAGCATAAGTTTGCTTAAGCTCGTACATGAGCGCAAATCGCAGAGCAGAGGCAAAGATAAGAGAGAATGACTAGATCGAAGAGTAGAGGCAGAGAGAAGAGAGAGATTGCAAAATGAGAGAGAGATCAAAAAAAGAGAAACAGAAATTTCTAGAGTGCTTTTAAAGCGTCGGATGTTATAAATGTAAACGATGCAAATAATAAATGATAAAGTCTACCCGAAAAAGCTAAAATAAAGGGCTTTTTAAAAAAGCTTCAAATTTGAGATTCTTAAAAAGTTATATTTTAGCTTCTAAAAAAGCCATTTCTATTTAAAAAGTGCTTTTGAATTTTATGACCAAACACTAATTTTTTTCTTAAAAATAGCTTTTGCGGTGGGAAAATGCTTTTCCACCCTCCAAAGCAACCAAACAGATGCTAAGTAAAAATTACAATCTCAAAAAGTTAAGATATAAAATATAACCATGAATAACTAGTCCATAATTTCCTAAAAATTAAAAGACTAAATAAAATTAAATCACCAAAGCATGTAATATTATAAATACCATCTTTGAATTCTTGCTTGCTAGGTTAAGCCTAAGATGGTTTTCTTAATCTTTCATACCTTATTTGTCACTACATTTTTTCAACTTATTACTTAAGATAGAATAGGATAAGACATTTAACCTCTAACTCTTGAAGAGGAAGTTAGGAGTCTCTAATTGTTAATGATAAAAGGATGAATAAGAGATGGAATTGATGGATTATCAAATTCATTATTATCCTGCCAATCAGTTCCTTTTGCTATAAACAATATAGCTTAAGGAAATCAAGAATGCTAGCCTATCTCTTGAACTAATAGGATTGTATTGGTAACTCGATTCTATTAGGTTGTACCAGGTACCAAGAAAGAGAGTTAAGTTATAGAACTGAAGAACATAAACCTATATGAAATGTAGGTATTGGCATTTAAAAAATAGATGGTCCAAAGTTTCAACCTCTAATTCATACAACAAATGGATGGAATATTAACAAACCATATTAATATGTCAAATGTACTTAGATTTCCCTTAAAAGCGAGCCAAAGAATTAATGAGACTATAGGATGAAATTGTTTGAACCATAGGAGTTTATGCTAGGGTAACTTTGGAGCTTACATTTTAAAGATGTTTATACAAGAAGAATTATTATAAGAGTGAGAGCTGATTTTGCTCCATTGTGTAATGTCTTCCTTATTGGGAGTCAGTATTGTACTAAAGATTTGATCAATGATGTGGGATCTAGGCTTTAACTTTTAGTGAAGTTGTCCATTACCCAACACGTCTTTAATAGAGGCATTGGAAGAGATGATATTCCTTAAGAATTGCAGCACTTATTGAATCTAAATGCCAAAAGGAAGTATTTACTCTATTTCTTAACCTGCTTCTGACCTCCATTCTTATCTTTTTCCTTTAGCTTAAGAATACTGGTTGTGATTTATAAAGAGCTTGACTTGGGCTAGATATTCCATAAGCTATCATTGCCCAAGTAATAAGCATATACCAATTTGACCTGTAATGCTTGTTTATCACGCAAAACTCTCCATAATCTCTTTATCATTAAGACTTTCTTAGTAAGCTTAATAATAATCCTTCTTCCTCTCTAGGCACACAAATGTCAACCTGTTTTACCTTAGCTCTATATTTCTTTATCGAGTCTCCTAACCATAGGATGTTTTTACGTATCTTGTCAATTGTTTTTACTATATTTCTTAGAAACATAAGGTATGAAGATCGATATGTATGTGTGTTGTTAAGGACTAAAACTATAAGTTAGTATTTGCTTGCCAATGTAAGATTTTTACTAAACCATTTGGATAATCTTCATTGAATCTTATCGATTAAGGGTTTAAATATTATATAAGTAGGTCTTTTAGAAGAGATTGGAATCCCTAAGTAATTAAAAGAAGGCAACTTTGTCTTTGAACTTGTGAGAGAAGAGTACCAGGCTATATGTTGATGGGCACTTAATGAAAGATATAAGCAACTTTTCTCCTTATTAATAGAGAGGTTTAGAATTTGCTTGAAACTGTAAAGAGCTGACATAAGTAAAGTTAAAAAGTTAGCCTCAACTTTAGAGAATAAGATCAAATCACTAGAAAATTTCATACTAATTAATTTCAATTTTTTACAAATAGAGTAAAATTTGAATATCCTATCTTGAGAAGTGACTAGCCTTATAAGCTTGATGAGCATCTCTATGATCAGGGTGAATAGATAAGGGGAGATGGATCTCTTTACCTAAGCCCTCTTTCTCCTTTAAAGAGCCTTGTTAGTTCACCATTGACAATGACACTAAAGGAAACACATATAATACACTATTCTATCCATTCGACGAAGTTAAGGTGAAAACTAAAATCTTTGATAGTGTATAAGATTAATACTAATTTATAGAATCAATTTTTTTTTAAAATCAATTTTATTAACATAAGTTTTCTAGCATGCTTCTTGTTGTAATTCTTGAGCTTCTAATTTGTTAACATCAATGTGTCTTCCTTTAATAACGGCACCTTGTAAATCATCAATATAAGATGGAAGAATATGTTTTAATAGATTTATAGTGAGTTTAGAGGTTAACTTATAAAGGGTATTATAACAAGCAGTTAGTATATAATATTTTAAAGAGTTAGGGGCTTTCTTCTTAGAGATAATACAGATAAATATCTTGTTTATCTCTTTTAGCATCCTCCCATAGAGATAATACAAATAAATATCTTGTTTATCTCTTTTAGCATCCTCCTATTGTTAAAGAACTCAAAAATAGCCTTTGTAATAATCTTCTTTATAGTTGACTAGGTCTTTTAAAAGAATAACATGTTTAGTCTGTTAAGACCAGCACCTTATAAGAGCTAAAAAAAAATAAAGCTTCCTCCACATTTTGCTAGTTAAAAGGCTTCAATAATAAAGAAGCATCCTATGATTTAGTTAGCTCATCTATCATATATTGAATAATATGAATGTAAGATGTTCCCTCAGTTGGAGCTCTCAATGATGAAGAAAATGTAAGATTTATGAAGAAGATCTTTTTGCAATAAAATAAATATGTTAGCATTATTTAACAAAGAAGCAACCTTGTTGTTGTTCTTCCTTGCTAACACTATTTTATGAAAGAAGCTTAAGTTTTTTGTCCCCTTCTTTTAACCATAAGGCTCTTGATCTTTAGTGTATATGTTGATAATTAGTGCTTGACCATAGTCTGTAATGCAACTTTCTCTTTGAGTTGGAGATGAGAAATTGACAATTTAATTTCAACCTCTCTAATATTGCTTTAATTTTTAATCTCTCCAAGGTTTCTTTAATTTTTAGTTGAGCATTGTCGACCTTATAAGAGTTGAGGTTTTATAATTCTTTCTCCACTCTACTCAGTTTCCTCATTCAAATGAAAATCTTTTTTCCTTGAACCATCAAGTCATTATCTTTTTGCACTGCTTTGTAGAATCCCTCTATCTCTACCAAGTAGTTATTAAATCTAAAGAGCGATTTTATTAGGATCTTCACAAAAAGATTTTAGATCACAATTGGTAAGTAATTTATGAAGAATGAGTTGTTGAATTATACTTTACTTTCAAGAAATGAGCTTAACTACTGATCATTAACAAGAACTCTATCAATCTTCTTTCTTAAGAACTAGCTCCCTTATTTTTTTATTTGTCCAAGTATAGTAATTGCCCTCTACTCTCAAATCAATGACTTGAATGTTACTAATGCAATCCTTACAATCTTCAGTATAGTTTCTCAAGTTGAAATTCCCTCCACTTTCTATGAATATATCATGTTATTAGAAAACTTTAGAATAATCCATGGCTTTGTTATAAAAACACCTAACTTTATTAACTTGTTCCAGAGTGGAGGTCTTTGAAAGCCCAAATTATAAGCACATATAAAGGTTAGATGAAGTCTAATAATTTCCTATTTCAACCTCAAAGAAAGAGGTATCATTTAATCTACGATCAAGGAATGAATTACCTCACTTTATTTATGCCAGAGAGTACAATGATCTTAATATTGTAATAACATTGGTGATTAGTAATAGTTTCCTAATGATTCTTCAAGAACTTTAGCTTTCTATAATAACTAACTTTTAGTTTTGTTTCCAAAAGCTCCAACAATAAAATGCTAAAGGCCAATTATATAGAGAGACAATTGATCCCTTTAACATTTTATGTAATAATCATAAAGAGGAAGAAGGAATAAGGCCTTTTCTCCTCTTATTTAAGCCCTTCTAACTATTGTCTTAAAATCTTCCAAAGAGAAAGTTCAAGGAGTTTCCATTATAATAGGGGTACTAGTTGAGAGTGGCTCTATAAATCTTTAGTGGGATGCCATAATAGGAGCATCCTTATAAGAATAAGTGTCTTCAACTAAGGTGGAGCTCACGTCACTATTCTGATTTGAAACATTATGAACTAAGTGTAGGGAACTATAGGCTTCCCTATTATTAGGGACCTTATTTGGAGTTTTTATTTAAGAGATAGATAAGGAGGGGGGGGGGGGGCGCTTAAATATGGCTTCCTTCTAAGGAATATGCCTCTATAACTTTTTCTACCTCATTATCTTCTCTAAGATCGTTTTTAGCTAAAAGTTACATTAACTCTTTATAATATCCTTTAATGAATCTCCTTTTATATGAATCTATTGCTCCTTATATTTAGGTTGATCAGGTATCCATGAATAGGTTACAAAGACATCTTTATATAGTTGATCACTCGCACTTATTCTTAACAATAGGATGGACTCTAAAAACTTTCTTAAGAATCAACAAAAACACACAAACTCTGGCATAGTTAATATTTTTAGTCACTGCATTTGCTTCATCTAGGTAGATTAGATTCCCTAAGTAATTAAATCCTTTGGTGGTCCAATACTCTAATAGGATGTCATGAATATTTAACTAGATTGAGATTTCTTTTTGTTAGATATTTTGAAGTTAGAGGCCCAGTTTTCACATTTGTAAGAAGATTGGCTTGTTGTTTATGTTTCATATGCTACCTTCTATTATCCTCTCTACCTGAAATCTTATGCTAAACTTGAATAGGAATATATTATCATCATTAACTAATAACTCTTACAAACCATATTGGTTGCAGTTTTTTTCCTCCCTTATGAATTCATCATTAGAAAGGGCAATCTTCTATCTATAAAGAAGCTTACAAGTGTGGATTCATATATGCTAGCTCTTTCCTTCAATCTAATGGGAGAGCTACAATGGAGCCCTCCTCTTAGCTAGCTAGGTGACAATAGTGCAACTTAAACTCTAGTATGCCATCCCAACAACTTGTAGCCATCTTTGCTTTTTCCATATGTTGTCTGAGCTACCTAATTCCTTAGTAGAAGCAAGGCTAGGAATGTTCTTAGCTTAAGAAGAGATGGATAAGGGAGTAAGAGAGTTCAAATTTAGAGGCAGGAAAGAATCAAAGTTCGAGGGCTCAAAGCACATCATTGTTAAATAAGGTAAAAGATGGAGATAGAAAAAAAAGGGAATAGTGGTAAGATAGAACATAAGTTAGCAAGAAAGTGGAAAAGGCTCGAGGAAGGAAAATGAGGGAGCTAAAAAGTGACGTAATAGGAAAAGGTAGTGAAGGCATTGAGGGAGAGATCAGAAACAGAAGACACAAAAGACTAGAGATGAGAACAAGGAAAGATAGAAGGAGAACATAAAACTATGCCTAAACTTGAGAGAAGATAGAAAGTAAACCAAAAAAATGCAGTTGGAAGCTAAGAACTAAAAACAACTTGATAAAATGCAAATTAGGTCAATAAATAAGTAAGCCAACATTTAAAGAAATCCAATCAGGAGCTAAAGGAGGTAAATAAGGATATGATAGAAAGATTCAAAAGTTAGAAGAAATCAATGAGGATCTAGGACAAATGTATGAAATGGAAGATAAAAGATCTAAGATCTTTAAAGGATTAAAAAATGAGACGAAAAGAGCTTCCAAGATAAAAGATATGGAATATGAAGGATGAAATGTAGCATAAAAACTAGTTAGAAATAACAATTTAAGGAAAAAACTCTAGGATTAACAGTAACAAATGAGAAATTTATATGAATGATCTTTAAAGAAGTATAAGGACCCCATCATAACGATAGAGAGATGTTAGGTTCGAATGCAAAGACTAAAGTATCCTCGACCTACCTATTAAGTTATGATTAAAATTCTAAACTTTTCTATAGGATCAAATCTTCAATTTACTTCTAGAAAATGAATCATTTAATGAATAGTTTCTTCTCTTTTTCTTTTTTTTTTTACTTTGTGTTCATCTTTTCAAAATTAGGGATAAGAATTAGTTTTATATAATGATAAATAAGAGCTTGAGAAATTTTAGTTGCTCAACCTCTCCAACATCACTATATTAGACCTTTTCAAGAGTTTTAAATGAATCATTAAGATATCCCTCTACTCTTAAAGTAAAAGATTCAATAACAATTATAATGAAATAATATATATGAGTAATGTAAAACTAATAATTTTTTAACACTAAAATAAAATTAGGGCATAATATTCTCAAAGTTTCTCAACAAAAGGTAAAGCCTATTGATGCTCCTATTAATTCCTTGTTAAGACCTTAAATAATTAAAGAATATGTATTTAATAATGCCTTTCTAAATTTTTATTGTTAAGGAGAAGATTCAATCATTTTAAGCTTAATATTAGCTTTTATTACTTTTCAATTATAATTCAAATAACTTAGTGAAACTCAATTAAGTTTTTAAATAAAATATCAAAAGAATTATCTATAAGATGGTGGTCGCTTATAAATATTTGTATAATATCCTATTATAAACACTATATGCTTACAAAATAGTTGAACTTGAACATGGTTAAGACCTTATTCTCTGGTGTACGAGAACAAAGCAATAATCGCTCTTCAGGTTAAGACTCCTTCTTTTAGGGTCCTCCTGAAGATGAAATTATAAAAAGTCGAATGGGTAAAGATACATCATGAATAAGTCAACCTAATTGAAGAAAAGAGGTTATTTACTATTTTCCATGATCAATTCTAACATCAATGGATTGCTTGAAAATATGATATAAAAATAATGATAAAAATATTCTTACCAAAAATTTTGATTTTGAAGAAAATTCTTCTAATACAAGAAGGTCAAAAGAGGCAAATGGTCTCCTAGTAAAGAATTCACAAAGAATTCATATGTTGTGAATAAAATTTTCTCTAATAGCGTGTTAATTTCAAATACCATAGATGGGGAAGATTTATCTAAATCAATAAAATTTAAAGTTCTTGAGAAATGTTTTTGATAAATTTTCTGGATTGAAAATTAACAAATATTGAGATACATAAAGAAAGAGAAATATTTCTATACAAAAAATTTGATAAATATCAGTTTAGGGAAAACCTAAAGCAATCTCACTAAGATGAGAACTAACAAATTATGGTTTAGGAAAAAATTAAAATAAAATAAAAATAATCATATGCATACATCAACAAATGGCTTTGCATTCACTATTGGGAATATATTGTAAACATGGTTAAACTATTCATTTACCATATTACGATTTACTATTATATTTGAAGGGTCGATTCATATTGCAGTGCCTATTTATAAATCAATCAATGCGATACATCAAGCAATATTAAAACTTTTTTTAGGAAATAAATGAATTTTTTTAACAAAAGCTAAACTTATATAACATTACAAAAGCTCAATGTATACACTAGCTACCTTAGCAACTAAAAGAGACTCTAAGAGAGATTCTGAATCATAATAATTAAATGGGTAACAACCTTATAAGTGCTATAAGTTCCTCATCCTGAAGCTATCTTTTACTCGATCTCTATATGCCATGAGAATTTCTCTTATCCAGTTTACTGCTTTTTTAGCTAGGACAAACTTCTCCATCTCTATATCTTTATGAATTTTGGTATTTCTTTCCCTCCATATAGTGTAAATGGAGTATATGCATGCGATTTTGACTATGATTTCATCCTACTTCATATCATATGTTGTGTTGTTAGCCCAAACTACTATACTTGTCTAGTCCTTTTCCCCTTAACAAACTTCATGTGTTATACTTTGGACTAAATAATTTGTGAATAACTTTAGTTAAAGAATAGATGAATAATGGTTTTAGGATGAGATTCACATGCTACTAATCCTTATACATTTTTTTTCTGATCTTTTGATTAACCACTAACCAACTAATAAAGGTTGCTTAGGAATAAGGTTTTTATCCCAAATTAGATTGAACTAAGGAACCATAGTTGAGTAAAACATGAAAATATGATAACATTATGCATTAGTAGATTTGAGGGGGCTATCTCTTATCCAATCAATCCTATCCTCCTCCAGGTGATACGGATTATATTAAGGTAAGTAATTGGTGATACTATTAGATCCTTTAAAGTTACTTAACCAAGTTTTTTCCTTATAGAACATACCTTGGCACTTAGTGAAAATCTAGTTGTAAGATGGTTCAACTCACTTTTATTGAATAAGGACTGAAATTAGTCAAGTTATTAAACTAAAATGATGTTTTGTTTCCATTCCCAATACGATTTTTTATCAAAGGGTAAAGTTTCTCTCTCATCCTTAATATCTGGATGAAGCTCCATAAATGCTTCCTGATTATTCTTGATTGTTAAAAATCGATTCCATTTAAGTAATATACACTAACCCATTTAGACCATAATGCTTCTTTATTATTAAGCAGCCTCTATATTGTTTCGGTCAAAAGAACTTTTTGTATAGTCTATATAGGAATTAATCCTAATCCTCCTCCTATTTTGGTAAAAATAATTCTTTCTGTTTCACTTTTCTTCTTTATAATCTTCAGCTTTCTCGGACCATAGGAAGTTTTTGATGTAACTATAAATCTCCTTAATTATCTTTTTTGGCATAAAAAGATGAGCATTCCAATGAATATGGGCATTCCTCAAAACTGAGGAGTTTAGCTAGAGTCTACCAACCATATACAAGAATCTATTTTGCCAAGCATTTTAGTTTTGAGAGTTTCTAAAATAGGGATACAATCTACATATCTAGGCTTTTTGGTAGTGATAGGCACTTCAAGGTATTTGAATGGAGGTTATTGTATGATCAAACATGAGATTTTTCTTAAAACTTCAACATTTTGAATATCATAAAAGAGATATAAACTACTCTTAAGGGTATTCATTGTTAGTCCAAACATTTTGTATAACTCCTTTAATATTCTCATAAGTAGGCTAAGGGAATTAGGTCCAGCTCTATTAAAAAGCATCATATCATCCATAAAGGCCAATTGATTGATCTTTAACATCTGACATCTATGATGGTAGACAAACTTGCTATTGCTTTAGGTGAAAAGTTGAATTATTCTAGACAACATTTCAATGACTAGGTTGAATAGATAATAGGAGAGTGGATCCCCTTGTCTAATATCCTTAGCTTCTTTGAAGATCTTAGAGGGATTCCTATTATTGAGCAGGATGTTAAAGTCTATTAAGGATACAAACTCCTTTATCTAGCTCATAAACATGCTAGGAAACTCCAAGGCTTGTAAACACTTAGTGATAAAATCCCAATTGTCTTGATTGTCCTTTTAGATTCATTCCTATAGTAAAAGAATATTATTACTGGTTGTGTATCATCTATAAAAGCTACTTAAGATTGGTTGATCAACTCCTCAACTGCATCTTTTAGTCTGCTTGCTACGATTTTCAATATGACTTTATAAGATGTGTTGTAGCATGAGAAATAGGACAAAAGTCATTTATGGTGCTTGGATTCAGGATTTTGGGAACTAGTAAATTATAAGTCTTATTTAGTTCCTTTAAAATATTTGAGCTTAAGAAAATTTCCTCTACTGCTTCTACCAAACAACACCCCCCCCCCCCCTAACCTAAAACAAAAAAAAGATTCTAGATTGCTTAGAAGAATTGACCGCTATGTCCATCTAGACCACGAGCTTTGGAAAGGTTTAGATTGAATAAGGTTTGTCTAATCTCCTAGTTAAAAATTGGTCTAATACGATATTATTTCATTACTTTTAATATGTCCTTATTAATTATATTCAGCTCCCATTTTCCTTTATTTCAACAGTACTTAAACCTATTAATTTCATGAAGTACTCTACTACAATTTCTTCAATTCCCTCCTTATCTGTACATGGTTCTCCATTTTCATCATGCAAGATAATGATCTTATTCCTATTCCTATTCCTTCATTCAATGATGGAACTATGAAAGAATCTAGTATCGGCATCCCCTCCTTTAAGCCACGGAGCCCTGGCTTTTGCTTAAGTATTGAATTATGTATAGTGAGAGCAGAATTACACTTATTCATTCTAGCAAATTCAATTATTCTTAACTTCTAGTTAAGTGGGTGTTTGTAACATTAATCCTAGGCTATTTTAAGGTTTTCTTTGGCTTGTGGAGGCTTAGTGCAAATTTGAGCTAGTTCCTCTCACAAACTCCTTCAATGCTTCTTTAACTCTTTAAAGTTTCCTCATTAGCTGGTAAATTTTGCATCCTCCCACTTCAAAGCTACATCACAACTTTGTATCTTTGGGATTGATTTTGTCTTCATATCCTTTTATTGGAATTTCATCATAAGGAATATTGTATTGTTTAGAACTTTTCTTATAAATCAAATCCCTTTATCAAGATTCTCATTCTTTTTAAGATTTTTATAATCTAATTACCATAATTGGTATTTTGAATGATGCAAATAATTAATATACTTATTGGTTTAAGTACTTAGGAAACTCTATAAGTCAAACCTAGTAGTTGCATGCAAATGTTAAATGTTGGATATCTATTAAAACATATGAAATACGAAAAAGTGCATGTCTCCTAAATAAAAAGGTTTCGAGAACTAAAGCAATTCTAAAAACTCAATAATCTTCCTTAAGTTCATAATTATATTCAATAATGGTCATTAAAATTTAAGAAAATTGCAATGGTAATTAATATGTTCCTAGACTTCAAAATGGAATGGATTTATTTATTGATAATGAAACCTTTTCAATAGGGATGGAAAATGTGGCCCCATCCAACTTGATTTTGGTCTGGGTTGACCAGGCTATGGACCGAGATAGCTTGGTCTGATGGGAAGGTACAAAATGATGTCATTTTTTATGTTTTTAAAAAAAATATTAAAGTCAGGTCGGGTTGTCCCTGCTCACCACGAATAGGGCCACAAGCTAATCAACCCGTGGTCGGAGCCCGTTGCCATCTCTACTTTTTAACTGGTAAAAAAACACTAAATAAGTAGTTAAATGGTGGCAGTATCTTTTAAGACCCCTTCAATTTGTGTTTTAATTCCAAATATCTTATTTATATCTGAAATATTCTGGAATGGATTCAACACTAATTTTCTAGCATAAATATGCATTTTTAATATCAAAACTAATCATTGGTCATTTATTTTTCTTATTTTATTGGCTTGATTGTTATTGTTTAGTATCTATCTTTTATTTTTATGTTTACATTTTTTGTCACATCGACTTATTAAAGATTCTCTAGTTTGTTGATCATTTATATTTCATACATCTATCTTTATGCTTTAACAACATAGTTAAGTTTTTTTTAATTTTTTTGCATTATTAACATGGTAGAGATTTTTAAATGTCAATCATTTATGTTCATCCATTTACCTTTGTGCTTTATCTATCAACTTCAAAGAGATCCTCTAATATTGATCGTTTATTTTATATTTATATTCTATGCCTCATCGACTTTTGAAAGTTCTCTATTGTAGGTGATTTATTATTTTTGCTTTGTTGACCTAGTGGAGGCTATTTAGTATTGATCATTTATATCCCACATTTACTATTTGTGCTTTATTAACTTACTATTTATTGTCAATCATTTATTTTTATATTTTATATTTTATATTTTCTACCTCGTCAATCTATTGGAGGTTCTTTATTGGAAATCATCTATATAAGCTTTATTGTCAATTACCAATTTTCTAAAATAAATAAAGAATTGTACTCCAAACAAATCAATTCTCACCTTGGATTAATATGAATGAAAATTGACACTATATTTAATTATATAATGTAAACAAATTCTATCACTAATAAACATGATCAAAGTCATTATATTACTAATACTTTTGTTAGTAGGAAGGTGATATTAAATATTAATTGATCAATACAGGATGAGTATTATAATTTAGGTTAAGAATATAACAAGTATCTTATTTTGGATGGGTTATTTAAGTAAATAATTAATTTCTTCAATAATCAATTACGAACAACTACTAATTTGTTAATCAGAGAAAACTAACGTTTGCTTAAATAAATAATTAATCTTGTTTATTGTTAAAACATACTTAATTTTGCGAATAACAAGGCACTCAAATTTAACTTGAAAACCAAATTCAATATATGAATTGAAATGTCAATTTTTAATATAGTAAAATCTTTATAAATTAATAATTTTTTAGTCCCAACTTGAGTTAATAAATTAAATTAAAATTTAAATAATTAGTATCTCTTTTAATTGAACGATTTCGTGTGATCCTATCATTATTAACCTATGAAGGTTTTATTGCATCGAATTGTTTTGCCGGTCACTGGAATCTGGAGAAAGAAAGGAGTGAAGTTAATAATTGGTTTTGGATGGTGAGTCAATTACAAATGCATGCAAAAGCACAAAAGTTAAAAAATGTGGTGTTTATTTTTGGACGGTGAACGACTTTGGTGGTTGGCGTTAGTTATGTTTAGTGGTAGGGTTTTGGGTCATGGAAGTCCCTTTAATTAAAATTGATAATATCTTCAATTTGAATAGGTCCTAATCTTTTAAAAAATTACGACATGATTTCTTCAATTAGAATAAATGGATTATTCAATTGGAGATGGTAGCCGCCTGTCTTGCGCTCTAATTAATCTTCATCTTTATCAATATTTAGTTAAATTTTAGATGTAAAATTTAAAAAAGTTTAATAATATATAGTCTTATTTTTACCGAACAAAAACACTATTTTTGACTAAATTAATGTGATAAAAAACTCACGGAATATACAACAAAGATTAATTAAAATAGTGCTTCTTTTCTGGGTCTAGTTTGAATTTACTCTCGAATACAGTATGCGTCGCTTACATTTTTAGAAAAGACGTTCTGATGTCGGTCAACGGTTTAGCCTGACAAATAAAATATGTTTTGATAAATTTTGTAAACTTCCAGCAGTAAGTCGTACTTATGAATAATCATTACGTACACTGACGTCTCATATTGACTTTTGGAAACGAAGTAATTTTTAATCCCAAGCCAAGCCGCATTGATGATAAATATCACACACACACACACACATCACCATCTGACATTGCTTTCCTTAGTACGTGCGTAAACCTCTCCAACTCCACGCGTTTTATAATTTTTTAGCAATATTTATATTATTTTCAATTAAATAAACAAACAATTGGATTAGGATAGACGACTTTGCCTAGGGCCTTCTCATGTCACAGCCTGGTTATCTGAGAAAGTTTCCAACCATGAGTTCGGTAATTCAATACTTGCTTTTCAGTAAACATCCACGCGGCTAATTATAAGTGGCCAGCTCAATTAAAAAAATCCTGCGACTTTATGAATCGGAATAGAGATCTATACGTGTTAATGGTGCGTTGGTCCGTCGCTGACTTTCTCATCAGAGCCTGTTCACACAATCCGAGGAGATTCTACGCGGGTGCTCACTTATATATAAATCTGTAGATCCCTTTTATATTTTTTTTACCATTCTTTTACGTTACTGTTATAATACATAGATTCTCTGTTTCAATCTCGTCATCTTCTCTACTTTGTTGGAGTTGTTCTCTCTTTTTTTCCCTCTTAGGTGCGTCTTTTTTCTTTTGCATGTTTCTCCCTCATTTCTTTTCTGTAAATTCCCTGTCTTTTCAGTTTTCAAGATTTTTCTTCAACTGGGCTTTTTATATATTCTTCTCTTTGGTTGTGAATTTTTTGCTTTTGGAGATGAGTTTGATCCAATCTTGAATGGTGGATGCAATTTTAGAGATTGGATTGTCATGTGTAGCGATAAAGTTCTCGTGTTTCTTTTATTTTGACATTTGGCCTTCAATGCAGTGCTGTATTACTCGTCGATTGAGCTCTTTTTTGAGGTGGGAAATGGCAATCTTGACTAATGGTTTCGTAAAGGGTAACTTCCCAGAGGAGCTAAAGAAAGTGCTTCTTTCGGTGGCCTCTGAGTGGGGAGATGTAGTGGACGACTTGGATGCATTGCAGGTTGTACCGTTGAAAGGGGCTATGACTAACGAGGTATACCAGATTAATTGGCCTACCAAGACGGGTGATCCCACCCGAAAAGTTCTGGTTCGTGTTTATGGTGAAGGCGTTGAGGTGTTCTTCAACAGGGATGATGAGATTAGGACATTTGAGTGCATGTCTAGGCATGGACAAGGGCCTCGGCTTCTTGGACGGTTTCCGGAAGGAAGACTTGAAGAGTTCATTCATGCGAGGGTAACTGCATTTTATGCTTATTTTCAATTCTAGTAGGGCTAACTATGGTATTCGAGGCATATCTTTATATTATCCTATGTTGCACCATTGGCTAGTTATTTTAGATGTGGAATCTGATCGATTACCTTAAGATGTTATTTGAGATTGCAAGTCTGTAGGAAGGTAAGAAATGAAGTTTCTGTGCTAGTTAGGACACCCTTTGATCTAAATGAAAAGCGGCTACGTGTTTACAGAGTCAGAGTTGGATCTTGCCAATAATCTTTATTAGATTATCTATCAGTTGACTATTATTTGCCTCTGAACAAGTTGGTTTTTGCTATTTAAATTAAGAACATGTGATTGATCATGTCCAGTTTTCCTAAATTCAGGTCATACTTATTTTCAACAAATTTCATGGATCTTAGGTTTCCTGTTCATCCCCCCCTTGATCTTTATTTATATTTGCTGCTTATAACCCAAAATAATACTATCAATCTTTGTTTTGATGACTAATGCTACTTACCGCTTCCATCTTTTCGTGGTTCAATTTCCAGACCCTATCAGCCGCTGACCTGCGTGACCCTGAGATATCTGATCTGATAGCAGCAAAAACAAGAGAATTCCACAATCTTGATGTACCAGGTCCTAGAAATATACTCCTTTGGAGAAGAATAAGGTATTATCATCAGAAAGTAAATCTTCCTTTTCCAAAGTACATTTTAGTGCCTCTATCAACAATTTATCTATTCTGTCTTCGTATTCGCTAGGGATTGGGTTAGGACGGCTAAAAGCATTTGTTCCCCTAAAGATGCAAAGGCTTTTAACTTGGATGTTCTACTAGAAGAAATCAATAATTTAGAAAAAGAGCTGTCCCAGAAGCATCAAGAAATTGGCTTTTGCCATAATGACCTTCAATATGGTAACATTATGATGGATGAAGAAATAAGAGCGATCACCCTGATTGTAAGTCTCCTGTGTTCTTTTGCTAAATGATATTTTTGTTGGCTTGATACCAATATTTAACTCAATAAATTTCCACGTATTTGTTACAATTGTATCAGTGTATGTCGGTAATCTCACCAGTGAAATGCCTGTGATGCTAGATAATATTTGGAGATGAAATCTTGGAAGCCCGATATTTCTCCTATGCAATTGAGGGTTATATAAAACATCTTTTCTTTCAATTTTGACTGTAGGATATATTAATTGGTTGTTTGCAATTTGACTGACATCTTGGTTTGTGCTCACATTGATCGCAAGGACTGCAAAACATGCTAATTACAGGAACAGACAACAGTCACTATGATGAGAGAAAAAGGGCTAGATTAGGGAAAAGTTGCATTTCGTTTAGAGTTCAATCTCCAGCAATTTTCAGTGTAACAAAAGTTGGTCAAATATAAATTGGGTTAACTGAGAAAAACCCAAAATTTTTTTGGTTAGCTAGCTATGTATTGTAGTTTATCATTTGATATCTTTTTACATAAACTCTTCTTGTTCTGTTTTGCACTTTTTTTCACTAGTCCCATGGTAAAACAATGAGTTGCAAAGAAGCATAAAATGACAGTGTCTGAAATTTTGACTCATGCTTGAAACAAACTGTGATGCTTGCCTGGTAATTTTATTGCAATTTTAAACAGTTGCAGCTAAAGATGTCAACTGCACTAATCATATAAATGGAAACAAAACAAAATGTGAAGCCAAAAGAAAAGGTTTACTTTTTCCCTGAGGTATTACTCTTTTCTTGATCAGATGTTCAATGATATCATCCCATCCATTTTCTTTTTTCCCCAATTGAATGTTGTTACTTTTCCCTCAGTTTTGTTTTCATTCTGTAATTGTGAGGAATGTGGTCCCTCATTCTATTAGTCTTATGATGCACTTCCTGAGATTTTCAGTAATTTTAGGAATTAGGATGCCATAGATTTTGACATATTGTCCCATTTCCTTTTAAGTCTGTAACCTGAGTATGATTTTCAAAGTATTGGATGCATCATCTCTTCCTGACGCACATCCTGGGTTTTGTTTGGGGTGTCGTTTCTCCTAGCAGTTTCTTAGATGTTTGCATTTGCTTCTATTTTCTTTGTTTTAAGTACACTTCCAAGCCTTAGATTATTTATGTTTTTTAATTTCTTTTTTGTTTCGTTTCCTTTAAGTTGGGTCTCGATTTCATGACCATGAAATTATTCTGATACATTAATTTTTTTTTCAATAACTAGGATTACGAGTATGCAAGTTACAATTCTGTTGCATATGACCTAGCAAACCACTTCTGTGAGATGGCAGCAGATTATCATTCTGAGACACCGCATGTTTTGGACTATAGTAAATACCCAGGTCAGTGACTATTATTAATGCACAGGGTTGTTTGTGGTCTCTTTTTCTAATGATCCTGACTTTTGATTCAAGTTGACTCTTTCACTTACCTTCATATGAACTAGTTTTTATATTTTAGGTACTTGAGTTAGGGAAAAAGAAAAAAAGATGAGGCATCAATTTTAGGATTAAGTGATTCTTATCTTAATTGCATTTTCAGGCATACAAGAGCGACGTAGATTTGTGGAAGCATATCTAAGTTCTGGAGGTTAGTCTCTTAAGTTTCCTGCTTGTTTAAATAGTTTTCTGAAATTAGTAAGATTCTTAAAACTGTACATGGACATTTTCTTTGTATAGGCAATCAAGCCAGTGAGGATGAGATAGAGCAGCTGCTTCATGACACAGAAAAGTATACTCTTGCAAGCCATCTATTTTGGGGCTTATGGGGAATAATCTCGGTATGCATTCTGCATCTTACATATATACACCATTTACTAGCAATTGCAGTTGAGTTGTCTCATCGAAATATGTGATTCCAGGCCTATGTGAACACGCTTGACTTTGACTACAAGGAGTATGCTAGGCAGAGGTTTGAGCAATATTGGTTAAGAAAGCCAACTCTCTTGGGATGCTATGATAATCACCGTAAATGACGTCTTTTGCGCGTTTAGAACTGCGTAGGTTGAAGCATATATCATCTTTTAGATGCTAAAGCAGTTGATTTTGCCCATTACAACAAGCGAACGGCTGAGTACAGCTATGCAGCAAATATAGAAAGTTGATGATGGACATACGGTTGTATGTATATCTTGTAAGACACGTTCTCAAGTTTGGTATATTTAGGTTCTTCATGTATTTTTTTTTTTTTGTAAGCAAGCAATGTCTGCAGTTGTATGTTTTAACTAAATCAGTACTAAACATTGAGACAGAACAGGCAGGTAGTAGCACAACTGCATGCAAGGCATGATTCTGCAACTAAAGTTGCAAATTCCGATACAGTAGTAGAGAATGAAAGACATAATCATTTTAACCACTGGCACTGTTTCAAGCTTCCTCTTTGAACGAAAAAGTAAATGTTTTCCTATTCGGAAAGTCGAGAGATAGTACGGAGGGCGTCCATGATCGGGTCAATGAGCGAATGAGTGCCACGTGTGGCTGCAAACATGAGGTGTTTAGGAGCTTCAGCTCTATCGAAGTAAAATGCACCAGAGACTAGCTTTTCTTTGGGCTGTAAAGCCAACCAAATAATAGTGTCTGCACCTTCCTCACTTGTCCTCAGCTTTCCCGAGAGCCTTAACATGATTATCGGGACAAGAAAGAAACACTTTGGTAAATATCAAATGGAAGTTATATAGATATTATATGTAATACTGTGTCCTTACGATTTATTGAAACTGGGTAAACTCTTAGCTACTCCTGGCGTCTCAACCCAACCGGGGTGCATTGAGTAGAATGAGATCCCTTTTCCTTTATACAAGTCAGACAACTTTTCATTTAAAGCAACCTGACAAAACGTAAGATATTGCAAATTCAATGAAGGAAATTTTGTATAAATTTAAATCAGTATAGTTGCACACTTCTATTCTACACATATTCTACAAGAAAACCTTAATCATTATCAAAAAAACCTTTTGATATCAGTTGATTTATAGATTAATGGCCTTTGAAATATTTTATGTAAAATGGTGATAGAGATTACCATGAACCATGGTGGCCAATACTAAATGTTGAAAGAAATCTAGACGGTATTCCTAACCACATATCTGAGTTGTATTTCTCCACAATAACAACGATCTCCTTTTCTGCTACAGAGTCTTTTCGCTTGAAAAGCCAATTAATCTCTGTTACATCCAATTATTTCCTTTCTATGTCTTTTTCCGCAGTGAGTTTTACCACTTCTAACATGCAGAGTTGGATAAATTTTTCAAAGACATCATGGAAGGAAAACTTTTTAGTTCTTTATAATTTCTTTTATTTTTTCAGCATGACAAGCAAACAACAGTAAGCATCATCCAGAAAACAAGAGTAGATACTTCATTGGCTATGCTTGTAGTTTCTACTAATTTCGGAGTATCATAATTTAATAGCACAATTATCTAATTAAATGATCAACAGAGAGAATCCAATTTCTGAAATAATCCAATGTTATTAATTCATAGAAACCTGAAATCGCTTGTTTCGAGCATACTGTTCCACTCCATTAAAATTCCCGTTGACAAACTGCATTGAGAAAATATCTTAGCAGATGCATAAGTATTTGATCAAGAAAAACAATTATACTAGATTTTGGATAGAAGCTACCTGTAGATCTGAGGTCAAGGGAGCTGTATACATTCCACCAGAGGAAACAGTAATAACTCGAGCATCTGGAGCAGCTTTCTCCAATAGAGGCACCATTAGTTCCGTCATGGTAAAAGTTCCCAACACATTTACAGCAAAATTCAGTTCAAATCTGAAACAATGTAGTAAACAGAACATGAGAGTTCCAGGGAGTTCAGCAATTGCAACATATTGAAATATTGACTTTTAGAGAAGATAATTAGTGAGTGGGAGCACACCCTTCTGATGTGGTAATTTTTTTGTGCTCAAGCAAACCAGCATTGTTAACCTATAAGAGCCAACGACATTACATATTAGATTTTAATTGATTTGGCAAGACGTTAGTAAGATGCTTTTGTAATATCTAGTTACCTTTGTATAAAAATGGGTTGAGGAATGTGTAACTACTGCTTCTATGGCTATCTTGGTGGATGGGGAACTTACAAACTAGATCAAAGTAAGGAGGGACCTGAGGCAAGGGGTATCCCCTTACCTGTTTGTCTTATGTATGGAGGTTTTGTCAACTCTACTTATGAATTCCATATGAAGGCATCTAGAGCTCTAGTTCCATGGTAGATTTAAAGGTTTGAAGCTCATACACCTAGCTTTTGCAGATGACCTCTAATTGTTTTGCAAGGCTGAGAAAAACTCAATTGACATGATCATGCAAGCAATGAAGGAATTCCAAGAGATTTCAGGTTTAAGATGCAAACCGCTAAAGAGTTGTTACTATTTATCTTGCAACTCAAATACAAAGGTAGCATCTACAGCTATCGAGATGGGATTAACACAAGGGCAACTACCCTTCAAATACTTGGGGGTACCAATTTCTCAAAGAAGAATCAATGCTGGGGAGTGTAAACGTCTGTTGGACTTAATTCATGGCATAATCAATCAATGAAGCAATTGGTTCCTTAGCTATAGAGGTAGGTTACAGCTAATTCAAACAATACTGAGCAATCTTACCACTTATTGGATCAACCATTTATCCATTCCTAAAAGTATCCTTAAGGAAATCAACGGGAGGCTTTGGGATTTCTTGTGGAACTGCTCAAACCAAGGCCGAAGCAAAGCAAAAATTAGTTGGGACAAAATTTGTAAACCTAAGCAACAGGGGGGATTAGGCATCCATTCTGCAAGGATGAACCATAGGCTGAGTAGGGGATGAAATTTGTGGTGGTTATGTTACAAAAAGGAGGATTTATGGGTGAAATTGATACACAATGTATTCATTAAGGACAAGAGTATCTGGATCCTACAATCAAGGCAGAATATGTCAAGCACTCTCAAAGAAGTTATAGAAACCAGACAATGGATGCAAAGCCATGTGTTCCATAGGATTAGAAATGGAGAAAGCACGTCTTTTTGGTATGATAATTGGCACTATAAAGGTCCTCTATATAAGGTGGAGGAGGTACAAGGCTTAAAATTGGTGGTGAATCCAACTACCAAAGTAAGTATTCTTATTCGAAATAATTAGTGAATATGGCTCTTCCACAATAGTAGGTGTGTCAGTTTCATCATCAAAGAGTTGCCTAGATGTCAGGAAAGAGAGTAGGATGAAATTCAGTGGCTAGCAGATAACTCAAGGAAGTTCAACACAAAAGCCTGTAAAACACTTTTACAGGCTACACAGAGCACAAGGAAGGAGTGGGCAACATTAGTATGAGATAGTGATCTTAACCCAACTCACTCATTCATCTTATGGATGGTAATCAATGGAGGGTTGCTTACAAGGGATAAGATCAGGTTCTCCATTAGCAATTTGAATTGTGAGTTATGTAATGCGAAATTGAAAAGTTTGGAACACCTCATGATTAGATGCAGATATAATAAACAAGTCTTGGATCAGTTGCAAAATATACTCAACGCGAATCGACCAATGGATTTTTGGAGTGAAACTATTGCTTGGCTGGGAAAAATTAGAGTGCATAATGCAGCTGATCTCAAAGCTATCAGGTTAAGTTGGGCAGCCTTGGTGTACTACATATGAAAAGAGCGCAATTGCAGAGTATTTAAAAAAGTAAGTAGAAGCAGTGAGATGGTTTTTCAGAACATCTTCCTACATTGCAGATTGGCCATGTTAGCCAAAAGAATATCTACAAATCTGACAAGTGACATGAAAAGTAGACAGGGATTGAAGTAATACTGGACTAAGTAGTCTCGCAAGTTCCCTCGATCTCAAGATGTAGACGATTACTAGGAACCATAAATCTCTATAATCTAGATTCTATGGATTATACTAGCTTTGTACTCTACATTGTATATACTTTCTTATAATGAAATCTATTAATTTTTTTTATAAAAACTCTAGTTACCTTTTCTTTCTCTTGAGAAGTAGTTTTTAAAGAGTAATGTAACATTATGAAAGGAAACGGAGTGTTTACTGCAAATTATTAAGTTCCATTAACAAGTGAAAGCCGCCAATCATTTGGAGTTTCATCACCCATAAGGTAAAAGACTACAGGAAATGATGTCCTTTTTTTCTAAAAATAATATACGAAAACAATGAGCAAGGAACTTTTACCAGAACATGAACTGGAACATTCTTTGAAGAAAATTTGGATGCCAAAGATTTGATATCACTGACAGATGATAGATCACAAACCTGCAAGAAATGTGAGGCAGGTTACAAGTAAATGAAATTAAGCACAGGTTTAAGAATACTTAACCATTTTACTTTTTCTGTTTAAGATTTTAGTTATTTATTTACAATTAAGTAATTTTCTTAGTTAAAGCTTTAGGGTCTTTTTTAAGTATAGCTACTATTTTAGTAAGCTGAGCTTTATATTTGCTGCCACCTCCTGTTACTTTCATTCATCAGTAAGGATATTCAAAGCATGATAAAATGTCAAGTATATGGACAGCTATTTAGAAACATAGGCACCAGATATACAAGTTGAAATTATCAACTAACAAGTAGCAACTTCGCATGATTTTTCAGTCAATAGAAAATCCTATTCCACTTCTTAGCTCATCCAAGGCGCATTTTGGACATATGAGCATTTTATACCTCAAATAACAACTTGGAAAATATCATAAGGAAAAAAATCATGCAGCATTTCAGTGACTCACATTCTATTTAACATCTGAGATTTCAGGGTTAAATTGTTTGAATAAAAATCAAACTGCTTAAGGTAGTTACTGGGCAATTCATATAAATTCCAAGTCTGCTAGCCCCATTAACCAGATCCGCACTTACGGATCAACAAATTTCAATTTCCATTGATTGCAATACGAGCACGATTATTCAAGAACACCTGGGTATAAAAAAAAACTGAAATTTAAAAAAGTGTTGCATACCTCCAAGTGAACATTTTGGTTGCCTGTTTTAGATACTATTTCCGAAAGAGCAGCTTCTCCCCTCTCCTTGCTTCGACATACCATATAAACATTTGCACCTCTGATAATCATTGCTAAATTCTAATGTTTATCCAAAAATGTCCCTAAAAAATCCAAGAAATCAAAAGAATGCAGGAATTTAGACAAAAACATTACCGTGAAGCAAGTCCCTTAGCGGTTGCATAACCAATGCCAGAATTTGCTCCAGTTACCACACAATTCTTCCCCTCTATTTTTGTCTCCGTATCTTCTGGATTGAACTTTTTGGAGTGTTCCCTACAAATTGAACAAGTATAAAAACATTTAGGAAAGAGAACAAATACCCACAACAAACAATTTCATCTTGTGTGTACTACTAGTGTCAGTACCTAGATAATTATAAGGAAAATAATATAAAGAAAAAACGCTATTAAATATGGAAATGAATGGCCAATACTGTAAACCAACTTGAAGTTTCTTTATCCTGTCTTTTTTTTCTTTCTTTTGATTTCTATCATACTGAACAGGAAACAGAATAATCAGCATCCATAAAACCATATAAAAGAAAACATCTCTGCAATATCGTTTCAATGACCAAAAAGGTTCAAAATAAATAACAAGATAGGAACTTGACTTACAGGAAAGCAGATTTGGTGAAATTCAGGTACCCATAACAACCAAAAGCAGTAGTTCTCCAAGCCTATTAAAAAACAGAAAGCAAAAAGCAAAAAACGGAAAAAGAAAAACAGAAAGGAAATAGCATGAACCTGAAAAGGTGAAGAAGCAAGTGAAAGTACCTTAAGAAGAAACATTGCGAGCTTGATACGAGTTCGCAATTACAGCAGGAAGTGTTTGATTGAGCAGAAATTGACGATAGCGTGCCAGACAGACAGGTTACGAAATTGATGTTATTAATGTTGTAGATCATTATAACAAATAATAATAATACAGCCTTATAACTATTACGCTGTGTTTGGTTAGCGTTTACAGGAGGCGGAGACGGAACGGGACAAAAATTTGAAGACGGAATAAAACAAAAATTGAAGACAGTGAGGTGTTTGATTATGGTGGACAAAACAGAGAAAATTGTCTGCGTCTTAGGACAGAAATGCGTTTGGTTGCTATGGACAGAACAAAAAAACTGTACGAATGACAAAAGTGCACTTGGAGTGGATTTGTAATGTTTATTGAATATTTTATAACTATATCAATATTTATTTAAAAATGTATTTGTAATTTT
>JANIIA010000003.1:36867506-36889007 GCA_027478495.1 Erythroxylum alaternifolium | reverse complement strand
CGTTTGTTTAAGTATCTCTATACTTTAGCCTATGAGATCGACTACTTCCTTCATAAGGAAAAACACAACGTATGCTAATCTTTTTACGTTCTATTAATGTCCAATCTTAATAGAACAATGACTAGGAACATTTAAAAATAATACATAAATGCAATATGAATCTCATAATTATAATCTCATTATAATTTTATTTGCAATGTATAATTATTCTATGGACTTTATCCTATACATCTAAACATGTACAAGATAAATAATGCCTTTAAATAATTTGTCACTAAAATACAACTAAAGCGATTGACTGTAGGGCATAAACCAATATATAGTTGACTCAAATTAAAACAATGAAATGCGCCAGTGAGGACAAGTGACAAGATGTAAATAATCGTAGTTTTATAGGTAAGTTGCATCTTTATCTCCAAAGTCTGGTAGAGCCAGGAACCATTAATTTTGAATTGTGTTCTTCTTACATTATTTTAAAGCTGGCATTATCCCCTTTCTATTCCAATTCAGTCTTATGGTCATTATGCTACTCAGGTGACCTCCTGGACCATGTCTTAAGATACTGGAAGAGCGGTTTAAAATAGTTCTCCATACATGCTTCCTTTTCGGTGGAACCAGGAAGGTTTGCATAAGCATTTAATCCTTCTATGTATAGCAAGGTGCATAGAAAGTGACATCAGCCTAAGCAATCCTATGGTAGAAAAAAATGATTCAATAGTCATCTTAGTCATTTAAGCCCATATACCACAATTTCCTCATCCCAAAAGCCGTCATTCAATATGTGCAACATCACTAAAGGAGTGTAAGAGCAAATTAAAAAGTTGTACCCCTCATATTTCATGTCGAATGTCTATTCTCGAGACTATATAAAGCAACTTCGTAATTACCAGGCCAAGAGTTCTACCATTCGCTGAGGTTTCATCTTCCAGCTTACTTCTAGAAACTTGCTGCTCAAGAGTGCGATCTGTAAGTCCAAGGACTGACAAACTAGATCAGGTCTTATAACAAACTCTAGAAAGTATAGATCAGATCTTACTGCTTCTAACAATTTTCTATTCCTTCTCTGATTGTTTAACTATCTCCTATTTTATCTCCTGTACTTTTGGTAGCTCTCTGTATAAATTACGACAATCAAAGTCAGTGAATACAACTCGATACCTTTATATGAACTTCAACAGCAGAGCAGTAGCCACTTAGCACATAAGCATTCGGTTGTTTCAGCCCTACTTTCATCACTGACTTGCTTTTACCTTCATTAATCATTTCCACATTCCAAATGTCATCAATTAATTGTACACGAAATCTGTGGAGAAGCCACTAATACGAGTGTACAAGAAGTGGATCATCACCTGTATGCAATATCTTCAATTGCCAAAACATGAAGGTTGAGATCTCCAAATGGCCATCCCCTTTATCATTCTATTATTTAAGCATCTTATAAATGGGGAAGTCCTTGAAAAGGATTGACAGGAATAGGAATGTTTCCAGTATAAGTGTTCGACAGCCTCAAAATTTGTAACAGCCTGGTCCCTAGCTGCAGTGAAAAAATGATTTCTCACTGAGGGAAAGGTCACTTGACTCGAGCTAAAGAAAGGTTTTGCTTACATACATTTGAATGTTGGCATATCTGGTGGACAAATTGTGCAGAACTGAAGGCTCATACAAGTAATGCAGCCTAGTCATGTCATTAACCCCACCAACTGGGCTTCAGCATCTCTAGGATAAATATGTGATAACTAGCAACAGCCCGCAATCATAGGACTGATAAATAAAATTTGACCAGAAAAAACAAGAATTCCAACAACCGGAGAAACATTGAACTTGACATACAAATATAAATACTTAACGAGTTCCAACCTTCTCTTTACTAGTTTGAATATCAGCTTCTATTCCCCTTAATGTTTAAGTAAAATTCCATTTATCCAAACCAATTCTAGATCTTCAACACAAATGGGGGTACCAGCAATAATTTGCCTTGGGATACCCTGCCCCGAGTGAGAAATGTCGTTTGCAACAACAGAAAGAGGACATGACATGACCTTTTATAATGGATTTGTACTTGTATTAAACATGTCAAAAAAATAAAAAAGAAGGAAACTCTCTCGAAGATCATCAGCACTCACCGAAGACAACGAATACAACAATAATCCCTGATATGCAGGATTTAGAAAGATCTAATAGTAGACCGTCTTACTCCTAATTGGGAGAGAGGCTATTTCCAAAGATAATGAAGACAAGGAATGATTCCAACCGGTAAAGAGGCTGTTTCATTAGCACTGACCGAAGACAGCTAATGATCCAAACAAATGACTCCGAAATGAACGTGTGAAATGTAAATTTTTTACACGAAAAGGAGAAATTGTTGTTGGAGGTGAAGGGAAGAGAGCTTTTGCTGCAGGTTATTCGGGGTACTGAGTTGCGTTGTGTGTGTGGAGTTGAAATTCACTTTCATGGATCTAGGTGAGTGGTACAACCGTACAAGAAGACAGTATATTTAATTTTCACAAATTTTTTTAGCAACTTGTGGACTAGTCCGTGATCCTTTTTCTTTCATTTTTTCTTATTACAAATGACTATATTGGAGTATAAACGAAACTTGCTCATTTGGCTTGGAGTTGGTGTATGTTAGTAACATTCGATCTTTGTCGGGTTACCGTGATCGCATTGCATGCCGTAACCGATAAAACATTGGCCGTTGATCCCAGCAGTCCGGAACGGACATAAACCCAACACTTGACAGTTTTCGCTCCCTCTGTCAAAATTGAACAAAACCACCTTAACATAACCGACACTACACGTGTCATAAAACTGTATCTACCTTCTTTTCTTTTTTCTATATCGAGATTCGATTGGAGAGTAGAAAGAAAAGCTTGGTGGGTTCGAGTAAGTCCCAAGACACTCCTACTCTTTGATTGAAATTATTGGATTTTTGCCTCAAATTGCCTCGACGTCAGTTTCAGTTCCGTTTTGGATGGACGAAACCCTACTGTTAATCCCCGGCCTCCCAAACGACGTCGGAGCGCAGGTACTTTCAATGGTCCCATACTCCCACCAGACTCGCCTGAAAGCCACCTGCAAGTCTTGGTATGTATTCCTCTCCTCCAAAACCCTAATTTCCCTCCGCTGCCGTCTCCGACGGAGCCACCTCCTCTGCGTCTTCCCGCAGGACCCGTCGGTCTCATCGCCGTACCTATTCGACCCGGAAAACCTCGCCTGGAGATCTCTCCCTCACATGCCCTGCAACCCCCACGTGTACGGACTATGCAACTTCACGGCCATAGCTCTCGGGGGCCACCTCTATGTGCTGGGCGGGTCTCTCTTCGACACGCGTTCGTTTCCGATTGACCGCCCATCGCCTTCGTCCTCGGCGTTCAGGTTCGATTTCGCCCGTTTCGGGTGGGAGCAGCTGTCGCCGATGCTGTCCCCCAGAGGGTCGTTCGCATGCGCGGCGATTCCGAGATTGGGGCAGATAGTGGTGGCGGGAGGGGGGTCGAGACACACGCTGTTTGGGGCGGCGGGGAGTAGAATGAGTTCGGTGGAGAGGTACGACGTGGAGAGAGATGAGTGGGTGGCAGTGGACGGGTTGCCGAGATACAGGGCGGGGTGCGTGGGGTTTATGGTCGAGGAGAGGGAGTTTTGGGTGATGGGAGGGTATGGAGAGTCGAGGACGATTTCTGGGGTGTTTCCTGTAGATGAGTATTATAAGGATGCAGTGGTTATGGATGTGAAGAAGAATGGGTGTGGGAAGTGGAGGGAGGTTGGGGATATGTGGGAAGATGGTGAGAGAGCCAGGCTCGGAAAGATTGCTACTATTGAGGAGGATTTTGATCGGGGCCGGCCTGCTGTGTTTATGCTCGATAACAATGACATATTCAGGTGAGTGTCAGTTGACTGCTCTGTTAGTTTGTTTATGCATTTACCTGTGTAGGCATTAGACAACTTAACTTCTGGTGCTTTCTAGTTCTATAATTCACTGTTACACACTCGGTGGCTGTTGGGATTTGCCTTACATATTAAATCTTTGTAACGTTCATAAAGCTATCAAGTGTTTAACTCCTTGTTTATCTACTACTCTTTCTTTAAGCTATACCTTTTGTGCTAGTATTCATCAGATGCATGAACTCATAAGAGACTACTCGTTTATTGTGGCCTTCATCATCAACTTTACATGGGATAATGGTAACAAAAACTTTTCAGTTTTGATCAATAGTTTTAGATAGAACGTCCAGCAAGCTTGGAGTGATACTGAGTAAACACCAGACAAAATGATCCTAAGCTGGAAAGTTGATTTGATAGGAAATGATAGGATCACCATAATTTCTTCTGTGGGAGGGAAGGCAAATCTTTTATTTGCATAATCTCCGTGCATGTAAGAGGCATTACATACTTGTTCAAAAAGCCAGATAACAGTTGAATACATTTGATTCAGCACCTCTTCACCTTGATAGGGCTTGCGAGTTATTTTACAGCTGTTGTGTTGGTCTGTTATAAACATACTGCCTACAAATTTCCTTGTTGATATCTATGGATTGCAGATATGACATGGCCGCAAACTCTTGGGAGAGAGAGTCCAGTGTACCAAGAAAGGCTCCTCTCCACTCTTCATTTGGCTTTGTTGCATTGGATGGAGAGTTACATGTAATGACACTTTTGAAAGCAGTTGATCATATAGAAACTAGAAGGTCACGACAGCTGAAGAGGGCAGGAACTCTGTTCATCCAGATCTACAATCCTAGACAGAAATCGTGGAGATCACTCATTACAAAGCCACCATTTCATTGTCCTTTGGATTTCAACACTGCAGTTATGGGCACCATTCAATTGTAAATAACTACATTTCTGGAGGATTGGTGTCGGAAAGTTCCACCAAAGCCATATATCCATTGTGTACGTAACGTCTTTTTCTCTTTTCTCTTAGAACATGCTATAGGAAAATGTACAGATTCATAATTGTAGTTATCCCTGATATTGCATGAGATTCCGTTTAGATTATATATGCTAGAAAGGTAGTGTATTTGTGACTTCTTTGTGTAGATAGGCAAACAGAGATGTTATTGTGAATAATATGTTTGAGTGGGTTACATGGGTTTGGAGCCATTTACATGGTGAATGACAAGTTGTAGGATCAAGTTCCACTGTCTTCGCATACGGTGACTTGGTGTCTTCAGCATTTATCGGATCGAATGGCCAAAGGTTGCTGAATTTGGAGGAAATTGAAGTGCCCTTTTGCAATTTTCTGTATAGTGGTTCTTGTATGACTTGGCAGTCTCATGCTAAATGGTAACTAATGGAAGAACTATCGTGCCTTCTGAGTACTACTGGCCAAAGTATCTTGTTTTGTTATCATTTAGACCGAATAATTTATAAATGTTTATGCTTCCGGATGTTTAAAAAAAAGAAAAGAATGTCCTTCTTTGATCAAGTTTCTTTTTGTTAAATTGATAAAGCCCCAGTTATCTATTATAGGTATAATTAGTTCTTTCTGGTACAGGCAGTCTGTCAACCCACGTATGAGAAGTTCACCCAATTTGTTGGATAATCTTACCTAAAAGGACATCCCAACTTCTGCCTTTTTGCATATTCTTTGTTCTTCTGTTTTTTTTTTTTTTCTTTTTAATCACTGTTAAGTAATACCACAAGTATAGAGTGATAGAAAAATAGTAGCCAGGTAAGACAGACGTATACGTACTGCTTTTGCCAAATGCTTCGACCTCAAAATAAGAAATAGAAATTAGTTCTGACTCCGAATTTGTTCGAAAATTAATTATTAAATTTGATTTGGTTAATTTTTGATTTAGGTTTAGATATTTAAATTCAATGAAAATTAAAATTAATAATTCTTTTAAATCTTAACCCAAAAAAATTTGAGGAACGGGTAATTTATTTTTATACCTTGAGCACAAGATAAGCGAATTAAGGACATTCATTACAAAATTAATACAACTCATAATGATGTGGTAGAAAAAATATTTTTTATTACTGGACCAATCATTAAAAGAAATTAAATTTATTTTATTTTGAATTCAAACATTTTGGTTCAAATTCAAACTTTCTAAAAATAGGATTTGAGTCAATTTATTATCAACTCTACTAAGAACTCTAACCTTTGATAATTGTATCATTTTTTAGAGTTACAACTTTTTTAGTCTTTTTTCAAAACAAAAATAATAAAAAAGTATATTTCTATTTTTTTTAAATGAATGAATTTTATTTGACTCAAGCTAGCTTAAACAAAAGTAAAATGATAGGAGAACAAGCTTGACACTAAGTTATATAGACCTTGATATACAAATATACCAACTCAAATATAATCATTAGACCCTCCATAGGTCACACAATGAAATATGATGTATGCCAATATTTAGTTTGGAAACATATATTTAGAATGACAAAAGAATAATTAACAAAAAGATCAAAATATTCATTATAGTCCCTACTAACTACATTATTATCATCATCATCATCATCATCATTATTATTATTATTGTTATTATTGTTATTAATTTTCTTCTTCTTCTTCTTTTTCTTATTATTATTTTTTTATCATTATTAATTTTTCTCTTCATGTAAATCATTTGGAAATAACCTCTGTACTAGCTAGGGGTAAGACTGTGTACTATTGAATCACCCCAGACTTTCGTATGTCAGCGAGATTTATATTAGGTGTTATTGTTGTCATCATAAAATTAACTTTTATTCCTTTTCTCAATAAAATTAGGAATGACAATAGGCTAGGTTCAGTCCACTCGAGCCTAGGCCTCAACTTAGCCTAAAAATTCTGCCTGATTTGGGTCAGCTATTTGCATCAAATGTGCTAGCCTAATACAATTTTCATTTGACTCTATTAACTCTCAATAACCCCTTACTGTTAAAACCAAGTACTTTATAATATGCCTTATCAATTTGATCATACTATAACTCCAATCTCATCTTATATAATGTCTATTATTAACATAATCAATGTCAACATTGTCAAATATAGCAATATTTCAACCAACATATCTAAATTTAGGCTCCACCATGAAATATCCACAATAAAAAAGCCTTATATATCTATATTGAGCCATTAAAACTTGTAAAGCAGCCATTAAAAAATATTTTCATCGACATTATAGACCCAAACACAACAATATATTTACAAGCATGTACTACAATATAAGTTTAATTGAAATAGTGTACAGAGATAGTTTAGGCCAAATCATTGAATTGCTAGATAATAAAAGGTTATAACTCATTGACAACAGGAGATACATATAAGCACACACACAAAAGTTAAAATAAAAATGCAATGAAATGATTATTACATCTAAAAATTAAGTGAAATAGATTACCCATATTACAAAGTCTTGAATATATTCATTAGGTCACCACTTAAAATTTAAACAATAGTTATTAGTCAGTCATTCTTAAGTGATACATCTAAGTAAAAGTTAAAGCGAACATTAAGCATTCCTATATAAAGGTGACTAGAGCAAAATGGATAGATCATACAAAAGAAATTTCAAATAAAGATAGACAAATATGAAGTACCTTCAACTTGTTATTAGAGATATTTTAAAAAGAAGTGCAACATTGAACATAATAGGTAATATAATTTTAGCTTACTTTGCTAAAGGAACTATGCTATCACTATAGCAATTTTAAAAGCATTACAGACAACGTAGATCTCCTATCAGCCATGTTTGTAGCCGTTAAGTGCAGCCGTTAAGTGCACATATGTAAACCAATTAATAGACTTTACATTTAGTATCACTTCTTTTAATAGTAAATCAAAATAATACCCATATTTCTAGTGATACGGATACAAGGTTACAAAACAGTCGCATGCTATGTGTAGATGAAAAAAATGATAAATTAAACTACTTACATTGTATAATTTCCTAATAGTCTCATGCAAGTATTCTAGCATATTTCTTTATATGGACAACTAGTAATGCCTCACTAATTGGCCTAGTAGGAAGTAAGACTTGTAATAGTGATAATAAATAGAGTTTATACATTCCAAAATTAAGTTTGTAGATAAAGGAATAAAGGCACTTCTTCAAATCATGAATATGAAGGAAATAATTTCAATAATAAAGATATTCATCTTACCTATTAAGAGAAGAATACTACACACATCAAGAGTTGTAACTTTCAAATATTGTATCTTCTTTAACTTTATTAGTAATTGTTCTATCATATTGTTAGCTAAAATCTGTAAAGAAACATACATAAATGATATCCAAGTTTTGTGTAAATAAAATTAATTGTAATGAACAATATTCAATCTACGCACATTTGATAAGTTACAAATCTAATATCCATGTAAAATTCTTCCTTAGTGATAATGGTTACTTTTAGAATTAAGAAAACAAATGTAATTATAATAGAAATCAATATGAGGAAATAACTATAATATCATCTTATACGTTTGATCAATTGATAGACAGTAAAAACTAAAGAAAAATCAAGAAAGCAGTCAAGAAACATATGTCCCTACATAGTAGTGCCTCCCATGTGCAAATAACAAGAAGAACGCAACCAAATCAGACAACAAAATCTATCAAAGTAGACATAATAAACTCAAGGCGGTATCACATTAGAGGCAACCCAAAACACATATGTCCTAATATCAAATTGCTTCCCATATGCAACCCACAAGAAGAAAACATCCAAAACACACTACAGAATCTAACGAGCAAAGTAGATAGGCAATAACAAACTCAAGATGTAAATTGTTTACCTCAGTCAACTTAACAAGTTATTAAGTTGAAAATGGTGATGCCTACGTTAGGCGATTGGCGATGACTTTATAGGGTGATTGGTGACGACTTCACTAGTGACTGATAACTATTGTTGTAAGGCGAAGGAGGAGAGGAAAGATTAGTGAAAATTTGGGGATTTTGACTGTTAGGGATTTTAACTATATCAGTGAAATTATAACTCTGCCTTTGATAATAATTATAATTAATTTACTTAATAAGTTATTTAGTTAATTTAATTGCTAGGTCAATAAAAGTTAGGGTTAACTTGTTTGTTAACTTAATAAATTAATTAGTTAAATTAATTAGTTGGGTTAAACAAAATTAGGGTTAATTAATTACAGTGAGTACTAGAGGTTAAAATTAATTAAAATTTTATTTTAAGAAAGTGAGTCCCACACTGTCACATTATATCTGACATGGCATGGTGGGGCCCTCATAGGTAATAAAATAATATTAAAAATGCCAAATCCTCGCTAACTAGGCATAAAACTGACGATGTCATATACCCATTAATTTCTCCTTAATTTTGGGGTGATATTTGAATGTTTTCCAAATGTTAGGGTTTTATTTGTTTTCTCTGAAACCTCAGGGTTAATTTTGTTAGTGGATGTAAACCTTAGAGTAAAAAATAACCCTTTTGCCAAGACTGGAAAGAAAGATGGGAAAACATTTACTCTTATTCATATGTGCTTAGATGAGAGTATGTTTGAAAAAGTTTCTACTACAACAAGTATAAAAAATGCATAGAGAAAGTACTTATGTTTGAAAAAGTTTCTACTACAACAAGTTTAAAAAATGCATAGATAAAGTACTTACTCTTAGGTATATGTACATGGATGAGAGTATGGGTGAAGAAGGATATACTACTACAAGTACAAAGAATGCATGAGAGGTTCTTCAAAATTCTTTTAAAGAAAAAGACAATGTAATTAAAGTGCATCTACAAACCTTGAAATTCTTAAAATGAAGGATTATGACTCTGTGGATGAGTTTTTAATAAAGTTTGGTAATTGTTAATCAATTAAAAAGATATAAAGAAACGATAAAAGATGCTTAAGTGATTTGAAAAATTCTTCATTCTTTGATTTCAAATTTTGATTATTTTATGGCTAAAATTAAAGAATTAAAATATTTGGAGTAAATGATAGAATAACAAGTTTTAGGTTATCTATAAGTCCACGAGGAGAGATTAAAGAAAAGAGAACCTATTAACCATGTATTGTAGGAAAAAAATAAATTTTAATTGACAGAACATATGTATCAATGATTTATTGGATATGGTAGAAGTTAAGGAGTAGGAGGTAGAGGTCGAGGTTAGACTCAAGGAAAAGATAAAGGAGACAAAACTTTATCAGATGATGTAGAATTAAATTTTCCACAGTAGAAGCCAAAAAGACTTGGTAAAGATGATTGGTTTCAATGTTGTTATAGTAGAAAATATAATGTCAATGTTACCATTATCAAAGATTTGGGGAATTCGCTAAAGATTGTAAATTAAAGTCAAATAATGATGAAAAGGTATGTTTTGTTAAGACCAAAGAAGACAAAGAGTAGACTTTGTTATTAACCTACGATGTAGATGAAGAAAAGAATCATGAGTCCTAGTATATCGACTTAAGAGCTAGCAATTATATGATTGATAATAAAGATTTATTTTATAGTGTTGTTGAGTCTAATAAAGAAAGTAGTTCTTTTGGTGATAAAACTAAAGTTCCTATCATTAGTTATGGAGATATTCTTTAGAGATTAAAAAATAGAGATCACCAATTTATTTTTTTGTTATTATATTCCAATATTGGAAACAATATTTTGAGTATTGATCAACTTCTGAATAAAGGTTGCAATATACAAATGAGTAAAGACCAATTATGAGGGATGAAAAAAAGGAAGAATTAAAGAAAAAGTACTAATGTAAAAGAATGTTTAAACTAAAAATTGACAAAGGTGGTCCCAAATGTTTAAAAGCTTCTATAAATGATTCATTGTAGCTAATCATCTTAGATAAGTAACTTAAAATTTGATGGATTAGAGCTACTATCTAAGAAAAGTTTAGTATAGGCATGCCTTTCATAAGTGAAGGTTGTATGTATAGTGAGAGCAATCTATGAATAGTTTTAGAAGAAATCTCTTTCTTAAATCTCATAATCACTTGATTTGATATATGCTAATATATTTATTCCTTTCAATCCTAGTTCTTATATGAATAATACATACTTTTATTGTTTTTTTATGATTATACTCATAAAATTTAAGTTTATTTCTTAAAAAAATCTTAAGAATTTGAACTCTTCTAGAATCAAGGATCAAGTTGAGAATGACAGTGGTATTTCAATTAAAGTCACATGAAATGAAAAGAAGGGGATTTCATATCAGACAAGTTTAATCAATTTTGAGATTATCTTGCTGTTTAACATTGGTTGATTATTTTAAGGTCACCCTAGTAAAATGGTGTTATAAAGTGAAAAGATAGAACTATTCTCAATATGGATTCTAACATACCAAAAATTAAAAGGATGCCAAAGAAGTTTTGGAATAAAGTAATGAAATGTGTAGTTTATTTGAATAATCTAAATCTAAAAAATGCAAATAACTCCACAAAAAGTATGGAGTGGAAGAATATTATCATTTATGATCATATTCCTGATGAGACAAGAAGCAAATTGCATAATAAAAGTGGGAAACTTCTATTTATTATTTGTACAAAACTCTCAAAGAGTTACAAATATTATAATCCTTAGAATAAAAAACTATCATGATTATAGATGCAAAGTAGGATGAAGAAGGCTCATAGGAGTGGAATGTTCCTTAAGATAAAAACTATAATTTTCTTCTTTTTTGATCATTTTGACTACAAATCGATTTCAAGATCAATTTATTACCAGTACATGAAAATCCTCATCTTATAACTAAAACAAACAAAGAAAAAATTTCTATTAAAATTCCTTCAAAGGTGAAATTTAGATGGAATTTATGAAGCAATAGAAGAAATCACCACCCTTCGAGAAGGAAAACAACATATACAAGTAAAGTGGATTTAAAAAGTGAAGAAAATTGCTAAAGGAGAAGTAAAGAAGTACGATGCTCGATTTGTCAAAAAGGAATTCACTCAAAAAGATGGAATTGTTTATGATGAAGTATTTGCTTTAGTAGTTCGTTTGAAAAATATGAAGCTAATTATTTCATAGATGACTCAATAGAGATGAAAGATTTTTTATATCAATGTCAAATTTAAGTTTCTTATATTAAAATTAAGAAGAAGCTCATATGAGGCAATCATTAGGTTATGTTATTAAAGGATAAGAAGATAAGGAGAAAAGGCTAAAGAAAGTTGACTTATATGAAGGACTCCAAGAGGATTCTTTAATATATTAAAGAGAAATTAGATTATGGTTTATTTTATAATACTATTTGCAATTTCAAATTATTTGAAAATTATTGGGAGAAAGATGATGATTAGGAAAGTACTAGTAGTTTTGTTTTCTTTATAGCCACTACTGTATTTTATTGGAGTTCAAAAAGTAACCAACTATTAGTCTTTCAACTTATGAAGCTGAGTATGTTATAACTACTTCTTATTTTTGTTATACTCTTTAGTCGAGAAGGTTATTAAAAATTTTAAAATTGTATTGATATCATTAAAAACAAATCAACTTTTACCTTAGGAAAGAATCTAATTTTTTATAGAAGCAAACAAATAGATACTTGGTACCATTTCATTGGAGAATACATTAATCAGCTGTTACCTTAGGAAAGAATTTAATTTTTTATAGAAGCCAGCAAATAGATACCAGGTACCATTTCATTAGAGAATACATTGGGGAGAAGGAGATTCAACCTAAACATGTCAGATCTAAGGACCAAATTGTAAACATTTTTACTAAAGCTCTAAAGTTCAAAGATTTTTATACATTGAGAGTAGCTCTAGGAACTGTTGAAGGTAAATTTACAAGCTTAATAGGAGACGTTAAGAAGATAAATCATAATTGATCACTTTGGTATATGTGAATTAGAATTTCCAAGGGTCATTTTAGTATTTCTACTACATTTTATAGGATTTCTAAAAGCAAAAAATCAACATTTAATTTTGTACTATTGTAAATATTAGTTTTGGAATAAATCTCAAATAAGTCTTTGAACTCATAACAAACTCTTTCTTTATCTATTCTCTCCAAAACATTGTACCTATTACTCTTTTCAATATTAGATGCATTATTTATAATTTTGTGAGTTGTTGCAACCTTTTGATAATTTCTTTTGATTGGTTTACAATCACATCCAACTCGTGATTTTCCTTTCCAATTAATTCTATAGTAAGGGTTCAAAACATCATATCATGATACATTAATTTTATGTTTGTCTTGTCACATATGACGTTCTTTAGCTCTCTTTCACCATTTAAGTTCATATCCTTCATTTTATACAACACAGATATCACCTTTTGAATTTTAATATATTTTCATTTGAAATAATTCTCCACCTTAATCTCCCAATTTAAATAATCTTCTTTATCAAATTTAAAATAAAATTCATTCTTGACCCTCCCACCATTTAAGTTAAGGAATACGATTATTCGCTTCCCAATTCTAGCTTGTGTTATTTGATTAATTAATTCATTTCATGAAAAGGGTTTCTCCTCTAATACATATTTAACCGTTGGAATTTTTAATTTTTTTAAGGATTTTTGTTAACCTTTCAAAATTTTCAAATGGGATTTCACTAGTTCTTGACGTTGTAAAGCTTGTAATGTTCATGTTAAGTCTTCCTGATCATATGCCATATCTCAGTTATCTCAATTTATTGGAGTAGTTGCCTCTAACATAGTTTTGAATCTAAAATCCATATGTAGGATCTTTTGCTCATTTAACGCATGAAAACAAATGTTAGGATAAGAAAATTCAATAAAGTTTGCTAGAATTAAAGTAGGTTGAAGTTCGAACAACTAGCGTTTAATCAAAGACATCCTTAAAATAAATTTGAATACAATTTTATTGTGTTTATCCAACAAAGCCTTTATTTATAGTAATCTTACTGGAAACTCTAATCATAATATGAAAAAACAAGTCATATAAAACTCATATCAATAATAAAAAAAATTCAAGTAATAGCATATTCCAAAAATAAATATAAACTAAATAATACAATTTTAAAGACCAATTAAAAAAGAAACTTAATACCAAATAGAACAAGCAATTTAGAACTTTGGGATTGGGTACTAATTACATCATATCTCCTACCTTGTACAGTGAGAGCCTATAGAAGGAAAAAGAAGTAAGGATGTGCTACCACAAGAAGGAAAGACAAGGAAGTAGAAATGAGCTACCATGAAGAAATAGGGAATTGAGACGATGTAAAAAATAATATGATGTGAATTAAAAACAATAAATATGTGATAAAGCGTATTTCAGCATTAGTTGAAATATATGATCTCTACTTAAAAAAGAGAAATGATTGAATTTAAACAGAAATATTTTAGCATGCATATCTTGAACATTTGTCTTCTATTCATAAGCTTGTCACTTTACTACTTTGGAAGACATTTTATTAGAATGAATTTTAGGTGATGAAGTTGTTTAGTAGTTGGCATAAAGTAATTATTAATTCAAGAGTATGTGTGCTCAAAGTCATAAATAACATATTTCATATGAACTAAAAGGCTAATTTTCATATAAATGCTTTTGCTTTAGTTAAACTCAAAAATGCAAAAAAATGATAATTCAAATAAAGAAGCTAAACAAAAGCCTATATCTTAATCTAGTACAATATTCAACCTACAAATCAAGACTATCCTAACTAAAAGAAAGTTTTTAGTTTCAAATCATACTTATAAAGTTTTGGAACAAGGCGGTGGTATGGGTTGGAACCCAAGAATAAAGGATTGTGGAGAATGCTTTGGTAAACTTTCTTTATCTGATCTAATTTATTTTGAACCTCTTTCCATATGGAATGATAAAAATCATGAAAAAATTTTGTTTAAAAATTTTTAGTAGGATATTAGTGAATACTAATTGGCTTTAACAATTTAAGAATTCTTTATCAACGTTATACTTGCACTAGTTTATGATATTTTTTTTATGTTGATTACCATTCACATTATAACAAATAAGGTTAGCTCTTTTTAAGTTTTACCATTACATTGTTAACACTAATGAGTTCAAATAGATCCTTAAGAGTGGCTAGAAGTTCTTTAATTAAGATACTCCTCAATTCAAATGCTTTCTAAAACTAAAATCCATTAAGGGAAAGATAGAAGAACTTAATAGAAATGGAGAGGCCAACACCAAGGTAGCTATTAAAACAATTAGAGACTTTTTAAAATTTGCCTTAAAAACCTAGAGAAGAACTTAATTGAATTAAATCTCATATCTTAAGAAAGGAACAAACCTTAAACTTGCCTAAATGTCATTAATAACCACTTTGAGCTTACCAAAAAAAATGCAAGATCTTATTGGTTTAGAGAAGCTGAACTTAGAACTAGTTACTTTCATAATGTCATTTTGGTTAGAAGGAATTACAACTGTATAAGTACTACTGAAGAGATTCTTAAAATAAGTTCACTAATATAAAAGATATAAAACAACTTACACACTATAATTTCAGGTTTTTGATGTGTTTAGAGAGATCACATTCTCCACTAAAGCTCAACATATTCACATTTAATCCCCCCATATTAGCGATTCTTACAAAGTTGTGCTCACTTGCTTATTATTAGACTTAACACTTTTTAGCTTTAACCCAAACAATGCTCTAAATCCATATGGCATAAATGTGAAGTTTTCTAGAAATCTTAGCACGTTATTGGAACTAACACTTCAAAGGTCATTTTTTAATGCTTTTATAGTGGAAGAATTATTAAATAATTCATTAGTATGGACATCACTTTGCTCCTTGAAGATCCAAATCCTTCCACCTTTGTTGAATTCCAAAGGTAATAGATCATTATTAATCATTCTCTTGTGGGAACTTTTAAAATTATTTTAAATAATGTATTTATTAAAAAATTATGTTTTAATTTTTTATAATGCATATTCCTTTTCACAATCAACAAAAAATTTAGAAAGGTTTTTAATAAAACCCTATAAATATGTATAATATTTTTTGGAAACTTTTAAAAAGTCTTGTTTTTATTTAAAAATAATGTTTTAATCTTTTAAGACCTCCACTCAACTCAATATCTTTCCCCAAGGATTTGCTCTTATTTCATTTTTTGATATTTTCTTTGGTTTTAGAGCTTGTTAGGAGCATCCCTAGCTTGAAACAAAAGAAATAGTGCTCTACTTTAAGATGTCCAATCAATTACTACACCTTAATGCATTTTAGGGAGAATAAACTAGCTTCGGGTTCAAGTAACATTTTACCTCTAAGCACAAGTCACCTATTGATTCTTCATCATCAATTGAATAAAAGCATTAATGTTACGAATTCTTTTGAAAAGTTTAATGTTAGGAAATTGTTAGCAAGTAGATGAAACAAGAAGTAAATGACTGAGACTAGATAAACTCTAGTAAGTCAACAAAATAGGTAAAGTTAATACAAGAAAATAAATGTCAACATTAGATAAGTTCTAATAGATTGAAGAAATAGGTAAAGAAAATGTGTACAATGTAAATGATTCCAAAGAATGATGTTAAGACCAATATGAATGTTCGAGAGGATACAATTGATATTAGGACCAATAAGCTAATTTTTAGGAAATGAGATTGGAAGTAAGACTAATATAAAATATTTGAAAAAACTTAATTAATACCTAAAATAATCTGCCCCCATGATTGGTCATTAAGTTTAGTATTCATGTAGTAAAAAAAGATTAAGAAGTTGGAGATAAAAGTCAATATGGGAATTATAGTTAATTTTTCTTCAAATTGATAAATATTAGCGTATAGTTTGATCAAATCAATAAATTGGAGCTATTTAATGGGGAATTAATGATATGCAACTATTTTAGGCACTAGATGTGCCAAAAAAATTTAAAAAAATTTATTGTTAGAAAGATGAGATTGATTATATTATCATATCAATGAGATTAGAAATATTACCAGGGCAATAGATAAAATAAATATATTGCGAGTACAAGAAATTGAATTTGTTGAAAGATCAACAAGATTGATAAGAGTAATAGATAAAATAAATATATCACAAGAAAGATGATATTCAACGTGTTACAAGAACAACCAATTAGACATGTTATAATCGAAACATATAAACAAAAAAATATTGCAAGAGTGATAAGAGCGAAAGTGTTTTATGTTCAATAAGATTAGATATGTTGCAAAAAAAATTAAATATATCTTGAGATTGATGAGATTAGAAATGTTGCAAAAGAAACAAATAAATTAGAAAATATCATTGGAGTGATAAAATTAGACATGTGATAGGTGTAGTTTATACTATATTTTGATAGGTGTTTTAGTAGGTTTGTAGGCATTCATTAGATGATTGTCACATGTATAGGCTTAGAATTGTGTTAATATGAGTGTTTACTTATATTCTAAGTGTCTGTAAGGTTTAGATCATATTTTCAATCTTAATTTTATGTTTCTTGAGGTGCTTGATGTGTTTGTTAATGTTGGAAATAAGATAAGTGAAGAATAAGGAAGTTAGGCGTGCATGGAGCTGTATAGGCAGTGTCAAGATCATGACTATATTCTTAGAGTCACAATAGCGACTTATATATTGCGATCATGACAGAGAGTAATTTTCCATAGTCATGATCACAATATATAAGTCGCGATTGTGACTCTAAGAATATATGACTCTAATGTCACAATCATGATAGAGGCTTCCTAGGGGCTACTTTTTCCATCTATTTTAGGGTTCGAGGGCATTTTTGGAACCAATCAAAGGGGAAGAAAACCCTAGTTACACCCCCAAGACCCTAAGAAACTATTTAAGACCATTAAGAAGCATAAAAAAATGTAGCAGCAATTATACAGAAGTGGATCAAACGTGGGAGATCAAGAGAATGTCTAGGAATTCCAGTTTTCTAGATCAAGCTCCAAATTGAGTTTTTCTTCTTTTCCTTTTGCTATTTTCATCAAACGTGATGTGTAAACTAAATTTCAAAATGTTTATTACATTGATGAGTTTCTAATTTCCAAATTAGGGTTTATTTTGAATATATTTTATGACTTTGATCTTTATTGATTCAATATAAAATTCTAGTGTTATGATAATTATGCATGCTTATACTTTAACAACAAATCAAAAGAGTGAGTTAAAAGTAATCAAATTTGGTTGTGCAATGAGAGTTTGCGATTTAATAAGTCAAAAAATTATCAAATTGACGATCATTCAAAGAGTGATCTTGTGTGAGAACTTGATTGGCCAATAGATAACTTTAAATCTAATTGAAAATGTTAAGAAGTTTAGTGAATCGAGAGGTTACAAAATTTGAAACTTTGGATTCAGTTAGGGTTAATTGATTAAGGTTAATTGATTAGGTCTCAAGAGAGAGTAATCTATCCCTTAATAAATCTAGGATCAACACATAATTGGATCAATAATAGTTAAGGGAAAAAAATAATGAAAGAATAACTCCTAAGCATTCATCCTTGATCAATCTTAATTCAATTTGACAGTTCATTTATTATTTACTTGATTTATTTAAAGTTTTAATTTCTATTATTATTTTCACTCAAATCATATTATAATACCTTAGACAAAGTTTGGTTCAATTCATTTTATCAAATTCCTCATATGATTGATACCTTTCAATACTATAAGATACAACCTATATATTTGTGGGTATTGAGAGTTCTAATAGATATAAAAATTGCTCAACAAGTTTTTAGCATTGATAAAAAAAGGAAAGTTTGGATGTAAAGTAGAAGACACATCAATCTAGACATCACAAGGTAAGAATCAGGAATCTGAAGAGTTAAATACCAAAAAGAGATAAAAAGAATGATGGTGGAGGAAACAAATCACGAAGAGAAAAGAACCTTTATGGATTTTATAAGGTCAGGGTTTAACGCCTATCATCAAGGAAGAAAATGAACACCATTACAAACAAAACACAATTTGTTTGAATAGATGGCAAATAATAGTTTTCTTTGGACATCGGAACAAAGTAGACAACATTCAACCTTCAAGGATCCAAAAGGAATTATTGCTTCAAATTCAGTAACAACGTTCCAAGCTAAGATTGACAACCTCACCAGGCAATTGAATAGCATGGCAACCGCCTCTTTCTCTCCATTCAAAGCAATTAATCACAGATACGATCTATGTAGACAAAAAAGTCGTATCATAGCTGATTGCTTCTTAATGTAAAACAACATCATGCAACAATACAAATTTAATGAAGCACAATTTGGTCAGGAAAGTAATCATCCTTATTTTAACACATACAATCTGGGGTAGTAAAACCACCCAGATTTCTTTTGGTATAACAATGTAAGGACTCAAATGGGAACCTAAGGCTTACTGAAATTTTAACCAAACAAGTCTAATTCATAGGATTTAAAATTAGACAAGCTTATGGATAAGCTCATAAGTATAAAAGGAAAATTTAAGCAAGTAGCGAAAGATCATGCCTCTTATATTCACAACCTAGAGGTTCAAGCGGGTCAATTTACCAATGAATTCTCTATGAGAAGTGTGGGAAGCCTTCTCAGCAACATGGAAGTAAATACAAGAGAGCAATTTAAGGCTATCACACTTAGGAGTGGGAAATAGTTAGAAGAAGCAACGTAAAAACAAGTTGAACCCCACCTTGTAAGAAGAAAAAGGATGAAGAAAAGAATAAGGGACCTTCCTATGTTCCTCCTTCACCTTACCCACTGAAAATACCATTCTCACAAAGACTTTAAAAGAACAAATTAGATACACAATTTGAAACGTTCATAGAAAAGATAAAAGCTGCAAATTACTTTACCCTTTGTGGAAGCTCTAAAGAAAATACCCACGTGCACAAAGTTTCTGAAATACATATTATCACGCAAGCAAGCTTGGGATGACAATTCAATAGTAGCCATGATGAAAAGTTACAGCTCCTTAATTACTAGCTACTTTCCTTCACAGTTTACAAATCGAGGGAGTTTTATTATACCATATGTAGTTAGTAATTTAGAGCTTTCTAAATGGTTATGTGATATAGGAGCAAGTATAAACCTTATGTCTTTGACGATTTTTAGGAAATTAGAGTTAGGAGATATGAAGCCAACTTTCACATTTTTCAATTGACGAATTAATAAAAATGAAACTGTTTGGCGTGGTGAAGGATGTGCCTATAAAAGTGGAAAAGTTTAGCATTCCTGTGTATTTCATTGTGCTAGACTTTGAAGAGGATCGAAGTTGTCCATTAATTCTTAGTATACCATTTTTAAACATTGGAAGAGCTTTGGTAGATGTCGATAAAGACAACCTTATCCTTTGGATTGGTGTGAATAAGTGAAATTCAATATAAATAAGATAGTAAAGAATCCAAAAGAGGGCACCTCGTTTATGAGAATTTATATAGTTAATTCTTTAGAGGAAGAAGAAGAGAACGAAGAATAGATGACAAAGGACATAAAGGTTAAATAAGATACATAAATCTCTATTCACGAAGTAAAAGAAGAAGAAGAGGAGACGAGGGTGAATGAGAAAGATAAAGTAGTTTACCTTCTTACAGGATAAACTGTCGGTTGCAACAAAAGATTCAAGGAGTTTTATCATTTCCTATTTTATTGACAGTTTATTAAAAAATACGTTACTAAACTTAATAGGTTTTTTTAATTTGATTAATTATGTCCATCTAATTATCTTGTAATATGTAGCTTATTTATAGGCTACGAAACTGAAATTTGTTACAATTGGTGGACATAAGCCACTCATAATAGACCCAAGTTGAGTATAAACATGAAGAGCACGTTAAGCTAATGACGTTAACTAAGCGCTAATCGAGAGGCAACCCAAGAATTAGGATAAGATTTACTTTTTATTTTTATTTTTATATTATTTTATTAGTACTTGTTATTTTTTATTTCTTTTATGTTTATTTTGAAGGGATTAAATTGCTATAATTTTATGGTATAGAGTATCTTCACATTCCATTGCCACATCACCACCACTTCGATCTCCACAAGTGGTTTTGTGCTCTTAACCTTTTCTTTTTATTATCTCTTGTATTTTTATTTTCATTTATGTGTTGTTTGTTTTTCTTAAATTAAGGATAATGTATTATCTAAGTGTGGGGAGGATTGTGCATTACCATGTCATATGTGAGTGAATTTTGCATATCGTATTGTCTTAGTTTTTAATTTGGTTGACATTGTGTGATCATGTGTTGCATATGTGTGAATTGTGTGAATGTGTCAATGGAAAATTTTTGATGGAATTAGTTTAGCTTTGAACGTAGTCATTTAATTTGTAAAGACATATTGAATTGTGAATTTTATGTTTTTAAGTATCTTTTGTTAAATATGCATGTTAATAAGGGTATGAGATTCATTTTGTTCACTTTAGGAAATTTGTTGTAGACATTTATAACTATAAGTCAATTGAATGAGTAAGCATCATTAGTAACGTTTCATGAGGAGGATTGACTAAAACGAAATGAGGTAGCCTATGTGAAATAACAAAAGTGTGTTAAATAAATAACTATTCTATTGGCTTTTTTTGAAAAAAAATTGGGTTATGAATAGAGTTTGTAACACCCCATTACCGTAGGGTACGCACCGGGACGCCCGTAGGTCATTCCGATACATATCCTGTGATAAGGGAGCGCTACGTGCAATCACTACAATACTCCACATGGCATCACATGAATTTAAAT
>JANIIA010000003.1:36847657-36867406 GCA_027478495.1 Erythroxylum alaternifolium | reverse complement strand
TGAATGCATGAATATGTCAATGCAATATTAAACACTCCTAACCTGTGCTAAATTACCAAATTACCCTTCCCATAAGTGAGGGGATGTTACAGAGTTGGTAGCCAGTTGAGAATGTGATATAGCTGAGTAACTAGGGGCATTTATGATAAAATGTTTGTCTTCGTGTCAAAAGACTAAAATGATATTCCAACCAAGCTAAATAATAACAAACATGGCCTAGTTGAGTAATTCAGGGACATTCATGACAAGGTATTTGCCTTCTCAACAAAAGAAAACCTAATGATCTTTGAAAATAGTAAAAATTTTCATAAGGGGATACTTAGTGATAGTTGCAATTTTTGATTGATTACTGATTATAAATGTATATGTACAATGTTTTATAGGTGAATGACTAGGAAGTTAATATCTTGATTAATATGCATATTCAATTCGAAGTGCTTAATCATGAAATGCATATGTTAGTATGTTGGCACAACTTGATTGATTGATGTTTGCGTTCAAATTGATTTCATAAAGTTTGATGTCATTGTCTCATTATTGTATGTTGTATGAATGTATTCTTTTGTTTTTACGTTAGGTTTGTTTGAGTTTGAATTTTTTTTTGGTTTTGATTGAGGACAAGTAAAGGTTTAAGTGTGGAGATGTTGATAGGTGTAGTTTATACTATGCTTTGATAGGTTTTTTAGTATGTTTATATTTGTTTATTAAAAGATTGTCCCATGTATAGGCTTAGAAGAATTGTGTTAATGTGTTTGTTTATATTCTAAGTGTTTATATGGAGCATATTTTCAATTTTAATTTTACGTTTCTTAAGGTATTTGATGTGTTTGTTAGTGCTGGAAATCAGAAAAGTGAAGAACAAGGAAGTTGGACATGTACGGAGTTTCATGGGTAGAGTCATGATCATGACAGAAGAGTTTTTCTCAGAGTCGTGGCAGAGAGTAATTTTCCAGAGTCATGATAATAACAGAGGCTTCCTAAGCATGATTATTTCCAAGTTTTAGAATTCCGGGGCATATTTGGAACTGATCAAAGGGAGAAAACCCTAATTACACCCTGAAGCCTAAGACACTATTTGAGAACATTAAGAAGCTTAAAAAATGTAACAACCATCATATACATGTGGATCAAATGTGGGAGATTAAGAGAAAGTCTTGGATTTTTGATTTTCCAGATTAAGTTCCAAATTGAGTTTTTCTTCTTTTCCTTTTGTTATTTTCATCAAACTTGATGTGTAAACTGAATTCCTAGATGTTTATTACATTCATCAGTTTCTAATTTTTAGATTAGGGTTTATTCTGAACATATTTTATGACTTTGATCTTTGTTGATTCAATACAAAATTTTGGTGTTGTGATAATTGTGCATGCTCATACTTTGACAACAAATCGAGTGAGTGAGTCAAAAGTAATCAAATTATGTTATGTAGTGAGAGTTGGCAATTTAATAAGTCATAAAATTATCAATTTGACGATCATTCAAATAGAGATCTTATATGAGAACTTGATTATCTAATAGATACTCCAGATCTAATTGAAATAATTAGGAAGTTTTGTGAATCGAAAGAGTACAAAATCTAGAAGTTCGAATTCAATTAGGGTAAATTGATTAGGTCTTGAGAGAGGGTAATTAATCCCTTAGGAAATGTATGGTCAGCATATAATTGGATCAATAATAGTTAAGGGGACAAAATAACGAAAGAATAAATCTTAAGCATTCATCCTCGATAAATCCCTAATCTTATTAGCATCTCACCTATTAGTTATTTATTAGTTTTTTTTAAAATTTTGTTATTTAATTTTGTTCAAATCAATTTCTTGTTACCTTAAACAAAGTTAGGCTCAAATTGTTAGATATTGCATAATTTTTGTAGGAATGATAATTTATATTATAAGATACAATCCATATGTTTACGGGTATTGAGAGTTTTATTATTAGATATAAAACTTGGTCAAGGATTATGCATTAGCATGTCATACGTGTGTGTGTGAATTTTGCATATCATAATGTTTTAGTTTTTGATTAGGTTGACATTATGTGAACATATGTTATATATGTGTGAATTATGTGAATGTATCAATGGAAATAATTGATGGATTTAGTTTAGCTTTAAGTGTAGTTATTTAATTTGTAAAGGCATACTGACTTATAAATTTTATGTTTTAAGTATCTTTGTTAAAATATACATGTTAATTAGGATATGTTTAGAAATTTGTTGTATATATTTATAATTATAAGTCAATTGAATGAGTTAGCATTATTAGTAACCTTTCATGAGGAGGATTGAGTAATCGAAATAAGGTAAGCTATGTAAAATAAAAAAAGTATATTAAATAAATAACTATTTCGTTGACCCTTTTGAAATAAATATTGGGTTATGAATAAAGCCGGTAAGTAGTTAAGAATGTGATATAGTCGAGTAACCAAGGGCATTTACCAAAAAATGTTTGGTGTTTGTCTTTATATCAAAAGGCTATAACAACATTCCAAGCAAGTTAAATAATAAAAAATGTGACCTAGTCAAGTAACCGAGGGACATTTATGATAGGGTGTTTGCCACATCAAAAGACTAGTTTAACATTAAAGAAAAATAAAAAATTATGTTTCGATAAATAAAATCTACCAATCTTTGAAAATAGAAAGAATTTTTATAAAGGGATACTTAGTAATAGTTGAATTTTTTTGATTGATTACTAATTATAAATGCATATGTACAAAGTTTTATAAGTGAATCAATAGGATGTTAGAGTCTTGATTAATATGTATATTCAATTCAAAGTACTTAATCATGAAATGCATAGGTTCGTACGTTGGCACAACTTGATTGAATGATGTTTGCGGCTAAATTGATTCCATAATGTTTGATGTCATTATCTCATCATTACATGTTGCATAAATGTATTTGTATATGTTTATGTTTAGTTTGTATGAGTTTTTGTTTTTTTGTTTTTTCTTGAGGACAAGCTAAGCTTTAAGTGTAGGGATGTTTATAGTTATAGTTTACAGTATGTTTTGATAGGTTTTTTTAGTATGTTTATAGGTGTTTATTAGATGATTTTCATATGTATAGGCTTAGAATTATGTTAATGTGAGTGCTTGTTTATTTTTTAAGTGTTTGTGCGATTTAAAGCATATTTTCAATTTCAATTTTATTTTTCTTGAGGTTCTCGATATGCTTGTTAGTGTTGGAAATCATATAAACTAAGAACAAAATCGTGACAGAGAGTGATTTTTTAGAGTCACGATTGTGTCTTTAATATCACTATCGTGACAAAGGCTTCCCAAACGTGACTTTTTCCATTTGTTTTAGGGTTTGAAGGCATTTTCGAAACCGATCAAAGGGAGAAAACCCTAGTTACACCCCCAAGACCCTAAGACAACATTCAAGCACTATTTAACAACATTAAGAAGTCTAAAAAATGCAATAGCCATCATACAAAAGTGGATTAAACGTCGGAGATCAAGAGAACATCCAGGAATCATAGTTTTCTAGATCTAGCTCCAAACTGAGTTTTTCTTCTGTTCCTTTTGTTACATTAGTTAAAATTGATGTGTACACTAAATTCTCAGATGTTTATTACATTTATGTGTTTCTAATTTCCAAATTAGGGTTTATTGCAAATATATTTTATGACTTTGATCTTTATTGATTCACTATAATATTATGATATTGTGATAATTACATATGCTTATACTTTGACAACAAATGAAGAGAGTGAGTCAAAAGTAATCAGATTAGGTTGTGCAATGAGACTTAGCGATTTAGTAAGTCACGCAATTATCAAATTAAAGATCATTCGAAGAGAGATCTTGCGTGAGAACTTGATTATCCACTATATACCTTCATATCTAATCGAAAACGTCAGGAAGTTTTGTGAATCGAAAGGTTGAAAATTTTAGAATTTCGGATTCAATTAGGGTAAATTGATTAAGTCTTGAGATAGAGTAATAAGATCAACAATTGTTAAGTGAAGAAAATAATGAAAGAATAAATCATAAGCTTTCATCCTTGATCAATCTTAATTCAATTTGGCAACTCACTTATTATTGGCTTGGTTTTTTTCAAGTTTTATTACGATACTACAAGATACGATCCGTATACTTGCGGGTATTAAGAGTTTTATTATATATAAAACTTGCTCAATAACATATTGGAAGAGAAACTAGATAAACTAAATATATCACGAGAGAGCAAAATGAAATGTGTTGTAAGAACAATAACATTAAACAAGTTGCATGAGCAACATATAAACTAAACATGTCATGAGAGATACGAGATTGAATTTGTTATGAGGCAATGAGGATAGACATTGGAAGAGCAACAAATAAACTAAAGATATTGCTAGAGAAATAAAATTGAATGTGTTACGAGAGCAATGGGAATATAAATGTTGTAAGAGCAACAAAGAAACAAAATGCATCACAAGATAGACAAGAAATGACATATTACAGGAGCAATAAAATAAACAAAATAAATTGTAAGGATGATAAAGTTGAACATGTTACGAGAGTAATGAGACTGGACATATTACAAGAGCAACAAATAAACTAAACATATTGTAAGAAATATGAATTAGACATATTGCAAGAGAACCTAGATAAACTAAACATATTACAAAGGAGAAGAAATTGAATTTGTTGCTAGAGTAGCACATAAACAAAACATATCATGATAACGTGTAATGTAGAGATATTTTGCTTAGTATTATGTTTTTTGTTCAAATAAATTTTAATATTATGTTAGGTAATTATAGAGAAGTTACTTAGGGAATGCTGTTGGACAAAGATTGAAGGGATTTACAAATCAAAATAAGCCAAACATGCCCTGACATACAACAAGATCTTGTTCTTCATTGAACATAAATAAATAACAAGAAGAACATATTGTGTGCTAGGTGTGTTCTACACTGAAACATTAGTTAAGAAGACACAACCTCCTACGTGGTAAAGTTGAAGTTTGTGTGGCGTAGCGAAAAGAAATAATATGAAACATATTTTATCACAAAACATATTAGACTATTTATTTTAATCTTTAAAATGACTATAGGGAAACATTTTGATATATAACTAAAGATATGATTGTTTTCTAGACCATGTTCATGACAAAAAGACTTATTCAAAGGCATGTGGAAACCTTAATTAAACATGCAAAGTTTAGTTTAATTTTACTTCTTTCCATCTTGTAATTAGGTTTAGAACAATATAGGCAAAAAGAGCCTTAGAATACACTTCTTATGACTATCTTTAACAACATTCAAGATCGAAATCATTCTAACAAAGCAGATCAATTCAAAAGATTAAGATCATCATTATGAGAAACCTTTTAATTGAGCTCTTTTATTCTTTTGTTTATCTTATGATCTCAGGGATGATCAATGGCTAGATTTCGTCATACCTAAAATTAGATGGAACATTATTAGTGTTAATTACTTGCCTATTTTTTTAGTGTTGTTCGAATCCATTTAATTTAATTTGGTTTAAATTTTAATCAATCATTCTCTTTATTATTGACTATATAATAGTATGAACCATAAAAATAGTAATTACATTATTCTCGTGGGATTGACCTTATCACTTTACTATCGCAAAACAATAGTCAAATGGTCATCTTATAATAAGAAAAAGAGAATCTTAGACTGACTGACAACACTCTTTGTAAGCAAACTCTAGACCCATACCAATTTAAGGAAGAGGAGATGGAAGAGATGAAATCAAGCTCAGAATGCATGTGTGAACTCACATATTTTTTATAAAATAATAAATCCCATTACTGGATCGTAAGGAACTCTTTCTCACTTAAAAGGAAAACGACAGAATTTAACCCTTCTTTCAATAGTTGGAAAAGCGGATGCAACAAAACTGTCAATTGTTGAATCAACTGTAAAAGAACCTGGCTTTAAGAGGACTAAGTAGGCTGGACCCCAATATAACTCAAAGTCCATTATAGGAAACTCACGTATGGATTAAGTTCGCTACTTGGGATATACTTCATTTAGAGTTCAAATGGATCTCTTTCAATTAGAAAACCCTCCATCTACTTGTCTTAAGCATATAAGTACGATGAAAGCATTTCAATTAGCTCAAAGTGAACAGGAGAAGGGATATAGTTACTCCAAGGTTTTTATTCCACTTGATGCTTTTATCCTGAAGATAAAACTAGTAGGCTTACAACTTGTTTGTAATTGTAAAGGAGAACTACTACTAGATTTATTAGCCTTACCCAAAAAATGGCATGACAACAAAAGAAATTTGAGCAGGATATGTTTACCATAAGTAGTCAGAAGTTTAGAATAGTAGTCTTCTACTAAGATGGTAATGAAAATTACAGTTAATCGGAAAGAAAGGGCAACTAATGGTATCAAGTTGCATTGATTTGAAAAAGATGAAGATGGACGGTTGCCATAATTAAAATAGAATAAAAACATTATCTCTAACAATGAAGAAAAAAGTCAACAAGAGTTCATACATTGAGCTATGCAAAAAAATTGTTATAAAAAAAAGCTAATTGTTGAATCAAGTGAAGAAAAGAAAAGAACATTAATGACATAAATAAAAGGAGGTAAACATATGCTTTCATAATTGATCTCAATGCATCTATTGACTTTACTTATGTGCTTAAAAAGGGGAGAAAGGTAGATAATTTTTGAAATTGATATATGAGAATATTGAAGATTCCTTATTAACTTTATTTTTATGCATACTTTGATGAGAACTTAGTATGTATGATAGAGATGAATCATGCTTATTCACTTTTTCCTTCTGATTCTTATATCCTCATATAATGTTAAGAAAACGAGAGAAAGAGTGGTGATATTGAAACTTAATAAACAAATGATACATGAATTATATGCTTGACATTAAGGAAGCATATTCATATCTGATGTATTTCTACTTGCAATATGACCAAAATATTTTATTGTCATCAAATAGGGAGAGATTATTAAACCAAATGAGGTTCTAACATATTATTTTGATTATAACAAAACAAGTTTTGTGATGTTAATAACTCAATCATAATAGAAGCAAGTAATATGTGAAAATTTAAGTTCATTGAAAGGGTAAAGTAATTAAATTAGCAAATTAAATTAACTATGCAACCAAAGGATAGACAGTTGAGTACAAGGAAAAGGTGTATGGATCAAAAGAAAAATATTAAAAATAGCACAGAGGTCCATGAGTAAAGAGATGTTCAAAACAAGTTAAGTGAAGAACAAATGATAAGAAGCATCAGTTATTTCACTTGTAAGAAATCAATGAATTTCGCCGTAACTTATATCTTGATTATCTCAACATTCTAGGGAGACCTTCAATGTGGTCGTTGCCAGAACTAAGCCAGGAGTACCAAATGGACTACTTATTAAAACAACTTTTATTACCACCATCTATTCCATATGGAGGAAAAGAAATAGGAAATTGTAAATATCAGATAGCATAAAACATTGTCAATTGGGTTCGAGCACCTTTCATAGCCAACAACAAACAAAGCTCACTTAGCCATGATTTGAAGACTACTTCGATGCTGTAATTCAATATCTTTTCTTTTTTTCTTCTTTAATGTACTCTTGTAATCTCAGATTGTGCTGAATTGTGGACCGATACTACGACTCATTGTAATGTTGTGTTGTAGCTTTTGCTATTATTAGTACAATTTCTTTCATTTTTCCAAAAAAAAAAAATTCTAGGTGCTTAAACATTACATGATTATTTATACCTAGAATAACACAAAAGGTTACATATTAAAAAAAAATAGTAGAGAATTCCCAAAAGTGTCCACAAACTAAAAGTTTTTAGCCTAACAATCATAAATCTTTGCTTGCACGTTTCATTCATTTTTTTTTTAATATTGTTGATATGATTATTTTGTGATTTTCTTATATGAATTGTTATAATCATACATTAGCTAGACAATTGATTCAGTAAATTTTGAAAAGGCAAAAAAAAAAAAAAACATACACACACACACAATTCACACATTTGTTATCTCTTGAAAGTTCACGTCAGATGGATGCAATGGAAGCTATAGCTTAAATGTCACAGCATCAGAGATAGAATATTTCTAAGTCCTGACTTGATAAATGAAATTAACTGGCCCAAAAATTTTAAATATCCATTAAGAGGTTCTATAGTGAGAATGCAGAGTTGTATCACAATAAAAATAGAAAACAACTCTACGGCAATAAGTAGAAATTGGCAAATAGAGGGAACTACAATGGTAACAGTGCTGGGACCAAAACCTCCAACCTTTATAATTGGTACGTATGGCAGACAAGTGATATATTTCACCATAAAAAATTTTGTAGTTCATCATGCAACAAGACCACTACCATCTCAATGTATGAAAAAATTTGTAGTTCATCATGTAACAAGACCACTACCATCTCAATGTATCACACTCAGATCATTAATTAACAATTATATCTGCTAGGTGATCAAACTTTAAATGAAAATGCTTATCTTTGCATTGATTCATTAGATTTTTTCTTTTGTTTTGGTACTAAATTGTAAACTTATGCATATAAATATTTGTTTGCAAGAACATACAAATTCTGTAGACTGCCTAAAAGCTTTCTAAGCACCTGTCCCATACCAAATCTTCTCTTCTTTTGGGCTGACATTTTCCTGCCTCTTCCTCATTCAAGAAAATACTTTGCAATAAGAATATCGTAAGGAAAGAAGTTTCACTAAGCGATCAAGGTCAAGTACTAGTCCTTTAGACTTGCAAGGATATCACAAGAGAAGCACGTGGATTGATGTCATTTCAATGTAAGAGTAGACAGATTTTAATTTTCTATTGTCTCACCAAAACATTCAGGTAATGACTAATTGAAACTTCTTGAATACTTTAGTGAAGTTTATGCAAATTACATCTATAAAAACAAGTGACAAGTATTGAACCACAAAAAGGTTAATGCCCTCTCAGAAAAAGATGAACACGTAGAACATGGGCAGTGTAGCATAACAAGAGGCATCTTTAACTCCGCTAGGAGTTAGGCTGTTCAATTCTTAAATTCTAGTCCACTATCTATACTGGATAACTTAGCAGCGGCATCGTTGCAGTTATCATCTCTTTCCAGAATATCATCTCTTAGTTTAGGAGCTGCACAAAGGCAAACATTGACTCAATGTGCTCTTCTTCATCACAAAAAGACTACGAACAACAGATTTGCAGACTTCAGTATATATATACTTAGGACAGAGAAGCAACATAGTTGAAAATAATGAATAGTACCAGTTAAAAGTTTGATGGTATGCGATTCATGGCATATCCGACTCAAAACCATATATGGAAGGATCGCAAATGTTTCACGTTAGTAGAAAACGAAGAAGGCCCTGCCTATAAATAAATCTCAACAACAATCTTGCAATCCATAAATTCATTATCCTGAAGAAAATGAACATAAACCATTGAATCTACGAATAGAAAAGGACTACAGAAAGTTCAACACTCGTTATCACCAACCTCATCAATCGTCCATCTGTTGGAGCTCAGCTTTCAACTGCTCAATCTTGAGCCCCATAGACCTCTCTAAAGCTGCTTTCTCGCTCTCTGGCAATTTCGCCAATAGAGCATCGAACATGTCAAGGACTTCCTTCACTGCAACTCTTGCACATTCAGCCTCCTCGTTGAAATAAACAGTTTCCTTGGACTCTAAGGCCATATCTATCTCCTCTCTTGCCTCTGCAAATTTGAGGTTTATCATGTCCACCTCTTGGTTCACGTCCAATTCAGGCACCGACTCACCCCTCGATTGATTACTAAGTCTCCTGCCAATTTGAGTGGGGGAGGTTATTTGAGTGCTCTGGGCAAATGGGTACGTCCAAGTTTGGAACTGTAAGGTGGGTGCTTGGAGAAATCTCATGCTAGGAAATCGAGCTGAACTGGAAAGGAAACGAATAGAAGTTGGAAATATTGGCTTAAGAGAAAAGTGCTTTACGGGATTTTGGGAACATTGAAACTGGTGTTTCAAGATCAAGTTTTTAATTAGGCAGATTTGTGATCTTCTACCCATTGTTTGCGCTACTTCAATTATCCGAGCAACAGCCAACAAGAGAAAGGGACGCCGACGGCCGACGCAGGACAATAGGTGTAAACCCCAACCCCTTCTGGCTTGTATGAGTCAAGGTACCAACAACGTTGTTGTAAAGATTGAAATATCAACTTTTTACTTCATTATCACGTGAATAATCAATTTATTCAAATTTCTATAAAAATTAACGATAGAAAAAACTACAGCAAATATTTCAATCTTCTAAAAATTAATCTACCAGATATGTAATGTACATATTGATCTATTCTTAGATTTGTTTTTTAAATAGTTATTGCAAGTATTTCTTTAAGTTAAAAATTGCATCAAGGATTATACAACTCAAAGTACCGCTAGTAAAAGCTAGTCTAAATTTTAACATTATGATATCACTGGTATGGAGGGACTTACGAAGTCCTAACTCCGTTGCCAAACTAATCAACAATTTAGTTTACAAAAACGTTACGAGCATTACAAGTTCCCAAAACCTTGACAATTCCTTATTTCAAATCCGTTCTAATTCATTACATGGAGTTGCTCTGTTATCCAATGTTTGGTTTCCTTTAGTACCTTTTTTTAAAAAAAGTATGTTGTATCATTTATATACCATGTAAATACAAGATCCTATGCATAACATGTACACTTCTTTGTCTTCCTTCTTGGTAGTTCTTTGCTACTAAATCAGTTCAGGAGCTATAAATAATTCTGTCATCTTATGTTTATGGGGCGTAATTGCTCAATCTCTTTCCATATCCATGCTATATAAGCAAATTCAAAAAAATGTGTGTTGGTTTCAATATCTTCCTTACAAACGAAGCATCTATTTGGGGTGTAAAGAAACTTAATTTGTCCTTTGTAGCTAGCCGTTATTTCAAGCAAACCACAAAAGAAAAGAAACCTTAGGGAGCAACTTTTTATTCCATACGATTTTGTACAAGCTTAACTTTTCTCCTCTTTCCTTGAAAAACTCCCTAATAAAAGTTGGTTGAATTTGGAATCTGTATCGTATTCTTATCTTGGGTTTAGGTTATAATTAGGGAGAGCCCGTAATAGATTTGGTGGGATATTGTGCCACTAATTGCCCCTAATCTATCCTTTTACCTTACCATTATCAAGATATTGTATATGACTCCTTAAGTTAGATTGAATTAACCTCTCTACCCCTATTGTCATGAAGTATTGAAGCTCTTTGACCATGACCTATTATGTATTTTATGTGCATTGAAAGGTTCTCTCATAGCCTTAACAATTGTATCATAAAAGATAGAATAACTTGGATAAACCTACACTTCCTAGAAGCTTCTCCCCCTTAGAAAATAAGCATACCTTATTGCATAAACTGATTGAAATGACTCCAATCCCCCCTCCTCCTTAGGCTTGCTGACTTCCTTCCTACTGCATTGACCCTATTAGTTCTTCTCCCACCCCATAGGAAATTATAAATCAATCTTTCCAAGGATTTTTTTTTGAAAAATGAAATTCAATTAAACTAATAATGGCAAAACTAGTTGAAAATACAAAAGCTCTCAAAATGAGAGTTCCATAATCAAATGTAGGATGCTTTGCTACTTAACATCCACTAATTGTTACAAAACAAACCCTAACTAATGCTCCATATATCCATTCATTTTGAATATAAGGATAGCTTATCACTAAGGGTGTTGATGTGAAGTCTAATGGCAGTTCTTCCAAAGATTTGATTAAACTTTTTGAGAGGAATATGTGATTAAACCTTTTGAGAGGAACATGTGAGTTAACTAGTATACTTACAACTATCTCAAAACTGACTTAATCAAAAACAAGCATATTAGTATAGGACAAATCTTTGTTATTGTTACACCAACTATTTTGCACTCTTTCTACAAGTGGGACATTCTCCCTATAATGCAACCTCTTTATGGATAGGGGATCCAAAGATAGGTGAAAGGTGGCACTTTGACTTGTAGTGCTGAAATCCTTAAAATCCAAAATGTTATTTTTTATGCTCTCCTGGATACTATTAGATGGATCATGTTGTAATTCACCTCTAAACCTAATAGGTCGTTGAAAAGGCTTAGAGTAGTCATTAAGACATTAATAGACTTATCATGAGCCTTAAAAATTAGATCATCTATAAAGGAGAGGCTCAATAGGTCAACCTCCTTATATTTGCTATAAAAACAGAAGCTGAGGTTTAGAGAAATATGATGCTTAACCAATTTGATTAGAATCTTCTTACATAATACGAAAAGATAAGGGGAAGGATCCTTTTACCTCCTTTAAAGATATTTTTTGGTTTTCCATTCATTATTAGGCTAAATGAAGTTAAAGTTATGCATTCCTTGATCCATCCTTTAAATTTCCGTAAAAAGCCAAAAACTTCCAACACTTACTATACTTAAAAGTCAAAAACCATCTGAAATATGGATTATAAAGAATTAAAACTCTAAGATTGTCTTCAAAATAAAGTAAAGAGAACTCAAACCTATCAAACAAGCCAATTAAAACCTAAAATTAATACTTCTATTCAATTGATGATGAAGGATCTATAGGTGACTTGTGCTTAGAGGTAAAATGTCACTCGAAACCAAAGCTAGTTTATTCTCCCTAAATTGCGTTAAGGTGTAGTACTTGATTGGAAAATTTAAAGTAGAGCACTATTTCTTTTGTTTCAAGGTAGGGATGCACCTAACTAGCTCTAAAACCAAAGAAAATATCAAAAAAAAATGAAATAAGAACAAATCCTCGGGGAAAGATATTGAGTTGAGTGGAGGTCTTAAAAGGTTAAAACATATTTTTTAAATAAAAACAGGAATTTTTAAAAGTTTCTAAAAAATATTATAACATATGTAGAGGGTTTTATTAAAAACCTTTATAAATTTTTTGTTGATTGTGAAAAGGAATATGCATTATAAATGATCAAAACATAATTTGTTAATAAATACATGATTTAAAATAATTTTAAAAGTTCCCACAAGAGAATGATTGATAATCTATTACCTTTGGAATTCAACAACGGTGGAAGGATTCGGATCTTCAAGGAGCAAAGTGATGCCTATGCTAGTGAATAATTTAATAATTCTTCCATTATAAAAGCATTAAAAAATGACGTTTAAAGTGTTAGTTCTAATAACGTGCTAAGATTTCTAGAAAGCTTCACATTTATGCCATATGAATTTAGAGCGTTGTCTGGGTTAGAGCTAAAATGTGTTGGTCTAATAATAAGTAAGTGAGCACAACTTTGTAAGAATCACTAATTTTAAGGGGACTAAATATGAATATGTTGAGCTTTGGTGGAGAATGTGATATCTCTAAACAAATCAAAGACTTTGAATTATAGTGTGTAAGTTGTTTTATATCTTTTTATATTAGTGAACTTATTTTAAGAATATCTTTAGTAGTTCTTATACAATTGTAATTCCTTCTAACCAAAATGACATTATGAAAGTAGCTAGTTCTAAGTTTAGCTTCTGTAAGCCAATAAGATCTTGCTTTTTTTTTTGGTAAGCTCAAAGTGATTATTAATGACATGTAGGCAAGTTTAAGGTTTGTTCCTATCTTAAGATATGAGATTTAAGGCAAAATTTAAAAAGTCTCTAATAGTTTTAATAGCTACCTTGGTGTTGGCCTCTCCTTTTCTACTAAGTTCTTCTATCTTTCCCTTAATGGATTTTAGTTTTAGAAAACATTTGAATTGAGGAGTATCTTAATTAAAGAACTTCTAGCCACTTTTAAGGATGTATTTGAACTCATTAGTGTTAACAATGTAATGGTAAAACTTAAAAAGAACCAACCTTATTTGTTATAATGTGAATGGTAATCAACATCAACAAATTATCATAAACTAGTGGAAGTATAACGTTGTAAAGAATTCTTAAATTATTAAAGCAAATTAGTATTCACTAATATCCTACAAAAAAATTTTAAAGAAAATTTTTTCATGATATCTATCATTTCATATGGAAAGAGGTTCAAAATAAATTAGACCAGATAAAGAAAGTTTACTAAAGCATTCTCCACAATCCCTTATTCTTTGGTTCCAACCCATACCACCTCCTTGTTCCAAAACTTTATAAGTATGATTTGAAAATAAAAGCTATTTTTTTTGGTAGGATAGTCTGGATTTGTAGGTTGAATATGGTATTAGATTAAGATATAGGTTTTGGTTAAGATATAGGTTTTGGTTTAGCTTCTTTATTTGAATTATCATCAGTGCTTAAGTTTTTTTTTTCTTTTTTGAGTTTAACTAACACAAAAGCATTTATATGAAAATTAGCCTTTTAGTTCATATGTAATATGTTATTTATGACTTTGAGCACACATACTCTTGAATTAATAATTACTTTATTCCAACTACTAAACAACTTCATCACCTAAAATTCATTCTAATCAAATGTCTTCCAAAATAGTAAAGACAAGCTTATGAATAGGAGACAAATGTTCAGCATATGCATGCTAAAATATTTCTATTTATATTCACTCATTTCTCTTTTTTAAGTAGAGATCATAAATTTCAACTAATGCTGAAATACGCTTTATAACATATCCATTGCTTTTAATTCACATCATATTATTTTTTACATCCTCTTAATTTCCTGTTTCTTTATAGTAGCTCATTTCTACTTCCTTTTCTTTCCTTCTTGTGGTAGCACATCTCTACTTCTCTTTCCTTCTATAGGCTCACACTATACAAGGTAGGAGATATGTGTAATTAGTACCCAGTCCTAAAGCTTTAAATTGCTTGTTCTATTTGGTATTAAGTTTCTTTTTTATTTTGTCTTTAAAATTTTATTATTTAGTTTATATTTATTTTTGGAATCTGCGATTACTTGAATTATTATTATTATTTATATGAGTTTTATATGACTTTTTTTTCATATTATGATTAGAGTTTCTAGTAAGATTACTATAAATAAAGGTTTTGTCGGATAAACACAATAAAATTGTATTCAAATTTATTTTAAGGATGTCTTTTATTAAACCCTAGTTGTTCGAACTTCAACCTACTTTAATTCTAGCAAACTTTATTTAATTTTCGTATCCTAACATCTGTTTTCATAAATTAAATAAGCAAAAGATCCTACATATGAATTTTAGATTCAAAACTATGCTACAGGCAACTACTCCAATAAATTGAGATAACTGAGATATGGGTTAGCATTCGATTTCATTGGTACCATCCAACGAATCAAATTCAATTGTTTACTTACTTTTGCTTTTCAATTCATTTTTTTAAAGGAGTGAATATTCAAGTTCAATTATCTCATTTTCAAAATATTAAGTGAATGAATAAAAAGGCTTTATATGCTTTTCTTCTGTCTATCACTATAAATAACGAGTATGTAACCTTGCATCCAATTAGTAGATAAGTTGTTTCTGTATATATATATATATATATCAAGTTCTTATACCAAATACAAACTTACCCCTTTACATAAGACTCCAACAAGCCAATGGGATCCACCTCCTACCAATTATTATATTCTTCACCTTACATTTTAACTTTGGGATATATTAGATGGATGAATATATCCATCTAATACAAACTTACCCCTTTACATAAGACTCTAACAAGCCAATGGGATCCACCTCCTACCAATTATTATATTCTTCACCTTACATTTTAACTTTAGGATATATTAGATGGATGAATTTTTAATGAATGTACTTTGATTTTCTGGTTGATGACTAAGTGAATGTGAGAGTAAGCTTTTCCTAAATCTATATAGCAAAACACTTAGCACTTATAGTACTTAACTATTAGAAATAGAGTCAAGAGAGCTAAACTTGAATAATCTTGTATCAAAACTTTGTTGTTGGCAACTTTTTTGGGGCAAGGGCAATGAAATGGAGAAGAAGAAGGAGTTCCATTTTGAATAAACTAGCAGGTGTAGACTACGCAAATGCGCAGTCATAATCTAAACTAATATGCCCACTTCACTTAAAATTAAAGAGTATTACATCAATTAATATATTATAATGTTAAATTTTAAGGGAAAATAGAATTGTGAGATCGAAGTTTAAAATTTGTCGAAAGAAAAGAGGGAAAAATATAATAGTTAATTTTTCGAATGAATTAATAAATAAGTTTAATAAGAAATATTTAATTTTTTTAATTATAGTAAAAATAAATAAAAAATAAATGGTCGAATGAATTTAAAAGATAAATAGAAGAAATATATAAGTGAATATTGTGAAATTTATATGGTAGAAAAGATAAAATAGTTTAGTAAAGATATTTATGCATATAACAGGAATCACGACAAAACTAAGTAAGATTCGAATCTATTAATATGTGGCATCTATTTATGAAACAATAGAAAACTCAGTCATCTTGATTTGGCATTATACTCGCATTATACCAAATCACCTCCGGTTGCCTACCTTTAACTTCCTGGCACGAGAAGACAGAAACATAAGCCGTCATCCATAGGATAGCATACTTAGCAAAAAAACCAACCTATAAACCCACTTATCTATCTTTTGGAGTATATCTAGAAGGCAATGGCTGATATTTCACTTCAGTTGTGTCCATATCATTTGACTCTGGCAAGTTGCCATTGTATTTTAAATTTACGGCCCCTGGATTCATCTTTAAAACCTCCTCTTTAGTATAGATGAAAATCTTACGAACCATGTGAACAAATTCTCTGTAATGTAGGTAAAAAGAAGCTAGCATTCGTGCAAAGTAGTGAATTTACATGTCAACAAAAGCTCAAACAGAACTAATTGGAAAATAAATGAAAGAGTGCAATCATCCTTACAGCTAAGGATCATCTCCGACAAGCATCATATCACCCTCATCATCAGTGTACAAAATCTACCAATTTTTTGTGGATGCCATTAGTTCACCATCAAATTCAAACAATATGTCCAATTCCTTAGGCAACTCATCATAGTTGATGAAGTTTGTAAGGTCAACTGACCTACCAAATGTTATTCCCTACTTGTGAACTTGTTGATGCCAAGAAAAGAAAACAAGTTTTTATAACTAATGGGTACTAGCTGTAACCTCTTAGCATTTGACAAAAGAAAGTACCTTAGTACAACTCCTCGTAAAAACATTTTGAGCTTTTCCTTGAGCATCTCTTGTGCATTGATTAGCAGAAACAAAATGTTTCTCATGTGTAATATTGTCGACCATTTGGGAACCCCTAGACTGTTCTGACTTGTGATCAGATTCAATTGGGAATTTTTGGTGACTTGAGGAGAGCGTATGAGCCATTGGCTCGTTCCACATGTTTTTAATAGGCCCAGTGGGCTTTGGTGTCATAGGACTGCTGATGAGAGGAATACCAAAGAGTTTGCAACTTCCATCTACAGATTTTCCATTCTCATGCCCTTGGACATTCAATGTATCAACTTTACTGCCACAAAGAGGGGGGTATTCACTGAATAGATTGCATTTAGTATTACTCCGCGGTTGACCATTTACATCCCTATTAACGATCATTGGTTTACCTTGTTTAGTTAGAACAGAGGAGTCAGAGGATGAAGGCATCATGCTTGTTCTGGGTCTCTTTAGCCTGGGCATTGGAAGGGGATTTCGTGCAGGAGGAGCCAATGCAGGTTTTATTTTCCATGCTAACACCCTATCTGGATGAGGTATGCTGCATGTTTCATCCCACCTCACATAAATGCAAAAGGAATTAACATGATATTTTAGCCGTCTGAATGGATGTAATGAAGTAAATCATTAAGTACTACCTTGAGGCATCTCTATTTGGACTCTTGCCATAAGTTGGGATCAACATCTTCAATTCTAACAACAGTGCCAGTAAAGCTTTAAAAAAAATGGTGAAAAATAATACAACTAATAAATTTCATCAGTGGTTTATTTGTAGACAACTTTAAACTTCTATAGGAGAAGTAATCAATACCTTTGTTTTGGAGCTTCTTCACCTTCAATCTCATTTTGAACCTCATACCTCTAGAATAAGTAATCTTTATAGACTCCATGTGCTGGTTAAATGAAACTATGAACTTAGCCGGGCTTGTCCTGTTCCAAAACACCGAAAGAGGAACATGAACACCACATTAACAAAAAGTAAACAAGAAGCCCCCTACAGTAATGTTCTTTTTTTAGGTGTAGGGGTGACCTTACGATTAAACTTGAGATAATAGACTCGCAAACTCTATCTCAAATTGTTCACCATTTCAGGAAGGTAAATATAAATCTAACAAGATACCTAGGCTTGTAGTATACTGTAAACATCGTTCTTGTCGAAATGGTGTGCTATGCTGTGGCAAGCACACTAAAATGCATAATGTGACTGGATATGACAGATGACGGTACATTACCCTGTTGCTCTATCAATCTTCTAACACCAACTTTAAGTTCTCCATTCACACCTCTAAAAGTCAAATCCCAAAGCAAAATATCAGTGATGTATCGATAACATTAACCTATAAGATGACAAGAAATAGTATTGCAAGAACCACCAACCTTAGAAATATAAAGGCATCACCAACACCAAGTCGTTTACAAGTTACAAATAAACTCCATCCACTTTGAAGCAAGTGTCTTCTAGGTTGACCTGGCATCAACATTAGGATATGAGTTAAATACTAAATACTATATACCTATGAAGAATCTCGTCTAGTAACGTATGCATAAAAAATGAAATAGGGAAGCCGAAACATAAGGTTTATTACCCCGAAATATATGTCCAAACCTCCATTCATTTCACTACAAGAAAATTACGTATTAGCGTCGGAATATTTCCGATGACAAAAATTTCGTCGCTAATTACCGACGGCAGGTCCCTATTCCGTCGGAGAATAGATAGTTTTACCGACGGTACAAGACTCCATCGAAAATATTGTAGGTAAAAATTTAGCACAAAATCTCCGACAAAAAATAGCGACGGCAAAGGTCTCGGTTATGGGAAAAAATGCGAGAATCGTTCCCGCAATTTAATTGCTTCGCCATTTATCGACGGTACAGCGTGCCGTCGGTATTTAGCTTCAATTTACCGACGAAACATACTACCGTCAGTAAATGATCGAATAATATCCCGACGGACAATCTTTCTGTCTGTAAATTGCTACCAGACGTCGTATTGCTTACGGTAATAAGTTTCCGTCGGTAATATTGGAAACGTATACCGACGGACGTTGATCTTACCGTCGGAAATATCGGCAGCAAACCTTGTTTACCGACGGGAAGACAATTCCGTCGGTATATGCGGTTTATTTATAATAAAATATCGTGCTTTTATCGACGGATCTGCTTCCCTCCGTCGGTAAAGGTTTAAGGAATCAATTTTTCCGACGGTACATAAATTTCGTCGTTATGCTCGTCTGCTGATACCGACAGTAAATGATTATACTGTCAGAAAATGTCGGTAACAAAACCTACTTTTCCGACAAAATACGGTGGCCGTCGCTATTTGAGTTTCAGACCCGATGTAAAATACCGCTCTTTTACCGACGGATAGACATTTGCCGTCGGTAACTGTCGGCGTATCCCGCGCATTTACCGACGGAATGATCTTGTCCGTCGGTAACTGTCGACGGTCGCATGTTCTGGAAACCTATATTACCAACGGAATTTATCGTTCCATCGGTAATCCAGCGGCTATAAGTCGCCCCGACCCCCCCTCTCTCCCTCGCGCTTTCACTTCTCTCTTTGCTTAAGGTTCAGAGTTTTCGACTCCTTCTCTCGCATTTTTCGATCGTGTTTGAGGTAAACTCTCATATAAGTGTATTATTTTACTAAAATAGCATGTTTTTAAGTTTTAAA
>JANIIA010000003.1:36762110-36775659 GCA_027478495.1 Erythroxylum alaternifolium | reverse complement strand
GATGCCGTGAGTGAGAAGAAAAGAGAGAAATTGTGAAAGTTGGAGATTTGGGGAAATTAGAGTGTGATTGGTAAGTTTATCACCTTCTATGTATTTAATTGATCATTTCATGCATAAATTGTGTTATGTCATGCATGAATTGCATGAACTTATGCCTTGCATGAATTGGGTATGTGTTGTCTTTGAGTTGGAAGAATATTTCAGCATTATCAGTGCAGCAGAGTGAAAGAAGACTTGCATCTAATAAGGCTTTAATAGCTCAATTGAAAGCTAGGCCTACCTTCAGGTAAGAAATTTGTGATGCTCAGAAAGTTGATGATAAGATGTATCAAGATCTGAAGCAACATTACTGGTGGTCAGGTATGAAACATGATGTAGTGGATTATGTATCTAAATGTTGTCAGCAAGTTAAAGCTGAGCACCAAGTTCCATCTAGTTTGTTACATCCTATTTCGATTCCTCAGTGGAAATGGGATAACGTTACCATAGATTTTGTCACTGGACTTCCTCTCACTCAAAGGAAGCATGATGTTGTATAAGTGATTGTTGATAAGTTCACCAAGTTTGCTCACTTTCTGCCTATTCGTCCTGATTATTCATTGGATAGCCTTGCAGACCTATATGTGAATGAAATAATGAGGTTGCATAGGGTACCACTATCTATTATTTCTAATCGTGATCCTCGATTTACTTCAAGATTCTGGAAAAGTCTGCAAAAGGCTTTGGTTACTTAAGTCAAGTTCAGTACCACTTTCCATCCCCAGACAGATGGACAATCTAAACGGGTTATTCAAATATTTGAAGATATGCTTCAGGGTTGTGTGTTAGAATTCCCAGGAAGTTGGGATAACTATCTTTCTCTGATGGAGTTTGCTTACAACAACAGTTATCATACTATTATTGGCATGGCACCTTATGAAGCCCTATATGGCAGGAGGTGTAGAACTCTAGTATGTTAGACTGAATTAAGTGAAAACAAGATGATCGGGCCTGATATTGTGAAAGATACTGAAGAGAAAGTTCAATTTATCTAACAAAGATTGAAAGCTACCAGTAATAACAGAAGTCCTATATCGATTTAAAAAGAAAAGATATTGAGTATCAGGTAGGTGATAAGATATTCCTAAAAGTATCACCATGGAAACACATACTTCAGTTTGAGAAGAAAGGTAAGCTCAGCCCACATTATATTGGTCCTTATGAGATTCTTAAGAGAGTTGGACCAGTAGCTTATCAATTAGCTCTTCCTGAAGAATTGGCCAAGTTGCATGATGTGTTTCATGTTTCCATATTGAGAAAATATCGATTTGCTGATATACATAAGATTCTTATGCAAGAAATTCAACTATAACCATATTTGACTTATGAAGAAGAGCCTGTGTGTATTTTATCCAGAGAAGACCGACAACCCAAAAATAAGCAAATACCTCTGGTTAAAGTACTATGGCAACACCATGGACTCGAGAAAGCAACTTGGGAGCCAAAATTGACCATGAAAACTCAATACCGTCAGCTATTCTCATTAGGTATGAATTTTGATGATCAAATTCTTTAAGGGGGAGAGAATTGTAAGGCCCCAAATTATACCCTCGTTGAACTGTTACATATTCATGAAAGTACATGTATTAAATGTTGTGATATGATTGTGAATTGTATATGTTTTGAATTGTGGCCTGATCTTCAATCTTGGTTAATGGATCATACATAAGGAGTGCTTGGTTGATGGATTTGGGAATGGGTTAATAAGTAAGGAATGAAAAGTAAGTGGTTGGTTGTTGATTATCATTATAAGGGCAATAGTTTGATATCCCACTTTTGGAGAATCCTCCACACACTCCATTTAGTAGAGGAATAAAACTCATTCCTTAGTAGTGGTTCTTTTTTAAAAATATTTTTAGTACTAATTAGTTAAATATAATCAATTAATTAAAATAATATTACTAATTAATTAATTAATTACAATAAAATTAATCAAAATATAATTCATTTATTAATTAAAAATTATAATTAATTGAAATAATATAATTAATTAATTAATTAAAATATAATTAATTAAATAATTTAAATATTATAATTAATTAATTAAAATATAATTATGCATTAATAAAATATCATAATTAATTAATTAAAATATAATAAATTAAGTAGTTACAATATAATTAATTAAAATATCTTTCAATAATTAAAATATTGTAATTAATTAATTATAATATTTTAATTAATCAATATATTGTAATTAATTAATTGCAATACAATAAATTTTTATTTCTCAATATTTTTTGCAAACCAACCACTATTAATGGTAATAGTAATCATTCCTTCCTCTTTACTAACCATCATAATTACAATGATAATATTCATTGTCATTCTTCACTATATTCATTCTCATTCAAATTACTATTCCTCCATGCGAACCAACCACCCTCTTAATTTTATGTTCAAATCTCGTGTCAAACACATTTATAAACATAAAAATATTGTTAAGCATGTATAAGAAAATATAGCTATGAAACATTTGTATTCCAAGTCACATGAGGTGAGTCAACTGGCCTGTATGCACAAGGCTCAATATGACCAACAATATAGTCGTATTGGTAGGCGTGTGAGGAAAAACACAACCAATGACACACCCGTGTTTTAGTTCATGTGTTATTGATCAACTAGCCTTTGTGTGTAGAGCCTCACACGTCCAAAGCAAAACCATGTTGTTCAGAAAACATTTATTATAAATGTAAATGGAGATGCAAAAAAATAATGAAATTTCCAAAATTATATAATAAATTACCATTAATTATGGATTTGTAAAAATAGAAAAGTGAAAAAGAAAAGACTATAACTCCTTAAATACAATATTATGAGTTTTTCTTCACACGTTCATATATAAATAATCGACATTTTATGGAATAGGCTATATAGTCAATAACTTTACATTTTAAGATGCATATAATTAATGAAGGATATGATTTATGTGTATCATTAAATAATGAATGATACATCGTATACAATCTTTGGTTCTTCTATTCAAAACACAAGGATCAAGTAGAAGAATAAAACTTAACTTAATAATGGTTGTTTTGTCATTTAAACCTTTGAATCTTCTTTTTATGTCCAACTAACCACAATGTTAAACCCACCATCCTACATTTGGTACTTAGATACATTTGCTAATTTAGGATGGTTTATAAACATTAGTAATAAGTGGTTGAAGTTGAGCCTACAACTTATTCAATCATTTGGAAAGAAAATTCCTTTTATACACTTATACATCACTGCTTTAACACATTTTCTATTCCAAACATTCATAACAACCCATACATATATATTACCAAATCATACAATATATTTTATTTGTTAATTAAATGGAATGAAATGGAAGTTCGTATTTCTAACCCTCTCTTTATTATCATTTAAATAAGTTTCCAAATTTCCCTCTTTAATTGTCATTACATGTAACTAACAATATTAAACATGTAATTATATATAATATTTATTATTTAATAATATCAAGAAAAAATATTTTTATTCTTATCCTACCACATGCCTTAGAGATAAATGGGTCCTTCAATCTAACATCTTTTAGAAGGGATTCAGTATGCCCAGAAAAATCACCAATATCCCTTGACTTCATTACATTTTTTATTTGATTCTTCTAATATGCTATACAGTTACACAAAATTTGATTCACTTTCAACAATATACCCAAGAGCTTATAAAATGCTAATTTTAATTTTTGTATCATACTAATAATATTATCATCATCATCATCTAGAATGTTACTAACCTTTATTTTCATATGTCACTTAACAACATCCTTGCACCACCTCTTAATAAATATATTTACAAAATTGTTTAATCTTCACTATTCAAAATATTGAGCATGTGTCGATATGTAATTCCTTTAAATTCAATCAAGTAGCTACACTTGGCTAGTAGCTATGACTCACTTAATATGATTATGTACAGCTCGACCATATTACACATTTCACCCCTCCTTTACCTCGTATAACTTGTTATTTCCTCTAGTTCAACTTTCGCTAACCTTATAGTATATCACATTTATTAGTTCTTTTTGTACAACACAAAATAGGGCATTGATGTATTGTTATTACAATTCCTTGTTAATATCAAATCGTGCCACCAATGATGTATTACTTCTCATATGTAAGTAACCAAAATATATTTCTTGCTAAATATTTTCATTAATCACTTCTTTACATTGCTTAAAGAATTTTCTTAATGTTCTACGAGTGTAGCACTCCACTCCCATCCAAAACTTGCCCGTACATCCTTTAGATGTTCGAGCACATACCCAATGGAAGCATCGCGCTAACTACAACACTTTCACCTTTCTCATGGCATCTTAATTTTAAAACATAAATAACACAGTGACTAAATATCAATTCCTCATTTCATTTCACAAACAAAATGTACATTGTATCATTACAACATCATCTATATATGTACAATGTCAAAGACTTATCAGAGTCTACTGCTCTATGTACAAAATATGCTACATACATGGAGAATTTAACAAAAATTGTATCTAAATCCTTCAATCCAATTGACCGACCTTTGAGTCATTTTTTCTATCCCAAAAGTAATAATAAGCTTCTTCTAGAATGTCTTAGTATCTAAGTCGCCTTTCTCGTACCTGAAAAGTCAACATTGTAATTTTAGTAAGTTTTGCGAACTCAGTAAGTAAACCATCCTCAATGTTTCACTTATATCACATATCACATCAATTCATATAATCACATAATTCACATCATTTAATTTATCATCATGAAACATCAGGAAACACTTTGATCACAATTTTCACATTTCTCATTCAACACAATTCAACAATACATTGTAATCATTCAAAACATACATATCAAATGTGTTTCCAATGCTCATGAGACTCACATTCGTTTATTACGTTGTTGTGACTGAGTGCCTTTTTCATCCCATATCCATTATAGATACCAGGCTCATTAATAAATTTCCCTTATCCGTTGGAAATACAGGGCTCTTTATACATAGTGAGCCAGATGCTCTTAACACATTTTAAGCTTTAAACTCTTTTTCACTGGCAACTCCGGTCACAACTGCCTTTATGTTATGATGCATTCATTTAATAAAATGCATCCCATGTATTCAATCAATCCATTGCGCTTAATCTTACACATTCATATTCACATTCATAATCTCATTCACATTTATCATCGGACCTTGGTCTGACATTCAACATTTAAGTTAGGAATCACTTATTCAGTCAAATTCACATTCAATGAGCACTTCCAATATGTATTACATGCGTTAAACACCTCGAACATTTAATATCCAAATTTAACACATTCACAGTTATCATAATAATTCAATACAGAATTTACAGCAAACAATTAATCGTATAAGACCATCTAGGTTACTCACTGTTTTCTCCAGATAGTTTATTACCTCGAGGTCCCAGCAATGTCTGGATATAGTTGCTCTAATTGCTCTTCTACATCATGCAAACATACACATTTATCAGTACTAATTTTCACATTCACATAAGTACTCATTTATGCACATATGTATATGTGTTATGCACAATGCAGGTTCAATGACAATCCCGAGTACATTTCTTTAATACATATCTCATAAGCAATTTACATCATCTTTTAATCATTCTTTAATACCTAATACTCTTGACTCACTTTAATTTCCCCATTCAGCATCAACTAGGTCCATTCAAGATCTCATTTCAGCCTAAATACATCATATCGAAGCACCCTAATATTAATTGATTCAAACATCACTCAAAAGACAACTTTTTTTCTCCATAGGTCTGCCTATAATCATGGCATCCCTACCACGATCGTGACATAAACTTTTGGGGCTGGCTACAATTGTGATGGTCTTGCCACCATCATGATAGAAACATTTTCTGGCCAGGTCACGATCGTGGTGTAAGGGCCATAATTGTGATAGAAACTTATTTTTCTCAATTCACGATTGTGAGGAGAGGGCCATAATCGTGACCTGAAATTTCTCCCTCCATTCACGCAAATTCAACACATATTTTAACTACCATTTCACTCTAGTTTTACCAAAATTCATCTCCTCTAATGCAACATCATTTCATACTAATTCAACTACCAAATTGATTACATTAAACTCTCAAACCTCTACTCATTTGATTCACTATTTCCAACTTAATCTCATCAACTATGAAATCCTATCTCTTTCTATAATATATCATATTCATAAGGTATCAAACAATTCGTTTCCATAATTCATCACTTAAAATTCATAACCTCTTTATTTCTACCTCAATTACCCATGTAAAACATTCACAAACATAAGTCACACAGGGTCATTAATCAAAACCACAAAATAGAACATCAACATGTCCTTATGTTCATCAATGTTTCAACACCCATTCTTAACATAAAAAACAAGATATAACTCTATTTACTTCTTCATCTACACCTCATCATATTTTAACTTCCTTTTTTATAATCATTCATCTCTTAATCTATCATCATAAATGCCTTTTTATTAAGCAACTCATAAACAACATTATACACTAAATTTAGAACATAATCTCTTCATTATTACTCATCATATACAACATTAACACACTAAATTTAGAACATAATCTCTTCATTATTACTCATCATACTCCCAAAGAAACAAGACATCAATATTCTCATTCTTCATCCACAATGCACATGTATAATGACCACTATTCTCATGATCATTTAATATCAATTAATCACCATATTTGTTTCATATACAGGATGTTACAATTCTCCCCTCCTTAATACCTATCCATATCTCATATTATTTTAGGATATAATTTCAAAGGGACCCTATTAAGTACATATTTGATTATTAATGACACATCACCTTAATAGGTGACACGAAAATGTGTATGCACCATTATAGATCTAACCATAAGAACAGTGTTATTTTTCTTCTCTGCACCACCAGCTTGTTAGTGGATTCAAATGATAGTCATTAACTATCCATTCAATATTCATCATATGACCTCTTGATTGATCAACTTGATCAGTTCTTAAAGTCTTTATCAACTTTATTTTGATTAATTCTTAACTAAATTCATGTACTTCTTGAAATAACAAAATGTTTAAATTTTGAGAAATCAAATAAATATAGAATAATACTAAGTAAAACTGTTGATAAATGTGATCAAATAAGTCCTTTCTTATCATGCTCTCATATCCATTTAGCCATAACAGCTCTTTGTTTTATGCATAATGGTTTTCGCTATTTTGTTAGCTAGACAATTGTCATAAGTAAACTATTCTACTTTATATAGGTTTTCTAAACAAAATATGCTCGATAATTAATTTAATTGATTTTATCCTATATGACCCAATCTAGCTTGCCATAAATTGGCATAGATATTATAAGAACTAGATGATGCTATTAAACAAAAAAATCATAATTTTATTTGTTTAAAAAATAACAACTAATATCGTAAAACCATCCAATATAAAATCATAACTACTATAATTCCAAGAAATTTTTTGTTTCCAGCATTGTGGAGATTAACATTGTATCTAAGGCTAACTAAACTTGACATAAGCAATATTTGCTCTCTATGGAAGGTTCTTTTCCTTTTCTAATCTAGTTGCCCTTATTCCTTCTTGAATTCCTAAGAAATGTGGAAGGCTTTCTTTCCAATTTTCATTTAGACTCATCATAGTGCTTCCTCTTCTTTATTTTTAACTCCTTATAAGCATAACTACTTCCTCTTCTTTATTTTTAACTTCTTATAAGCATAACTTAGCCATATATGTCATAGTATATGGCTTAGAAACCTCAAGATGTTTATCGATAGGTTCCTCATAGCATTTCATATCATCTTAATATCTATATTATGGATTAAGTTCATATTCATATGCTCCTAATGTGGAGGCAAGAAAGTGTAACAACTTACACTAGCTCAATATAAGAAGAGATATAACTAGCATTCCTAAGTTCACTATATTTCACATTAGCTTCATATGCCTCAGCATTAAATTATCCTATCTTATATTCTCATTTATAATTTATTTATTTATTATGGTATATTTATGTACACATATATGTCAAACATAAAAGTGAGTGAGCATTATATCGTCATTAGGGTGCTACTACCACATGTTACTACCGTGAATCATAGGTCCTTGACATAGTCATACCTCTTGATTTTTAGCATAACATCATCATATATGTTGTATAAGCCAAAGATTTTTTCTTTTACATGAGCCATATGCCTTACAATTTTCTTATTTGAGTCACAGTTTCCTTCTTAAAAATGACCATGATTTCATGTAATGAGACAAGATACTTTTGCTCTTTCAATACATATTAGATTTTCATACTTCCAAATTCTAAATTTTTGCCATCAAAGTTTTCATCTCTAATGAATCCTATGAATCCTGTGAAAAATTTTTAGCTGATTAGTCATTTCCCTCAAACATGTACGTCTATAATGACACATTTAATAGTGATTGTTATCAATTGTAGTTAATTTGATGCAATCTTCTAAATAGAAACTTTAATTGTTTTTACAATTATCTAAGGAGTCAAAAGGCCACTAAGCTTCCAATCATCATCCATATAAAATTAATCTATAAATAATCATTCTATTAATATCTCAAGTATAATAAGTATAGCATACACATATAAAACAAACAAAACTAAAAGATCATTGCATTTCAATAAACACATAATATTCAAATTTTAATACTTACTATAGACAAGTAATACTATGTAAGTGACATTAAACATTTAATTAAAATTGTCTAAGACTTTTTTATTAAAATTATAAAATTTAATGAACTTTAAGAATATGAAATTGAACAAACTCTATAGGGAATTGTCTGAATTATGTAACATCTCGTTTCCACAAATAAGGGTTAGAACCCTAGATTTTTGTAAATGAGAAATCTCAATGAGAGATTAGAAAAATGCATTTCATACTTATGCACAACAGTAGCATACACACACATGTGAATTGGTTTTCATACATATCGCAATGACTGTTTATGCACTCATTTGACATTTTTGAGTTATAAATGATTTTTATTAGAGTGATTAATATGTGAATAGTGAATGAAATGCCTTAAAAATTTCATTTGGTAAGTATAACTATTGACTTAGAATTTTTGGTGAAAACTTGGGGAAAAATTGATAATTATGAGTATTTTTGAGACTAGGAAAAATGTCAAGTGGCAGGATAATTGATAAATGGTAGTAGAAATAAGTGTCAAATGATAGCAGAAATTATTGATAAGTGATAATAGGATTTAATGAAAAGTGTCATAGTAATTTGGGAGACAATTGGATTAGAAATTTGGAGAAAAATGGACTAGTTATTAAAGAGGGCCCATTGAGAACCACAAGGTGGTGACATGTGGTAAATGACAAGTGTCACTTGCCATGCCACACACCTTACTCACAATATTTTCATTGAAAGACTATCTTTTGTCTTTCATTTGGTTAATCCATGCTTTCTTCTTCTCTTCTTCTTTGTGATTTTCTTTTCTCTTCTTCTTCATTTTTACGACACCTTCAACTTTCCCCATAGTGAAGCTCACCACCATCTTTCACTTTATACTTCATGATCCTTGCTATTTCTTCATCTTGTCACCAAAAGACCCATTCTATTCCACCTAAAATGCTGATGATCTTATATCATGGAGGAGCTAGGGTTTCATGGTGATTGAAGAAGCTTTGAGCTAATCAAGTAAGTAGTGTATTGTTCTTCATCGCTTGCTTGATAGACATGTTTTGATGATAGAATAAGAGGTGAAATGTTCTTCAACTTGTATATGTGCTTTAACGTGGGTCTAATAATAAAGAGATTTTTGTTATAATGGTAGTGTGTTAATGTTATTCATGAGTTTTTTTTAGAAGAAGCATTTATGATGATTAATAATGAAGGTGATGGTTGAATGAGAGTCGAAAGTTGATAAATAAAGAAATATGGTATATCCTAATTTTGTGTTAATGATGAATGTAGGAAATTGATGAATAAATGTATATGATGTGTTTTTATTTTGAAGATATGAAAGCCATGAATTATAGCCTATTATGTGAGGAAATAGATTAAGAATTTAAAGTATAAGAAAGATCTTGGAGTAATATTCTTGGAAAGAGAATTAGAAATAACAATGAAAGATGATGAAATGTTTTATTTTTATATGATCGATGAATCTTAAGTTATGAGTTGTCTCATGAATGTTATTAAGATAGTTTTGAAGTAAAAATGAAGAGATTATAAATCCTAAATGATGAACTATGGAAATGAATTGTTTGATGCATTATGAATGAGATATATTATGGAAAGAGTTAGGATTGTATGTATGATAAGACTAAGTGAATGATGATGAATCAAATGAGTATAAGTTTTGAGAGTCGAGTGTAATGGTTGAATTAGTATGAATGAAGTTGCATAAATGATGTGAATGCTAGAAAATTTTGGAGTGAAATTGATGTTAGTATGTGTGTTGAATTTGTGGATGAATGAGGAAGAAAATGCAGGGCACGATCGTGGCCCTTATCCCACGATAATGGCCTGGCCAGAATATGGTTCTGTTATGATCATGGCCCTCGCCCCAAGATCATGGCCTGGTAGAAATATGGTTTTGTCATGATCATGGCTGGACCACCATGATCGTGGCCAGTCCTAGGAGTTTATATCACTATCGTGGGAGGGACATCCCGATCTTTGGCAGAAATAAGGAGTAAAAGGGTTGTCTTTTGAGTGATGTTTGAACTAACTAATGTTAAGATACTTCTTTATAATGTATTTAGGTTTGAATGAAGCTTGAAATGAACTTGGTATGAAGCTTAAATAAGTTATTAAATGTGTGATATGCTTAGGGTGATAATCAAGGTTATAACTTAAGCATGGGTGATTTATATCAATGAGACAAATTCTGGAAGTTTAGAGACGTTATAGAAATGAAAGCGAATCTTATATGGCCAATGTGACTCAAATGAAATTAATGATGTGTATTAAGTAAAGGTGAATGAGAAATTAGTTATTATGTGATCAAATGATGCTAGAAAAGAAATGATGAATAATTGAATTGTGATGTTAGAATAACCGAGATCTTTAAGCTATGAACCTAAGTGCAAGAGAGACATATACAAGTGAAATTGTTTAAGTGATTGAGATATGAGATTAAAGAAATATACCCGGAATAGTCAAATTAAGCATGCATTATGCATTACACTTATACATGTGTGTACAATTGGATGTTTATGTGATTGTGCAATTAGCAATGTGTGTACAATGTGTGTATTGCATGATGTTAATACACAGGATAGAACGTCAGCATCCAGACATTTCCAGATCTTGGAAGAAAATGCTAATCTAGAGCGTACTGTGTTCTAAATTTCTGTATTGAATTACTACTGATGTGAATGTGATTGAGACGATTCCGGACATAAATATTTCGAGGAGTTTGATAAATGTGAATATATTGGAAGTGCTTCATTGAATGTAAATAAGAAGGAATAAGTGATTCTCAACATTATTGTTGAATGTAGGGCATTGATCCAATGAAAAATGTGAATGTGAATGTGCAACTTGAATATAAGTGATTGTTTGATTATATGTGATTGTGATGCATTGCATTATATGAATGCATGATTAGATAAAGGTAGTTATGACTAGAGTAGCCACTGAAAAAGAGCTTAATGCTCATAATGTGGTAAGAGCCTCTGGTTCACTTTGTATAATGAGCCCTATATTTCCAACAGATAAGGGACAGTTATTAATGAGCCCGGTATTCACAATTAGATATGGGACAGTTATAGGCACTTGGTCACAACAATGTAACAATTAGAAGTGAGTCTCATGATCATTGCATATATAATTGATATATATGTTTTAAATGATCAAAATGAACTGGTCTGACTACTCTAAATGTAAAATGTGAAATAAGTGAATAAAGTTCTATTTGATGCTATATGATGAATTAATGAAGTGATGTGTTATATGTGTTAAAACTTATCTGTAAATTGAAGTGAACTATGAACTAATTGTGTTATGTGATATAAGTGAGCCATCAAGGATTGTCCACTCACTGAGTTCGCAAAACTCACTAAAATTGCAGCGTTGTCTTCCAGGTTCAGGGAATACCTAGTTAAACCAATTGGAGTATAACCATTGCATTCGGATAAAAGATAGAGGTCGGGATCAATTCAAGTCAGCATATGTATTCCATTTTTTTGTATTAAAGAGTGTATTCATAAGTACTGTACCATGTGTATGTAAAAGAAAAAATTCTATTATGTAATGACTTATGACTAAAAGTGTTTTGTACTTGAAAAGGGCCCAAATGATTATTGGAATTCTGATGATATGTATATTGTTTATAACATTTGCAACTAAAAATGTTATGAATAAAATGGGCCGAAAAGATTATGATTTTTTCTAAGAATGTGGGCGATTCGTGAGTAATTTGGTATGAATATAATTGATTGACTGTCCTAGCATGTCACCCTCATAGAGTATGTTCTCGAATACTGATGGTATGTTCGAGAGTCTGCCCTATACAAGTTGGGGTGCTATAAGTTAGTATCAAAGCCCAGGCTTAGAGTCTTACATGGGCATTTTTTCAAATTATGTGTCAAGGTACATGCATTTTAGACATGTTGTAGCATACAATGGTAACTGATCCCCAGTCTGAGTCGCATCTATACTAATCACATTCATGAGCATTTGTTAAGAATTGAGCTGTTAGAAGCAATGAAAAGGATGATAATCTGTCAAAATGTGAGAAAATGAAACTTTTGTGGATATTTAGAAATGAGAAATAGTATATGGTTCAATATGACAGATAAGGATTCAATGCATTTGTATTTATGGATGTGTCATCGAATATGACATTAATAATGTATTGCAAGAGTATATCCTTGAATGTGATATATATGTGAATATATTTTTGAGGATTGATTAAGGAAAAAGAATATATTGTCGAGGATTGATTGAGGAAAAATAGAGAGATGATAGAAATGATAAGATGTAAAGTGTACAAACCAAGTTGAAAGAAAACAAAATTCTCTATGACATTGAGAGGTTGAATTTGGACTTGAAATGGTTAATTGATTAATGCGATAAGAGTTATGCTTTAACATAAGGATATGTCAGTGGAATTGAGATTAGAACTCCATAATGGTTATGCTTCTATAATTTGAAATTGATTGAGAACATATGTATATTATGTGAAATAGATGATAACTGAGAGAAGAAATAAATGATAGTGAGATATGTGGAATTCCTCAATGTTAAGTTGATTTGTTATTGTGAGTGCATATCTGATAATGAGATCACCATGACAAATGATGTTATTAAGCACGTATGTATTATATATATACTTAGATATGAAATAGGAATTGATCCATGACTTATTGAATGCTCTTAAGTCATAGTTTCCATAGTTAAAATTCTGACATGAATCAGAGTAGCGTTGTAACACCCCACTCTCGCTGAACCCGAACCCGATATCGACAGTGATACCCGAATTCGTGCCCCGCGAGGGTGGCGTGTCACATCACT
>JANIIA010000003.1:36666681-36680327 GCA_027478495.1 Erythroxylum alaternifolium | reverse complement strand
TTTCTTTCTCCATAATATTGAATTATTATCTCATATCCATTGACAAGGAAAAGGCTGACAACAGCGTCATGGGCACACGATCGAGCCAAAGAAGTCTTTCCAGTGCCTGGTGAACCATAAAGAAGCACTCCCTTGATAGGCCGTAAACCCGACACTAGAATAGTGATGCCATTGATGAATATTAAATCACCATTTTATGATGACGATGACATAAAATAGTTGACAAATTAGTTCAAGCAGATTTTTTCTAATTAACATACCTTGCGGATATGCTATATTTTGACGATATAATAGCGTACTTAGAATTGCATATTCTTTATACAAACCACCAAGTTAGATTGATCATGTCTCACAACGGCTTTTAAAGCAGTCTTTGAGTGCTTCTTTGTCTTAGACCGACGGCATTGATGAACAAAAAGAAGAACTTTGATGCAAGTAATTATTTGTTAAGGTTCTTTCTGTAAATGTGATTTTATTTTTAGAGAAATTGAGTTAAGAGAAGAATACAGAGGATTTTCAGAAGAGGGAGAAAACAGAGAAGTGAGAAGAATTCTGTTATTTCCGCTGTTACCTTTCTTCCTCTCAACGACTCTCTAATAACTGCTAGTATGAGGATTTTCAGAAGAGAGAGAACAGAGAAGTGAGAAGAATTCTGTTATTTCCGTTGTTGCCTTTCTTCCTCTCAACGACTCTCTAATAACGGCTAGTATGACCGTTAGTTCATCAATTACAACAATGAACGTATACTACACCGTACGACTACGTATCTAAAAACTAATCTATATTATGACGTATCTATTTACAGTCACCGTTCCTAACTTCCAACGACCACGTTTTGGCCATATGACTCATCTTCTTCCTTCCGCATCGTCACTTGCTTCATGTTACTTCAGCAACTTGTACTACTATCAATACCCTCTCCCTCAAGAACCTTGTCCACAAGGTTCACATCCGGAAATCGCTGTTGGATGTCGTACAAAAACTCCCATGAGGTTGGAAACTACATCGAGCCCGCTTAGTCAGAAGCAAAGAGGACTCCCGCTCAAGTTCGTTGAACAAAATCACTGGTTGCAACTACATCAAAAACCTCTATTCCTTTAAGTGATCGAAACTTGTCCCTAAGTTGGAATTCCTTGTCCTTTGTAGCACTCAAGAAATTCCCTTCAAGTACCACCCATATATCCCGAGCAGTTTTTCAACCAACTGGGAGGAACATACACTCTTCTTTTAGAGTCCCCGTAATCCAACACTTAAGGGTGAGGTCATCGTCATGCCATTCTTCATATTTGGGATTTGGAGTTTCTTTACCATCTTTGTCAATGGTAGTTCTTTCACGTGGATGATTTTCAATGAGATGGGTTATCTTCTGTGTCAAAGTTATTGAGCATTTGGTTTTGCCATATGAGATAGGTATCTGGTTGAAGTTTAACAGAGCACATATTAATCAGGTGATGAAGATTTGTTGGTGACAAGGTAAGTTTTGAGGATGAGGGATTCATGATGACAGAGTTGCTGATTAATATCTAGGCTTTTGTATGCTCTGTAACCATTAAGAAAGATACAAGAAGTAGGGTGTAAAATGTTCTGTTCCTGCGCGCCCTGTATAGGTTCTACTGCTGCCAAAGTTTGTTACACCAGAGAGTTTGTATTTATTAGCAAATCTGGTCCATATGATGAGAATTAGGAGTCATAAGGTGTTCCACGTTTTATGGAGAGATAAGGGAGATTATGTTCATTCAAATATCACCTATCTATTAAAGGAATATTGTTGGTGTCAAGGACTCCTAAAGAGTAACTTCTTCTTATTTAAATGGTAGTGCAATAGATAAAGGAAACTTCCCCTATTTGACAGCACATTCACAGCAACAGATTAACAGTAAATTGCTATCAAGAGTTACAGATTTTGTGGAAGTTTATTATTATCTTTACTTAGTTTTTGTATTAGCTGTGGGCTATATTAATAGCCTTTGTATCTTTGAAATTATGCGAGCAAGAACAGAAAATCTTTTTCAATAACAATTCTATTTTTTATCTGTATTCAACTCAGATTTTACAAGATAAATTACTAAAGCTAGTCATATATATCTACAAGGATTACACACAGATGATTACGCAGAGAAGATTGCACTTGTTGCTGAGAAGATTACGCTTGTTGAGTCTCTTTATCACATATAACTGAATCATCAGTTGATCTGAATCCCCACTCAACGTCTCTCTCCGCCGCAACCCACTTCAAGCAAAGTTCTTGTCTGCGATTTGTTTTAGTTCCCTATCGTTTTCTCGTATCTATTTTACGATTGTCTTGGCAAAAAAAGACAAACTTAGGATTGTTGGAAGGATGCCGTCGTCTAAGACAAAGAAGCACTCAAAGACTGCTTCTTCGAGGCTGTCGAATAATGACCAATGTGCATCTCCCCGAACTCCTTTGCCGCAATCTTCTTCAGAACTTGAATTCAGCGAGCAAGATGCCATCTTTTCCTTAGAACAGGCATCTAAAAGATACCCTTTTCTTATTGGTACATCTGCTTTTATTGGGCAAGTTACTGGTGCTGAGTTGGAGTCTAGAGAATGCAAAATTTGGCTTTCAGAGTCTTCCATGGTCGCTTCCTTCATTGCTCCTGGTTCTCTAGTTTCGGTATATTTCCTTCCTTTCTATTGTATGGCAACCACTGTTGATATTGTGCTCAGCATATAATTTGCAAAGAGTGAAACTTTCAAAATAACACTGTATTTGGGCCTTTTTATGGAATGATCACTAAATGGGAAATTGTGATTGAAGAACTTGTTAGATTATTATCCCAAACCGGGTAAGAAAACTTATCAGTGTTATTCCTTTTTGTAGGTGTCCCTTCCTTCTTCAGGGATGAGGTCTGCAAATAACTTTCCTCTTAGTTCTCTATGTAATGAATGTGGTGGAGAACTTGAGAAAGGGTCTGCGGATGAGACAACTAATGTGGCGGGGGACTACTTTGCTCTTGCTACAGTTTATCCTTCTTCCAAGGTTTAAATAACTGTATCTCTTTTTCTTTTTTCTGTTATATCGTCATGCTTATATGAAAATATAATGCGACAAGAAGAATTCTAATATTGGTCAATGAGTTAGAACCCTTTTATAATTGATGTTCCTCATTTGCTTGGATTTAGATAAGCTGAGCAAATAATGTTCCTCACTTCCTCCTTGTACACCATTTTGTATTGGGATTTATCTTATTTTCTCTGACATTGCCATTGTTTTGCGGAATTCCTATTTTTCGTCTATGCTGTTTTTTAATTTGCAGTAAGATGGAAAAGCATTATTATTAGCTGTGCTCTAGTTAGTACCATTTTTGGCCTTTTGGTATTGAACTCAACATTCTGCGTATATATCCTTTTAGGCACCAAAGGCATCTTTGTCTTTTTAATTGATTGGTCGTGCTTTCCAATAATTGTTTACTAAAGTTTGTCATTATGTTTCAGTTATTTTTCTTTCCTGATTATCTTGGAAAACATAGGATAAGGAAGTTACTTTCTTTATAACCTATGTGTTATCCAAACAAATCAAACTTTCATAAGAGATGTTTTCTTCAGAATTAGATCTATATTCAGAGGGTTGTAAATGGTGCTGGGTTCTGTGTATGTACAACTACTAGTTTCATGACTCAGTTGAGCTTATTACTAAAAATATTACCTAGAAATTTATAGTTATCTGACTTTACATAAGGCCACTAGCTAAGCCCCTTTTCTCTTCTTTCCTACAGGTCTTCAAGAATGGAGTTCAGTTGTCTTCAAACATTTCTCGCGCACTGGGATATCCTGCTAATGGAAGGTTTATGTTTGTTTATCCTATCCAGGATCACCTTCTGGTTGATCATTCAGATGGGAAGAATAAACCACATAGAACAAATAGTTGTTCAGTTCACAATTGCACGGAGTTGTATCTGGAGCTTATTCCTTATAAGCCTGGGGTAAAGAGGAAAAACACTATGAAACCCTTGCTAGAAGTTTCTGCTGGAAAAACTTGCAAACAAGCTGAAAACGGTGTAATGTCACCCCCTAGGACACCTTGTCAGCCAAAACATGTTTCCAATGAACACAGTCAATTAGATTCACCAACATGTGAAGGAACAACTTCCATTTCATTAGAACCACTTCGTCCATATGGTGACTTGTTTGATATCAAAGAATTGTTACAGGATGAAAGTACCAGGCATCTTCTACAGACCTTGGCTGCTTCATGGTTGCATTCTCGTGTTGTAATTTGTGGAAATCATGTTGCGATTCCATTACTAAGGGACATCTGTATTTTCCGTGTCACAAGTGCAAAATTAAACTCCTCAAAAGACACTAGTAAAGAATTGAGGGGAGATAGTAGTCATATATCGGGTCCCCCAGTTTTTGACTTGGTAAAACCTGAGAAAGATGCTTTTCTTATAAAACATTCGACACGAGTCTATTTGAGTCTACCAGCAACATTATCAGTTGAAACAATTCAGAGAAGAAGTCTGTCATGCGTAGAAGTTGATAGTGAGCATTTAAAAGCCATTGTGGGACATGATCAATCTAACTTGGGTGGTTTGGATAAAGAATATGCAATTCTGAAGGACATTATTATATCGTCAAGAAATAGCATGTTGGCAAGGTATGTTAATTAGATAGAATATGCTTGAACTGATTTGTCAACTATTTTGTGTCATTGTCATTCCCTTTCTCATTTTTGTGAACATGAGATTAAAGTGAACGTTAAAAAGTCCATAAGTAATTCATTTTGCTAGAAGTGACTTGCTAGAACTGCTCAAGCATTAGAATCATACTACATATACAGTCTGTATCATCATATTCACAGATGCTTGAAAACTTTTGTGGGCAAAGTTTCGTTGCTGAATGGTGAATGTGCTTAAAGTGGTGAAATATGCCCTCTAGTGAAATTTGAAATGTATTGAAATTCTTCCTCGTATTAGCAATACAATAAAGAACCCTTGGCACCTTGGTCACTCGGATTTTTAGGCTTTGACTGGTATTTGAAGCACTTTTGACTTATCTTTTTTGTCCATTTTGCCAATTACTTTTATCTGGCCTTTAACTAGAGATATAGCTTTTCATCAGTTCAAATGAGGATGATTTCATTTTACTTCATTTCACCATGTAATTGTTTGTCTTTGTGTACATTGATCAATGTCATGTCACTTACGATGTGTTCTTAGAGGTAAGATCAAGATAATTACTTTTCTTTACATTCATCATTGAATGGAAATATCCTAAAGTAATATTCAGGGAGCTTTTGAAATTCCAAGGTTTAAATGTTTTTGGTGAGCAACACATTGCATTTGACATTTTGTGCTTACTAATCTGCTTTACCAAATTTTCATCATTGGATGGTGTTTTAATGTTCATCATTGGCATCACTATTCTAGTGTTGGTTTACGACCTATCAAGGGAGTGCTTCTTCAAGGTCCACCTGGCACTGGAAAGACTTCTTTGGCTCGATTGTGTGCCCATGATGCTGGTGTCAACCTTTTCCTTATCAATGGACCTGAGATAATAAGTCAATATTATGGAGAAAGTGAAAGAAAAATAACTGAGATTTTTGATTCAGCCAGTAGAGCAACACCTTCAGTGGTTAGTTATTATATTTTCTGGGACACTAGCAATTTTTTATTGAATTCTTGTAGATTATCTCAACCAACAGTGTGATGTTAGATTTTTTTTCAAACAAACTGTTGGATGGATTTATCTATTGAAATTGTTTTTGTGGACTGAAATTTATTTATCTTCCAAATTTAATTACAATTCTTGCTAGTATGGACATTAATAAGCTGCTTGTTTTTGTCGCGGTTAAATACAACTGTGATGTTCATTTACTATGTACTTATTAGTGACACTTTCTACCGCTAAGTAGGAGTTGTTCACCAAGCCACATATCATACCGAAGCTGTTAGGTCATTATTACATGTATCAGAAATCATTTTATTTTGAATCTTCAAAAAGTTGCATACTGGTAGGAGTGCGAAAGATAAGCAGTTTATATTTTATTTTATAAGTTATGGTTATGGATGGGATTTCACAACAAAAAGTTGCTTTGTGTTGCGGACAAACTTGCCATGATAGGAGGTTACGTGTTTAATCTTTTGGTTGTAGCTGCCAAGAGATTTTGTACTCAAGGCTAGAGTTCTTAAGCTGTGTACAATAGTGAAACATATTGCCTTCATTTTAATTTGTTCTTGTTAAATGGATATGTGTCAGAATTGTGAGCTTAGATTAATTTCGAGTATGGGTGGCTAATCGATAATTATTCCGCAGGTGTTTATTGATGAGTTGGATGCCATTGTACCTGCAAGGAAACATGGAGGTGAAGAACTATCTCAAAGAATGGTAGCCACGTTGTTGAATTTAATGGATGGGATTAACCGAACTGATGGATTCCTAGTAATGGCTGCAACAAACAGGCCTGATAGTATTGAGCCTGCACTGAGACGACCTGGAAGATTTGATAGGGAAATTGAAATTGGTAAGTAAAATGCTTTCTTTCCAAGAGTTGTTGGTCTTTCATTTTTTAATATGAGAATTTCAAATTTCCAGTCTGAAGCCTTGTAAATAATGAGATTTTGACACTTCTTGTTAGGACGGTTTTCAAACATGCTAAACTTTTATTCCTAATAGATTTAAATTTGATTTTTAGCTCTTTCTGATAATCTTTATGAGCCCGATACATATCCCTATCTTTTAGTTCTCTGTATTGTTTTTGACCCTTGAATAACTTTGATGATGGTGCCAGCAATATTGAGTCGATACATGATAAAGGACACATCCATATTACTAATCAGAGTGGACTCTAGTTCCAAAATGATTAAAAGAGACAAGTAAAAAGACATGGTAGAGAATTGGTTTATGAGGGTAGTAGATAAGATTGGATGTAGTCTTTTAATGTCATATATCACTTTGTGTTTCAAGATATTGAATTATTTGTTACCAAATAGAAGAATTGTGAACCGTTTATGGGATGTGATGACTAGAATTAGATGTGCTCTAAAGTTTTTCATCTAAGCAAAATTCATTTCCTTTTTCCTTCAGGAGTTCCATCTCCCCTGCAACGATGGGATATCCTCAATGTTCTTCTTAGCAAGAAGGAACATTCACTCTCAGATGTGCAAGTGCAACACCTTGCCATGGTCACACATGGTTTTGTTGGTGCTGATTTAGCTGCCCTCTGCAATGAAGCAGCCTTGGTCTGCCTTAGGCGCTATTCCTACAATATCAAGAATGGCTATAGGACAAACACTAAAGAGCCATCTTTGATGGAGGAGGAAATGTTGACAATAAGTTTTGAAGATTTTGATAAGTCCAGGATGAAAGTGAGGCCTAGTGCCATGCGAGAGGTATTATCACGTTTTAATTATATGTTTTTTTCAAACTGTATACTTTAATATTATTGAAGCCATACAATACTGAGGTCCACAAGATGTTGAGAATCATAATATAAGTGAATGCTAATATCTAGTCACCTTTGTATGGAAAAAAATCAGATGATAGTTGGACATTTTAACAGACTGACACGTAACTTGAATTTCATTAGTTTAAAAGTTAAATGCATAGTAATAGATATCATATATGCTATAGACCCATGAGCATTCCTGTCTCTCTACATTGTCAACTTCTTCTGTTTGTTATGTTAATCTCATAAATTAACCAAGTCAGTCAATTATCTGTCCTATGTTATTGGGCAATTATAAGATGTTTTAACATACTAAATTGCATCACTGCTGCAGTTCATTAGTTGGAAAGACAAAATCTTGAGTGATACTAGGCAATTTTGTTTTTGAAAAGTTTAACTAAGGCCTACTGCTTTATAAATTAGCCTATATTATCTGCAAAACCTCACTCTTAGCTTTTGAAGTTAGACTTCACTAGCTTCGTATACCTTTTTCCTCCACTTTTTTTATTAGTTTGTGTTTATCGTTGTTGAAACCAGCTAGGTATTATGCTAGGGAGTATACAATAGAGTTGCTGTTTGATATGTTTTATTACTCATCTGAACCAATTTTATTAATTCTAGATGACAGTTGAAGTTCCCAAAGTTAATTGGGAGGATGTAGGTGGCCAAAGAGAGGTAAAAGCTCAATTGATGGAAGCAGTAGAGTGGCCTCAAAAGCACAGGGATGCGTTTGAGCGCATTGGTACCGAGCCCCCAAAAGGGATCTTGATGTTTGGCCCTCCTGGTTGTAGCAAAACTCTTATGGCACGTGCAGTTGCTTCAGAAGCAGGACTGAATTTCCTTTCTGTCAAGGGTCCAGAGCTTTATAGCAAATGGGTTGGTGAGTCAGAGAAGGCCGTAAAATCCCTCTTTGCAAAGGCTAGGGCGAACGCCCCATCAATAATTTTTTTTGATGAAATAGATGGTCTTGCTGTTGTTCGTGGTAAGGAAAGTGATGGAGTTTCAGTTTCGGATAGGGTCATGAGTCAACTTCTTGTGGAATTAGATGGTTAGTAATCTTTCACTTTTTTACTAAATCCTATTGATGCTCAATATTCAACATTTTGCTACGACTCATTGAGTTTACTTCAACATCTTCATTTTTCCTGGCTACATGGTGTCGAGGGATTACTACATTTAATTGAATTTAAAAATTTTGTATTTTAGGATATCGTATTTCAGGTGATTATATTATTTCTTTGAAGCAGGATATAATCATTTAATGCTTTCCTATATTGTACACTGTTTTGCTATTCTCTTCACTATCTTTGATTTTGGACAATCATTTTGTTAATTCAGGTTTGCACCAAAGAGTTGATGTCACTGTAATTGCAGCTACAAACCGGCCGGACAAGATTGACTCAGCCCTTTTAAGACCAGGTACTTCAACTTTTCTCTAGGCATGAATTATCTGCTACCTTAAACACGTCGTTGATGGAGAAATTTGAGCAGGACGGTTTGATCGACTTCTATATGTGGCACCTCCGAATGTGTCTGACAGGGAAGAAATATTTCACATCCACTTGCACAAGACTCCATGTAGTTCTGATGTGAGCATAAAAGTGCTAGCTTCTCTAACTGATGGCTATACCGGAGCTGATATATCATTAATCTGCCGTGAGGCAGCCATTGTAGCTCTTGAGGTTTCCTATGTTCCTTTAGTCTATACATGTATCATTTGATACCTTGGTTATTGATTAATATTGTCTGCTGTCAGCAAAATATTGATGCTTCAGAAGTAACAATGGAACAACTAAAGACCGCAATCGGACGTGTTCAGCCAAGAGAGATCGACTCTTATGAAGAACTATCAGATAAATTTCAAAGACTGGTTTGCTCTTGTGATAAAGATGATACATCAGAATATCATGATTCTGCCAAAAGTACAAATCGGTTTTCCATATTGTAAACATTTCTAAGCCTCATTAAAGAAACCAAAAAAATGATCCACCTAATCTTACTCTTCCTCTTATTATTAGCCCGAAAGAACCTCAAATATTACTCAGGACAGAAAATTTTCTTCTTTTAATACTATTCATATTTTATGCTTGTGCTTGTCTCTAAAATGTCTCTTTCTTTTCTTTCCTTTTCTTGGATTTTCCTTTCATTGTTGCTTTAATTTGTCAGGACCTCTACAAAATCTGTTGTAAAATTCTTTTACCATTTGGTGGCACCAGACTCAAAATCTACTTCAATTGGGTAATCACAATTTGGCATCAGGACAAACGACATCTCTACTTTTGACATTTGAGTAGCAGGAAATTGTCTACTTAATCGGAGTGGAATGGAAACTACACTGCCTGATTTGAGAGTGATTCCCTTGTCACCATCCACTTACACTAACATACAAGTTAAACACAACCACACATTTTTTCTGCTGAAAGTGATCTTTCAAAGATAAACCCACTCAGTATGTTTTAGGTTTGTCTTATTACATGTGTGGCTACTCACATTGGTTGTCCTAGTTCCAATCCCATTCTAACAATGACATCTTAGTTCTATGACCCACTTATCTGCACACGACATCTCAGGATTCTACGTTGTGAGTCACACTTGAATTAAGGATTTGTGCTGATTAAGGTACTGCATTTTTTGGATTTCGACATACAGCTTGCCTTGTTCACCTTTGTACAGTTGTTTCTTAGCTTGGTCTATTATATGCTGTAAAGGGTTCATGTATAACGTGCGCCCCGCCCTTTTTGCTCTCTCTGGTGATCTAAATCCTGCCACTGAATTTGCTCCCCACCTTCTCATCGATCTTGGTCGTCTGATATATTGACTAAAGCAGCTTTTACTTGTAGGGATGTAGTTAGCTCGAATGGGTTGTTAAATATGGAAACTTTTGTTTTTGTTTTTGTATGGACTTCTTTCTCAGTTTTTGGGAATTTTATTGATCCAAATCGTAATTAAAATCTGTGTATGAGGTGAAAAGGCCTGCCTTTTTTTTTTATGGAAGTTTTCTATTATTTGCCTTTATTTCGGGAGTTTGTGTGAGAGGGAATTTGGGTTTTCGGTTTTGATGGGGAGTGAAAGAAGTTGTGTTCTTTTATGGTTTTGGGTGAGAATATAGGTGAAGGAGAATAATTTCAACAAGAGTAAAGGTGGAGATGGGTTCATGGACAGAAGCAAAGTGAAGATTTTGCTTTGTGATAATGATTCCAAGAGCTCCGAGGAGGTTTTCACACTCCTTTTGAAATGCTCCTATTAGGGTACTTTTCTAGTCGAGTTTCTCATGCTTCAATCTAATTTTCTTGAATTTATATGACTGCTTTCTAATTGTTTTCTCTTTTTGCCTTTTTCTTGTTGAAGTTCTATTTTTTCAAATTTCTTTAGAATGAGCCAGTATGGATTTGGATAGAGCATGCTTGAATCAGCTCATTTAGTTGTCGTGAATTTCTTCATGACTACACTGAATGATTTGATATGGAATAGATGTCTCATAGTTGCGGAATTTTCACCCATGGAGACTATAAACCCACTTATGTCAGTCAAAAGAGAACTAGTTCTTACTTCTATGGAGTTTATTTTCTCTTGTTTGAATAGTTGATTGAGAATCTAGAGATTTGGGGAGACTGACATCTATTTTCATGAATTCATTTACTGGCTGGGCTAGGAGATTTCACTGATGAAAAAATGATGCATTTGCCATATTTTGAAGATTTTTCAATAAATTTTAGCTCGATGCTGATAAGATGAATCTTTTATGCATTAATGATGTAAACAACACACAAAATTGAGGGGTAGGAGCACTTATAACTCTATTTTCTAAAACATTAGTATAAAAGCCTACCGTGAATTTTCCTTTTAAGAAGAGTTATTTCAATTATTTGTTTAAGAAGTTAAATTTTTGTTTCATATGCTTGGGGTTCAAGTTAGTCTTATTGGTGCTTTCCAAACTTGCATTAGTTTATTGCATGCTTGGGTGCAATTAATACATCCCTAGATCGGTGACACTTGTTTATGTTGCATAAAACTTTAAAGAATTTGTTTTGTTTGAACTGTTGCAAAACTTTCTTAAATAATCAGCAGTCTCTTTCTGCATCTAGTTCCAATCTTGATGTCACTTTGGAAATGTTTTACAATTTAGTAGCTTGACACGTGTGCTTTGCATTTTCCAAATGATCCTATACTAACTTGACTACACAGTTACGTCAGAGCGATCAGCTAGGCAAGTAATTGATGCACTAAATGCTGAGGGAACTGATATTGATATCAGACTTGCTGACGTTGACCTTCCAATGAGAAAATGCATGAAAATGTTGAAGTACATAACTCGGGATAATGATCTTCGATGCATTCCTGTCATTAGTAAGCTTATTTTGTTAGATCTGCTTTTGATCTTTATTGTTGCAATTATTTTTTCAAGATCCCAATATTAACATGTTTTCCCTTTAACAAGTGATGTCAGCGCAGGATGAGGTTTCAATAGTTGTCAAGTGCTTGACGTTAGGGGCAGCGGACTATCTTATGAAGCCATTATGTACTAATGAACTACTCAATATATGGACACACATGTGAGAAGGCGGTCCAGGGCCTTGTAGAACCAATCAGTGCTCAAATCCAAATTGACCACAACCTTAGAACTAGTTTCGAATTCCGTCTTTGCTAGCACACTCTGATACATTCAATTCCAGAAACAATAAAGAAAGTGTTGTAGGTGAGAAATATCGAAATCTATAACTTCTTTAAAGTTATGCATGTGAATACTAAATACTTCACTCGGGGTTTGAAAAATGGAAATGGTGAGAGTTATGTATTAACTTAATAACTTTGATTTAATTCTTTAATATTAATTACTAATAATTTATTTTAGTTCATCTTATAATGACTTTAAAGTTAAATAAATTGAAATTTATAAAAATAAAAATGCTTTTAATTAAACATTTTGCAGATATCTTATTTGTTTATTTATTTTTAATAAAAATGATGAATTTCTTTTTGATATTTTTTAGTAAAAATTATATAAAAATATTAAAATTAAATTAATAGTTTAGCTAATTTATCAAAATAATATTTTATTTAGAAATTTATATTGTAGACTAAAAATTACAACTATAATAAAAAGGTTGAAAGTGAAAATTAAAATGTATCTTAATTTTTTATTTATTGTCATTTAATTTTGTGAATAAATTTGTTCTTTTTTCATTAATACTTGATGTGTTCACTAAATCATATTGTCGTGTTATTTTCAATTATTGTTGGAAGTTTGTTACATCTTGTTCTTTCAAGTTCTCTAAATTAGTTTCTACTTCGTTAATGTATTCGATTCTGCTTCTTTGTTTTGTTTTTCCTCTTGAGATGAATATGCCATGCAATGTGTTATGATCGATAGCTTTATAAATAGAGCAGAAAGATGATTGATAGCTTTATAAATAGAGCAGAAGAGTTGAACTAGGGAACACTAAATAACTACCTTATTTCTCTTTTACCTTATCAAAGAACATTTCAGTTTTATTAATGTGTTAAGTTTTCAGCTTGTCATATATTACGTAATAATTGCTCTCCCAATAATTGGATATACGGGTAAAGGAAAGATATCATTTTTGGTGCTAGCTTGAATATTTTACCTCGAAAGATTCTCAACTTTAGTGACGAGGGTCGATAAAATCATTTAAGTGAAACTCAGATCTAGGAAGACATGGAAACAAAAAGGAATCATTATTACAGGTGAACTGCGATTCGAGAGAAAGACCGTACCTAAATGTTTTGTGGATTGGATGTTCTTTTGCTATTAATCACATTTTCCTGCTTTGTTTTAATGTGTTTTATTTTGTTGAATACTAATTAACTTCAAAGGTAACTTTTAACTAGTCTTTCTTCTTTTTATCTTATCTTCAGTCATTTGGTAGTGCTCTTTTATAGTATCAAATTAATGTTATTCTGATGGTTTGATTGATGGAAACTAGGTGAGTGCCTGCCTGCATTTGAAGAGTAAGAGTACTATGGGACTGCCACAATGCATCTTTTGAGTGGTTTTTTATTTGGTAGTGGATACCTATAATGAGAAAGGTAGATATACTAGCCGAACGAAGTTACTTATGAAAGTGATTGATATGCAGGCTTGGTAAAGCTTTTCCAAGAATTAGCAAAGGTCTCTGTGAATCAGAGCTTATTTGCTCTCTATCTCTTTTATTAGAGACTGTAGTATATATATACATGAATAGGTTTACAGAATAGGATAGAAAAATCTGTACAGATA
>JANIIA010000003.1:36586434-36639434 GCA_027478495.1 Erythroxylum alaternifolium | reverse complement strand
ATTTCACTCTCTCTCTTTCATTTTTTTGCAAATTTTCTTCTAATAATGGCTCCATGAAGGATGATGAGGGGTAGGCAATCGGTCGACGAGCTTCGCATTCAAGTTTCTGGTGAAGGAAAAACCAATTTAGCAACAGTCTATCAGGCCCCATTTCTGATTTACTCAAAAAAAGAAGGTGCACATTTTCGTGACTTTAGGAGTAGAACACTAGTTACTCCTAGGTATTTTGATTTTGAAGTCTTAGAAAATATAGGAGTGAGATGTCGACTTCAACAATTAGCTGCGAATATAGGGTGGAATAGATTTGTTCGGTGTGACGTGCCCATTTCTGCCACTATATCTTTAAAGTTTTTTTACAATAGTTAGGTATAACTCTAAGATGGATTTGTTTTGGTTTAGGCTAGGTGGCAATGTTTTTAAATTTGATTACTCTGTCATGTGTGAATTGTTTAATTTGTCAAATACAAAAGTTTTAGATGATCATTCTGATTTTGATGTAGATTCTTATTGGAACACTCTGACGGGTGAAACCCATTTTGATTCACGTAATGCACCAAACTCTCTAATTAGGAGTGCTAAATATTTGTTGTTACATAAATTTATGTGCCTGACTGTGTTCAACAAAATGGAAATCAATAAATGCTCAACTAAAGAGCTTTTCTTTTTATGGTGTATAGACAAAAAGATTAAAATCAACACTCCTTATAGGATTTTTTGATCATTAGTGAGTGTGATTAATAAAAAGAATATGTCTTTTAGGATGACCTATATTGCTTCTGCCTTGGGTGCATTTTATAATGTTAATATGGATAATCTACATATTGCTCCCCATGACATGTTTGATATAGTTTATTTGAGACACGCTGAGATTGTGGAAGTCCATTCCATGGAACTTCGCAATTCTCAGAAGCACATTGTAGTGAGGAGCAAGAGGGGTGCCAGGGTAGACATAGACCAACCCTTTACATCCAGAGCAGCTACAGAACTAGAGAGGAAACAGTAGCAGAGGAACTGAGGGAACTAGCAGCGACTGATCGATATCAATTGATTCTTAGCCAAATAGTTATAAATCAACAACAAATGATTTTTCAGCTCAATGAACTCGGCACATAAATGCTGCAGGTTCATAAGGCACAGCGTATTTTGAAGAGAAAGTTCCTTAACTTCTGTCGGAGGATCAATTTGAAGCTCCTACACCATCATCGTCATCGTCATCTTCGGAATAAGCTTTCTTATCCCTTAAATTTTTAAATTTTATTATGTCTTGTGTGTGATTGCATTTCTTTTTATGTGTATTTGGTTTCATATTATTTGTTTGCATGCTATGTTTTTTGTTTAGTTCTAATTTCTTTAATTTTGGTTTGACTTCAGTATCTTCTGTTTGCTTTAATATCATTCGTTTGTTCTAATTTCTTTTGCTTGGTTTGTTTTCATTTTTTTGTATGGTTTGATGTCATTTCCCTTTATTCGGTTGTTGACTTGTCATATTGAGGGCAATGTGATCTTTAAGTGTGGGGAGGTGACATCAAAGTTCTTAGTTGCAGTTTTTTTATTGAATAGGATGCACATTTAGGCATATTGGATGTGCTTTGTGTTAGCAATGGAACCACATTTGAGTCACTCTGATAAATATTACCATGAAATTATGTCATGTCAGTTGGAATTAGATTGAATGCATGCTTGAACTCGGATTAGGCTACTTGAGTAGAAAGTGAACCATATAGAGTGATGAAAAGTAGTTAGTTACATAAGCTTAGTCAGGAATTGACATTTAAACAATGAGGTAGTGTAGAGATGCACAATGAGTTTTCAATTGAGCCAAAGTGAGGATTGAGCCATGTGACTCCATCTGTAGTCATTTCATTTCTTTTTTGAGTGTACTTCTATAGTTTACTACCTTCAGAACTTGCTTTGAATCGGTTTGAGTCTACTGGATGCATGTTTAATAGAGATGATCTAGGCCCTTTTTTATATTAACCCTTGGATTAAATGACCTACCCATTAATTATCCCTTGCTACCCCCGTTGAGCCTTAACCTTTTGTTTGTGAAACACCTGAAATTTTAAAACTTTAAAACCCATTATCCTACCCTTTTCAGAAACTTAGTAGAGTATTAAGTAAAATATTAGTTGGGATTGTGTGAAATTTTTACTGGGACAAATTAAGTTCATTTCTACCTGTGGACTACATTGTATATAGTGATAGCTTTGACTCATAGTTCTTCTATATAAAAATAAAAAGAAAGAAAAATAAAAAAATATGCAGAAGAAAAATAAAAGAAAAGAAAAAGGAAGAACAAGTGAATAGCATCAATAAGTGCAGAATATTAGTTATATTTATATGTCTAGTAGTTATGTTTAGTTATCCCATTTTTTATCTACTTTGTACTTTACTTATGCTTGTGCTTAACCCTCTTTCTCCTCTTTTGACCCACTTTAACCTTTACCACATTACAACCTTAAACAAGTCCTTTTGATCTATTTATGCATGTAATCATTTTAGAGGAGAATTAGTGTATTAGCTAGCCTATGGTAGTGTAGTTTCCAATAGGAAGTTTGAGTGAAACACTAACTCTTAAATACTTAAGCGAAAGGAGTGGAAACTGTGAGGAAGATTCATTTATGCATCTTTACTTATCTTTGAGGGATTGTGCCTATTGTGAGTTTGCTTATGTACACCAATGAAAAAGTAGTCATCATATATGCATTAACTTGATATTTGAGTTGGCTTGAATTTGAGGGATTGTATGGTTTGATCTATATGAAAATGAAGTGGTATAATTGAGTTGTTATATTTATTTTGCTTGAGGACACGCAAAGATTCAAGTGTGGGGATGTTGATAGGTGTGCATCAGGATATGTTTTTATAGGTAAATGGCATGTGTTTTCTAGCATAATTGTTGTTTATTGTTCTAGTTTGGGATTCATTTTGCATGATTTCATTAAGTTTCATTTTCAGTGTTGTTCTTGTGTGTTTGATGCTAATTGAGGGTAAGAATTGATTTTTTTTGTAGGAAATAAGAGGGAGCAACTTGGAGGATGAGCAAGAGATTAAGAAAGAGAAGACAAGAGGAGTTTATCTGAGACAAATTCCCACGTTCGTGGGAATCAGGCAAATTCCCATAGATGTGGGAAATCATAACAGAAATGATGAGTTGTTCTTTTTATAATTCCCATGCTCGTGGTAATCATGCAGATTCCCACGGGGGTGGGAATTATAATCCGAGGCAATCTGTGAGGCTTCATTAAACCTAGGATTTTTGGACTATAAAAAGATCATTAAGCCTCCATCTTTAAGATAGATGACACCCACATGTAGAAACACCATCCTTGGGTGAAGAACACATGTTTGGTGCATCGAGAAAGGATTGAAGACAATGATCATCATCAAGATTGACAAAATATCATATCAACACAAAAATTCCAGATTTTGGCAAAGAAGAGAAGGAGTCTTATATTCAATTTAATGTCACCTTAATTTCTTCCTTTCTTTGTAAAAATGGTTTATTTGATTGTTGATGATGTTATGGAGACCATGTTAAACTAATTTCATATTAGGGATTGCTTTTGAATTATTTTGTCAAAACTCATATTTTATTGGATTGAATGAAGTGTCTTTGATGATTGTTGTTCTTATTTTTCATCTTGCAACAAATTGAGAGAGTGAATGAGATGAGATTTGTGTAGGATTGTATAATGAGAGTTGGTGACTTATAGACTAGCAAACATTATATTAATTGAATAATTAAAAGAGAGGTCTCGATTAGTCAATTGATCACCCATAGGATAGCTTAATAACTAGTTGAATTGGTAGAGTCATTAGGTAGGTTGAGAGATCGTTCAATCGATTCTCATTAGTTCGATTAGGGCAAAATAGTTACATCTTGAGAGAGGGTTATTAGTACTTTCTAAAATCTAGGGTGAGATAGAATTTAATCAATAAAATAGAAGGGAGAAAAAATAAAGAAAAAGTAATCTCTAGCATTTAGGTTCTTGAATTTAGATTTTTTGCAATTACGTATTGTCTATTGTTTACATTAGTCTCTTTTAATGTAAATTTAAATTTTCAGATTATTTGCATTTCATAATTTAGTTCCTTAAACAAAGTTGTGCCTAAATTAAGCGGTGTTTAGGCATCAATCCTTGTGGGATTGATATCTACTCTTTTTACTATAGGTCACAACCCGTGCATATGACTTTTGAGCGTAAAACAAGTAGATAGGTTTTACCATCAACAACTCCTTAAGTTAGATTGAATTAATGGACCCTCTCTACCCCAGTTGTCATGAAGTATTGAAGCTCTTTGACCATTACCTATTATGTATTTTATGCGCATTGAAAGGTTCTCTCATAGCCTTAATAATTGTATCATAAAGGTTAGAATAACTTGGATAAAACTACACTTCCCAGAAGCTCCTCCCCATTAGAAAATAAGCATACCTTATTGCATAAACTTATTGAAATGACTCCCAATCCCCCCTCCTCTTAAGGCTTACTGACTTCTTTCCTACTGCATTGACCTGATTAGTTCTTCTCCTACCCCATACGAAATTATAAATCAATCTTTCCAAGGTTTTTTTTTTGGAAAATGAAATTGAATTAAACTAATATTGACAAAACTGGTTGAAAATACAAAAGCTCTCAAAATGAGAGTTCCATAATCAATTGTAGGATGCTTTGTTAATTAACATCCACTAATTGTTACAAAACACACCCTAACTAATGCTCTATATATCCGTACATTTTAAATCTAAGGATAGCTTATCACTAAGGGTGTTGATGTGAAGTCTGATGGCAGTCTTTCTAAAGATTTGATTAAACCTTTTAAGAGGAATATGTGAGCTAACTAGTATACTTATAACTAACTCAAAAGTGACTTAATCAAAACAAGCATGCTAGTATAAGACAAATGAGTGTTACACCAATTACTCAAGCACTCTTTCTACAAGTGGGACATTCTCCCTATAATGCAACCTCCTTATGGATAGGGGATCCAAAGATAGGTGGAAGGTGGCACTTTGACTTGTAGTACTAAATTCCTTAAAATCCAAACTGTTATTTTTTATGCTCTCCCAGATACTATTAGATGGATCATGTTATAATTCACCTCCAAACCTAATAGGCCTTTGAAAGGGTTTAGAATAGTCACTAAGATATTAATAGATTTATCATGAGTCTTAGAGGAAAAAAATAGATCATCTATAAAGGAGAGGCTAAATAATCCAACCTCTTTATATTTGCTATAAAAGCAGAAGCTGAGGTTTAGAAAAATATGATGCTTAACTAGTTTCATTAGAATCTTCTTACATAATATGAAGAGATAAAGGGAAGGATCCCTTTACCTCATTTAAAGAGATTTTTTGGTTTTCCATTCATTATTACATTCATTATGCATTCCTTGATCCACCTTTTAAATTTCCCTAAAAAGCCAAAAACTTCCAACATTTACAATATAAAATCCCAACTTAGGAAGTTATATGCGTTGCTAAAATTGACTTTCATTGCATAATTCATAAGGGATTTTTTCCTTGAATAACTTTTAAAGAGGTTTTAGGTTATTAAGACATTATCTCTTATTTTTCTTCCCTCTAGAAATGCACCTGTGAATTATTTACCACCTGCTTTAGCACTTTCCTCAGCTTAGAAGCTAACAAATTTGAAATGATTTTGTATTAGAAACTACAAAATAGGCTTTGACTTTTATACTCTCCTAAAGAGATAGGATTATAGGACTTAGTAATTAAACATATAAAAATCTTATTTATCTCTTTAATAATTTTGCCATTCTATAAAAATTCTATAGTTGTATCTATCACTAAATCCATGAGCCATGGCCATGCCTTTTGGAAAAAATAGCCATTCATTCCATCTAGGCTAGGAGCTTTGGATGGGTTAATTCAAAAATTTCCCTCTCCAGTTCTTGTAGTATAACTGTATTGCAACTTTCTTATCATGACTGATCTAGTTTTTAATAAAGGACCTGAGAAGCGAGACTAAAGAGCTACTTCTTCAACTTGTATAAATTGATTATTAGAAGAACTTATAAGCCTCTCCTTTAGTTCTTCTTGAGAGGAAATGAGCTTTTTATTTCTTTCCCTTTAGGAACTTTCATCTAGTATGCATGTTATAGAAATAATAGGTGGATGGTTTAAGTTTAAAGCACTCACAAACACTGCCTTACTATCTACATACTCATGTAGCTACTCTCTATTCACTAAGGCTTTATCGAACTTTTTCAATAAGTTCCATCTACATGCTTGTTTTTTACTCCAAGAGAATAAGCATCCCTTAATTTTTAGATTTGTGACACCTATCCTTTAAACACATTTCTTAAAAACATTTATAAAATTCCTTAAGCCCTTGTTTCCCTAAACTTCATCTCTATATAAAGTGCTATTGAAATCTCCAATTATTATCTAAGGGCCTTTGGATTTTATAATAAATACTAACCCAATTATCTCATAAGTATTTTCTTCATAAATTGAAATTTGAACCCATAAAAAATAGTTATACTTGCCTTATAATCACCTTGAAGATAGTCAATAGAGATATAGATTAGTTAATCACTTGATTCCAGTAAAATTACCCTAACCTTCCTTGGATCATAAGTCAGTACAACGCATCCATAGTGATGATGTTGGTGATTTGACAAAAAATTCCATCGACCTTTTAAAATGCTCAACTTAAAGACATTATCTATTTGTAGTAGTGGTCCTTATATATCGTATTAACAATCGAAAGATGGTCGAAAGAAAAAATCTTTATTTGACGAGGCTTCTTCCTATGCCTATGAATTCCATTGGATCCAGAAATGATACATTCGAAGAATCCTTTGGGTCTTCCGAAATCAATAGGTTGATTGTTTCGCTCCTGTATCTTTTCGTAAGGTGTTGGGTTAAGTCCCACAACGAGCACAACCCTCATGTTTAGTTGCTATCGTTGAGTTTGGAACCCTGAGCAGACTGTCGGTGATAAGCCGAAGGAAGGTGAGGATGACGTCAAGTCATAATGCCCTTTATACCCTGGGCATTAATTAGGGATTTCGTATATAGCTAAAACGACCCTCACAAATTGCAAATACTAATTTGTTAAGAATTAATCGGATTGAAGCTATAACGTCATCATTTGCTAGAATTGAAATATCTGCGAGATTCGGGTCACTATTTGTATCAATTAAACAAATTGTTGGAATTCCCAACGTGATACATTATTGAAAAACGGCACACAAAATAACAAATAAATAATTCACCTTATTATTAACAATCAAGTTATTGAAAATTTTGAACAAATCCCTAAATTCGAAACTACCCGTTATCCAATAAAGGCCTAAAATTCCTACTAATAAACCAAAATCCCCTACACGATTAGTTACAAACGTTTTTTGACAAACATTTGACTCAATAGGTCGTGTGAAATGCTCAATACCCAAGTTGGCCTTACAAATCATGACCAACCGCTTTTTGGGCCGTCTTATACCTTTCGATTGGCTTATCTCCAAAAAAATGTCAAGACTTTTTCCATACAAAGGATTTACTTGTTCCTAATATAGTTTAGCCTCTATCATTCTTTAGATCCCTAATGGTCTTAATAGAGCTCACTTATTATTATACACAAAATCCTTAAGGGCTGGTTATTTATTGAAGAAATATATACCCCTAATATTCTATGTGATAATCGACATCAAATTTAAGTTTTGGCTTTAGAGCCTTTATCCTTTCTTTTCCTAAGTGACCTGATCTTTTCATACTTTAAAAGCCATCCATCTTTTGCTCTACTGTTTAGTTATGAGACTTGTTTTTCCATCATCTAGGTGTTTCTTGACCCATTTCTAAAGTGCATTTTTCTACAATTTGTGGATTATCTCCTTCTATCATTACTTCTTTATAAGTGATTTTTGTCCTCTCCTATTGGTAGCATTCTCCATAACAACTTCCTGCCTTAGATTGTTTCACTTGTCTTCTATTGAACCTCTTCATTGGTTCTTTCCATTTGCTGAGCCGCTAGTCTCATCACCTCCATGTAATTCTTTATTATAAACTTCGTCTCTATGGTTACCCATTATTCAACTTATTTTTTTGAGGTAGGCTTCTATGAGTAAGTAACTGTAACTAAATCCTTATGTAGGTTCTAATCCTTACCCAACCTCATTAGGGAAATATTGTCCATGAGCTCTTTCACCAGATCAACACTTCTATACAACTTAGCATACCCCACTCTTCTTCTCCTAGTTTTTGTTTCCTCAACATGTATAGGTTTCTAAATGTACCTGGCTAGTAGAGAGATTGTTTTTTATAAACCCATAGGAGAATTTTTTTTAAAGATAGTTGGTATAAAATAATAGCCAAATAAATAAACAAATAACTGCATAAATAAAATAATCAAAATATAATTCATCAACTAATATTCTATTGAAACATTATGGATGTTCAAATAAATGGGTATATTCTCATTCTTGATCCTTTCTAAATTAATTCTTAGCCTCCAGAATTGTAAAAAGATTAGTAGGAAGTAGATGTGTTATGACCCTACTTTTACTCTTTCCTTTGGTTACTTTTTTAGGAAAACTTAGAGACGATATGGTTATGTTCTAACAATAAAACCTCATGTAATCCCTTTAACCTCCATACTTTCTAAACCTAAGTATTGATAAATAGGAACACAGGTCTCCTTCTTAAATAATGTCAAGGTCCAAACTTTTTCTCTTTCTTTCAGTACCTTTATATTTGGAAAAGAATCATATCATTCCCCCATGCTGGTAGGAGTGCATTGAATGGAGGCTCTCGAAAATTCACTTATAACTTATTTCCAACTTATCCTCAAGTTGGCTAGGTGAGGGACTAGGGAATTAACTACATGTTTAGCAAAATTACATTGTGAAAAGAAATGGTGTTTAGAGAAGTCATATGGTAAGAGGCTAGGTTCAAGAGTTTTATTAGAGCGGAGGGTGGGAAGGTAATTTGATAATGGGACTTTTGGGTTGAGGTTGAAACTTTAGGGACTTTTAGGTTGAGATTAAAACTCTATCCTCTGTTGCTCAGAAAAGAAATTGACATGCTCTAGTAAAATGAATATTAGAAAACCACTGCTAAAACCAGTAGGAAAATGAAAGGCAAGAAGTCTTAAAGTTGGAGAGTTACTAAACTACCCTTAGCTAAGGTTAGCCAGAGTACTTATAACTAGCGGGAGGGAGAACATAAGAGAAGAAAATGATAGAGAATGAAAAACTTAAAAAGAAAAAAAACTCAACTCTGTCAAGTCAACACAATTAAGAGTGGATGTAAAACAAAGAAGGAATAGGAAATTGAAAAGGCTTAACTAAAGGAAGAATGATAAAAAGTTAATAGCTTAGAAATGATAAGCGAAAACCTTAAAATTCCTAGTAAGCAGTTAGAGCCTTTTGTACTAGTCATTTTCCCCTTATTATTCCTGTTGGTTCTTGGTTGCTTACTATTGTAAATATTATTGTTGATGACTAAAAAAGAAACATACCCCACAAGTAAAAGGAGCCCAAAATATGAATGCCTACTAAATGTTTAGGTAGAGAATTCATGGATGGTAGAATTCTAGATCATGGTATATGTACACGTTAGGAGTGAGTAATGGACACAATGGAGAAATATGGATAAGTGGTCTAAAAGTTAGGAAGTTATTAGAGAGATACTGATAGGTGTGCATTAGGATATGTTTTTATAGGTAATCAGCATGTGTTTTCTAGCATAATTGTTGTTTATTGTTCTAGTTTTGGATTCATTTTGTATGTTTATGTTAAGTTTGATTTTCATTATTGTTCTGTTAATTGAGGGAAAGAATTGACTATTTTTAGGTAGGAAGAAGGAAGGAGCAACTTGGAGGGTGAACTAAATATCAAAGAGGAGAAGAAATGAGGAGTGAATCTGTGACAAATTTCCACGTTTGTGGTAATTCATGGGAATCACGCAAATTACCACATCACCTGGGAATTACAAAATAAAATGAAAGATGCATTTGTGACAAATTCCCATGCTCATGGGATTCGTGTCAATTCCCACGAGCATGGGAATTACAATCCGAGGCAATCTGTAAGGCTTCATTAAACTTAGGGTTTTGGACTATAAAAAGAGAATTAAGCCTCCATCTGCAGAGAGACGACACCTACTTGCAGAAACACCATCCTGAAGTGAAGAACACATGTTTGGAGCATTGAGGAAGGATTAAAGACAAGGATCATCATCAAGGTTGGACACAATAGCACATCAACACCAAAATTCTAGGTTTTGGCAAAGAAGAGAAGGAGTCTTTCTATTCAATTTTCTGTCATTTTAATCTCTTCTATTCTTTGTAAAAATGGGTTATTTGAATGTTGATGATGTTATAGAGACCACGATAGGTTGATTTTATTTTAGGGATTGCTTTTGGTACTATTATGTTGAACTCTATTTTATTGAATTGAATGCAATTGCCTTTGTTGATTGTTGTTTTTAATTGTCTTCTTGCAACAAATCGAGAGAGTGAGTGAGATGAAATTCAAATTTTTTGCAATTTCGGCATTGTCTATTATTTACATTAGTCTTTTAATTTTAATTTAATTTTTATATTATTTTCATTTTATAATTTATTTTCTTAAACAAAGTTGTGTCTAAATTAAGCGGTGCCTAGGTATCAATACCTGTGGGATTGATATCTGCTCTTTTTACTACAAGTCATGACCCGTTCACTTGTGATTTTTGAGCATAAAATAAGTAGATATGTTTTACCATCAACAAATACTTATGAAGTTAAGAGAATAATGGCAAGAAGTTAACTAGAATGTGGGAAGTGAGAAAATGGCTGAAGTTAAGAAGACTATATAAATCCACCAACATCGTGATAAAAACACATAACACAACCTCAAATACCCACAAAAAATGAGTCCATTATAAAACACTTTGTTATTATTTTCCAGTTTTCTTTACATTGTGTATTCATTTTCATTATCTCAAATTCCATTTGAAGTTTGTAATTTTCCTTTGTATAAATTTCTTATTTCGACACATTTTAGCATCTTGTAATTTAGAATTTTCCATTCTAAATTTTTTGAAGCCCAGTGATATCGTTAATAAGAATTTAGGTATAAATTTTGGGAGGAATTCTCCCTTACATGCCTAAATTTTAAAGTGACGCCAATAATTTAGCATACCTGATGGGACCAATATTGTGTTCAAAGAATGGAAAATCACTATATCTCCAGCCTTGGAGTAAAAAGTCACTAATATAGTAAGGACTGAAGGTTTTGTATCCCAAATGATTGAAATTCTTGAGAAGGTAGACTCTTCTTTTGGTAACTCTCCTACTAGTGACAATCCAAACGAAATGATGTTGTCTACAAAAATGAAGTTTAAAATTGATGTTTAACTTAGTCTCTACTGTTGAGGCAATCACGATATTGATAGAGAAGGTTGACAAACTTTTTATTGCTCTATTATACATTATTAGGCAAAATTATGTTACTTTAGATTAAGAGATCTCTTAAGGATTATAGGGCATTATGCTCTAAATGTGAAGGAAGTTGACAAATGTTGTCGCCTTCTAGTTTCTTCTTCCACATATGAAAGATACGTCCCTCCACATAAGAAAGACTATGTTCCTGTGGCACCTCTATACATTAATCATAAAAATGGCCGAATTCTTCTCTTTTTAGTCTATAAAGGCAATTACCAACTAAAAATATACTTGAAGTTAAATAAGTACCAAAAATACTATAAAACTATTAAATAACAAGCAAAACACACTAAATATGGGTGTATTAATATGGTCAATTAATCGTTTATTAGTAGCTTTGCAAGGATTAATCATGGAGATGTAGAAAACAAAGGTTGTTTAAGATGAATTAGAAGCATTCCCAACATTGATCACTTTTTTTACATGTTATTAACGATGGAATATGCTAAACACATAAAGAATAAGGCTCATCAGATGTCCAAAAACCCTAAAAATATAATGCAACCAACACTAATGCCATAATGGTGTCAAACTCTGGTCATACACTATATTGATGAGATTCGTAAAATAAAAGCAAATTGGCATTGGTGTAATAATTGTGACTAGTGTTAAACTCATCAATATTCACATTTGTAAATTTCTAAAAGCTAATTGTCACTAGTGTTAAAGTTGGAAAGGCAAAAGAGTCATGTTATTTAGTTTTAGAATTTCATTTTTTCTATTTAGATAAAGATTGGACTTTTACAAAATTATTTAGTTATTCCTAATCAAATTATGATAATGAAAATGTTCTTTTCCCTTTAAGACTCTAGTTTTATGAACTTTATGCATGTTAAAGGTTATCTTATTGACGTAATATAGGTTTTAATAAGAACTTAATATCAACTTATTAAGGCAACTTATGGCAATCAAAATCCACTTAAATTTGGTTTAATTGGCTTGTTTGATAGGTCCGAGTTCTCTTTACTTTATTTTGAAGACAATCCTAGAGTTTTAATTCTTTATAATCCATATTTTAGATGGTTTCCCACCAAAGGTCGACATTAATTATTTCGTATCAAAACTTTGGATCTTAAATTTAGTTGTTAGTTGTCCTTTAAGCATTTTTTTCCTTTCTTTGTAGTTGTGTTGTGTCATTCATCTTCCACCTACCCAATTCTTTCTATTTCCAATTCTTTTCAATTCAAAAGTCACTTTATGCATTCCTCTTCAATCAAAGTTATTCCATATTCATTTTTCTCTTGTGCCTTTTAGGTTATTCTACATCCTAGATACATCAAACAGAAAACAAAATTAAAGAAAATAAAAAAAAGAATCAATAAGTGTGCATCAAAAACTTTAAATTGATGGTATTAATGACATAACAGACAGTAACAAAATGCAAGCAATTAAACAAAGTCAAAGATGAGTGGAGCAAGTTATAACATAGATGTAGACGATTGGCGATGAGAGCTTAGAGACATCAAGTAGTAGTACTAATGGCAGCTAGTAGCTAGCATTTATTATAAACCCTTAAAGTAGCTATGCGGTGGTTGTGAGCTGACTATTGGAGAAGAACAGACAGTGGCAATGTTGGTGATGATGGTGCGAGCTAGTCAGTACAAGTGATGGGAGTAATGATAGCTTAGGGTGTTAGCATCTAAGGTTTTCTTAATTGGTCTATAGGGTAGAAAAATTGTATGTTCACTATGCACTATTGTTCTTAATCTATGTTAAAGATTTGGTAACAAAGTTTTAGAGATACGTCAATATCATGTAGAAAATAAAAGGTATTGACATTTTAAGTTGAATAATGTCTCATAAACTTTGATGAAAACTTGTAAGATGTATGTCAACATTATGATAACAAGATGCAAAAGGTTGTATAAAGTAGAGGAAGGATTAGAACTTGATGAATTTCATTTAATTTAGCATAGTAAAAGCATAAATATGGACTACAATTGGTGGCTTTCTATAGATGATAATAGTTGTTATTAGAAGAAAAATGATTGTATAACTTTTCTTGCATATACATGCTATGATAGAAATCATATTTATTCATATTTCATGCTTATGATTATTTAATACTGAATTCATATTTAACATTACTTCAATGTTCAAGTCATGATAAGAAATAGATTTTTAAGTAAAAGTAGTTGATTCAATTTTATATAAATAGTTTGTATCTATTGAATCAAGGGAGGTCTATATTTAACATAAGTGACAAGAATACAAAGTTAGATAACCAAGACTATCATACAAAACTTGTGAAACTTATTAAGTTGAAGAAAAATCAAATCAAACTTTAGTGAAATAAAGATGATGGTATTGAATTTTTAAATTTTATATATGTGATGTATGAGATACTATAACAATTCATAAAAGAATGATACTTTCATTTCCTTAAATTTATTAATGAATTTATGTTGTAAAGTCATGTGTACTATATAAAATATTGATCTAAAGTCTTGAAAAAGTTCAAATTGTTTAGATATGGTGAGATATAAAATTTTCAATTATCTATAGGGAATGAGATTAGCTAACGAAAACCTTTACAACTAAACTACATATTAGTATAGATTTATGTACGTAATATTTATTTCTTTTATATTGTGCCTAGTACTATAACTTACTTTTGAAAGTTCCAATTAAATTAATTAGTAATATTTGATATTAAATATGAAACGCTAAGCCTTTTAAAGAGTCAAAGTAAATGATTTAGGGATGTGATGCTTAGTTGAAGCATATATCATCCACTAAGTTTAGAACTAAATCAAATAATAGGTGATGAGAGATCTAAAAGGATGGTTATAATCTTACATACCCATTAAACAAATTGTTTGTTTCAATGTATACTTATAGAAGAATTATTCATACGATAAGTAGTGGGAGTAAGATGAAGTTTGAAAAGTTTAAATCTCATGGCAATAAATTGAATTAGATCTAATGCCTTTATTGATACATTTGATGTACAGTTAAAAGTTTAAAAGATATTGAAATATTCACTTTCATGATGAGTTAAAAGAGTTTGTTTCAAAGATGATTGTGAATTTATCATATATATAAAAAGGTTAATGAGAATATAGTTGTTCTCTTTAATATGAGTATGTAGAGGCATATTGCTCATAGAGAGAACGATAATATATATTTTCGATTGTTCAAAATATAATTGTCTAAAAATGACTCTTATTGCATACCAAAAGATGACAACCTAATTTTTGGAATTAAATCTATAGAGATTGATATGGAAGTTATTTACTTATTATAAGTCCAAGTATGTTGATAATGTACTAAAGGTGTTTAGTATTTGAGATATCTGATACTTGTAAAGTATTAAAGATATACTTTATTCTGTGCATGAGTTGATATTAGAGTTCAAGATTATAAAGATATTAACTTTAGAAGTAAATCTAAATTAAGGAACGTTTTACTTATAACAATATTATTTTAAGATTGAAAGGTTCCAATATAGCAATGGTTGCTAATTAAGCCATACTACTTTTTTTATTTAGTGTAAATTATTTATTAGATCAATAAGTTTTTTAATGAACTTGGTATAGTTTCGTGCATTGTTCAGATAATAATATACTATAGAATATTAGAGCTATTGGGCATGAGAAAGAAGCTAAAGTCTCATTAAAAATTAAAATATATATTTAGGAAGTTTCTCTTAGTTATAATGATAGTTAAGATGAAAATTGTTAGATTTAAGCACATGCTCATTATAGAAAATTTTGTGGAATTCTCTCACTAAACCACTATCCCAGTAGTAACATAATCGTCATACGGTGATATGGTATAAGATATTTAAACGATTGGTTAAGTACGAATGGGAGATTGTTGGTTTATGCCTTACACCCAATCGTTGGTTGTAGTTTAGTTACGTAGTTATATAAAGGCATTCTGATGTATATGATAAAGTCCATGAAGTAAATATATATTGTAAATGAAATTACAATGAGATTATAATTATGAAATTTGTATTGCATTTATATATTATTCCTAGTTATTGTTCCTTTGAGACTAGACATTAACAGAACATAAAAAGACTAGAATATGTTATGTTTCTTCCTTACAAAAGAATTAGTTAATCTTGTAGATCAATTATGGAGATAAACAAAAGTGTGAGTGCTTGTTAGAGAAAAAATTTACTAAATTGAACCCATATTAGAATTCTATTTGAAATATTACTTATAAGTCTATGAAATTCTCATTGTAATGATTGTGTAAGTGATGCTTTGAATTGAGATTTCTAAAGTTATTTCATATAGGGATTGCTATATTTTAATACTACTTATGACTTATTTTAGTTAAGGATAGCTCAATTGGTAGTTATGGATATAACATTAACTATATGGAGGTAGTTACGTGATTAATATATGATTCATCACCTTGAAGTAATTAGGAAGAATGTTCAATTGTTTTCGATTAGTATTAATTCAGAAAATCCATGGCTAAGGTGAAATGAAACTTTAAAATAGTTGTCAAATGTCATTAATTGAATCAATTACTAATGATAGATAATTAACATGATTGGACTCAAGTAAAGTAGACATTAATTATATGCTTTTATCTAATCAGAACATTGTTTAAAGAATGAATTAAGTTATATGGAAAAATCATGCACGAAAAGATTAGTCAAAATTACTTTGACATTTTTAAATATTTGGGTGGTTATGATGTATTGTTAAACACCAATCTTCAGCTTTAAATACAAATTGTTTAATTAGATAATTAAATATAAATTAAAGAAGTTTACTTTTTGTAATCATAAATATGATTTTGGGTTATAATTTATATCTATTGTGAACATATTTGGAAGCATAATAAGTCACACACAAAGAATGAGTTGAAAAAAGAAAAAAATGTTTTATTAAAGTTGAACTTAATTGTTAAGTTTGAGAAACTTTATGATTAAATATGAGATATTTAATAAATAAGGACTAATATAAGATATTAGATCTTATTTGAGCATAATTGGTATTTAATTAGAATTATTTGTAATTCTTATTATAATTCAATTGAAATTCTAATTTAATTTTAATTAAATTACTAAAATATCAAAAATTTATTATAAATAGGTTTAGGTTCAAAGTGAGCTAACACTTATTGTCTAATGTTGATAAGTTTTGTGTAAAACTTTCAATACTGCAAGTATGCAGATCGTAACTCGTAATACAAAAGGTATCGTTCCCACATGGATTAATTAGATACCTACCAACTTGAATGAACTTTGTCTAAGGTAATAAAAGATTAATTGAATTAAAATAAAGATTGATAGAATTAAAATAAATTATCTGAAAATAAAGTAAACTAATTAAATTAAATAATCGAATAAGTGAATAATTAAGACTAACAATAAGAATAAACTTAATCAATAATGGAAACTTAGAAATTATTCTATCCTTATTTTGTTTTCCCTTTATCTTGTTGATTCAATTTATGATTGATCCTAAATATCCTAAGGTTTTGATTACTCTCTCTTGAGATCTAATCAAGTAACCCCAATTGAAATCGATAATAATAGAATTGCAACTTCTCGATTCACAAAACTACTCCTAACTATTCAGTTAAATTTGAAGCAATCCTAAAGATAATTAATTCACAATTAAGAACTTTCTGCAATTTTTTATTAATATGATATTTGTAGGTCTACTAAGTTACCAACTTTCATTACCCACCTTGATATAAATAAATTAATTCAATCTCTTGATTTATTACCAAGTATAAGCACAACAAATATCACAAAGCATTCATAAATGTATTGAATTTAACGATAATCCTTAATATAGATTTAGAAACCCATAATCATGCTCAACATCCTAAAATCCAAATCAACATCCAAGACAATGAAATATAAGGAGAAAAGAAAGAAAAATACTTTTTCATGACTTGGAAATTTGAAAATTTTGGAGTTGCTCTTTACGTCTCCTCTGATGTGCTGCCTAGTTATTGGTATTTTTCTTTTCCTTAAATACTTCTTGAGACTTCTAGGATTATTTTAAAGATTTTTCCACTTAATTTAGTTTCAAAATTAGCACTAAAACTTCAAAAGTATTAGAAAAAACTAGTATGCTGAAAACACCGTTCCATGGTTCTAGCATGCTTTGTTCATGCCCTTTCTCATGATCGTGCTTAGGACCACGATCATGATAGAGAGCCCCATGCAGCTGCCTTGTTAGCCACAATCGTAGCATCTTTCATGCCTCAAATTCTTCCTCTTTTCTTGAATTTTTCTTTTTCCATTCAGTCACAAATACATCAAATACCCCTTAAAACATAAAATTAAGATCAAATTCTTACTCTAAACCAATCAAACAATTACAACACATAAAAACATTTAACAAAAACACAATTCTAAGTGCTAAATATATTATTATCATCTAAGACAACACAAAAACACACTTAAACAACTAAAAAACATATTATAATAGACAGCTATCATCTACCCTCTTTATAATAGTTGCATAGTTCTCTCAACTTCTTATGTAAATACTGTTAAAGATTAAACACTTGTGCTATTACAGCTGCTGAAATGAATTGATTTTGAAAACGGTTCGAAAGAAATGATAAGAAAATAATCAAGTTTTAAAATAAGGTAAAATTTATGATTTATGTGTTAATCATTTTATAAAATTTAAGTGATTTTAGCTCTCGAGAAATAAAAATAAAATTTTTTGCTGCTCGCAGAGTGACATTCTACCCAATCTTTCAATAATAAATTCTAAGTGTAAATAGTTAACGTGATAATGGAGGCCAAGTAAACTTTATAACACAAAAGATATCCATCTAAATCTATTTTTCACATCAATTATTGCCTTTGACTCCTCTTCGGTTTTTTATATCAATTATCTATAATCATTCTATCTATATACTCATAAACTTCTTATAACAGAACAGAAAGGCGTAACAAAAGACAACCAAAAAACCTTTAAGCCTCTGTTGCTTGTTCTAATATTTGAGTTTATCGATGTCTGATTAAAATTCCTAAATTGGAACGTGATTAAAATTCCCAATTTTACTAAACTCAAACTCAGACTCTAATCTCCATTGTAAACCTACTTGGATGAAGATTTTTACTCAACAATAGCTAGTATAATCCTTAGTCCACTTCAATTTTGTCTACACTAGGACTTCCACTTCGATTTCTCTCCACTACGACTTCAAACGACTTTGTTAATTGTTCATTTTCTCTCCGTTGTGACACAACATGACTTCAACCCTTCTTCTGTTTCCATGGCTACTCGTGGCATTGTGTGCATTACAAAATGACGTTACTAATTGCTATGGTTTGAGTAACTTAAATATGAAAAACATCATTTTAGAGTTTACAACTAACAAGATTTCTAACAAAAATTGACAATAGAAAAATTAACGTTATAAAACTAATATTATAAGAAAATTATTGATAATTTTTACAAATTAGAAGATACATTAATAATGGCCCAAATTACAAAAAGCCTAATTTATTTAACCTTAATATAAATGAGTTGGAACTCTTCTTAAATTTTTTTTAAACGACTCTTCAATTTTCATGTTTAGCTCATTAGACCTATGAAGTAGATCAATTTGTTTTGGTGATCTATCACAAAATCAGTTTACATAATGCCATATATATAGATACGAACTACAAGAATCAATTGATGAAGAGGCAGAGAAGCTGGGGTAAAAGCCTACCAACAATTACTATAACAGTAAATAGGAAGTGATAATCCTACTACCAAAAAGAAAGAGCACTGTCTAATGTATAAATTTTGCCCACACACGAATTTCTGTGATGCGTGACCCTAACTGGCCCTCAGTAGTTTCTTGTCAGCCGAAGAGGATCTGCCCCTCAATGCAACAACACTCAATTTTGAACCAGTAGATGGCTTTTTCGACCTAATTCTACTTTAGGGTTTCTCTGTGCTTTCAACTTTGTGGAGTTTTACCGATTTTGCTGAAGCAGATAATTTTACAGATTTGGCTCGAGTGGATGTTTTTCTAGATTTTGCTCCTGAAGATGCAACCTTTGCACGGATGGTTGGAGATTTTACAGTTGCAGGCTTAATCTGGCTGGATGCTTTATTCAGTTTTCCACCCCTACTCTTTTGTTCTGTTATCCGAGCCCTGGCAATATCTCTACGCACATTATCCAGAGTGAGGGACTCCAAGCTTTCATTATTCCTTATTGCCTCCTCAATTCTTGCTGCCAACAGTTGGTCTTTTTTGGCAACCAAGCTTGTCACCTTCCCTGTAGATTTTCAAGAGCATATGACAACCAAAAGCTTCAAAACTATGAAATTGGAAAGTTTCCAGAAGACTATATTGAAAACACAAGCATCTTATCATCAAACACTTGCAGGAAAAAGTAAAGGAAGATTTCGCTTTACAGGCCAACAGTTGCAGACCAGGATTAGTTTTCCAACTCCAAATAAATGGATGGATGAAAACACTAAATTGATTTCAAAAGAAAGTTTAAAATAGAAGTGTGAATTCAGGCCTTTTCCATATGCTAAAATAGGTATTAATAAAAAGGATCTGATGGTGAAAATTTTTTCAACATAACGCCACTCCAAAAGAATGTCCCTTCAGAATTAAGATTAGAGGCCATTCTGCCACAACAAAAGTGTCAAACCCTTCAACAATCTACAACATACAATAAATTTCATGAAGCATACCTTTTGCACCCATTCGAGCAGTTCTTCCAGTCCGATGAAGGTAATCGATCTAGAAGTCAAGAATATGTAACACATTAATTATATTTTATTTTCAGCTTAAGGAAGCTAGAAAGTACTAATCTCAAATGCAAGAGGAAAATTGTTAGAGTTAGGTGTCTGGAAGGTTAAGCAAATAATGGAAAATGAAATAAGGAATTTTATTCAAGACTTCAGCAAGAACCTCAAAGAAGGTTCTAATCCTGCCCAAGCCAAATGGCTGATACTATTGACAACCTCCTACTCATTTCTTCCTCCATCACCAAATCTGCAGGAAGTTCGTGGGAGACAACATGTAGTCCTGAGTCGCGTTTAAGCTGTGAAATGTGGGAGACATTATGCACTTTCGAACCAGGTGGAAGTGAAATGTGATAAATCAGTTTACTAAGCTTCTGCAAAATGCGAAAAGGTCCACAATATCTAGGACTGAGTTTGCTGTAAACTTGTTGAGCCACAGACACTTGGTGATGTGGCCTAATCTTCAAAAACACCATATCTCCCTCCTGGAACTCCACATCCCTGTGATGCTTATTGGCCTGATTAGCCATGCGCTGTTGCGCTTTTTGCAAGTTATACAGCAACTGGCGGATGATTTCTGCTCGAGATCGGTGCTCTTTGGATACTGTTGCCACCTTAGATTCTCCTGGCAAAAACTGCAACAGGTGTAGTGGAGCCCTCCCATAGACCAACTCAAAGGGAGTGGCTTTCGACGCACTTTGGAACCCGGTATTGTAAGAGTATTCCACCCAATGCAACCATTTGCCCCACTCCTTGGGTTGCTCAGAAGTGAAGCAACGTAAATAAGTCTCCACACAACAATTTAGGACTTATGTTTGGCCATCGGTCTCCAGGTGGTAAGCTATACTCATCTTCAACTTGGTGCCCATTCCCTAAAAAAATTCACGCTAGAACTCATAAACAGCGGGTCCTTGTCACTGACAATCGATCGAGGAATCCCATGGAGGCGGCCAATCTCCCGAGCAAATAAATCTGCTACAGACTTTGCAATGAAAGGATGGCGAAGCCCCAGAAAGGGCCCAAATTTGCTTAACCGATCAACTACCACCAAAACACAATCGAACCCTTTAGAACGGGGTAGTGCAGTGATAAAATCAAGGGAGATGTCCTCCCAAATCTACTCCGGTACCGGTAATGGCTGCAAGAGTCCTATCGGAGATAGGGTCTCATACTTGTTTTTCTGACATACCAAACAGTCAGCAACAAATTGTTGCACTCGACGCATCATCCCAGGCCAGTAGATTGAAGCAGTGATCCTCTTATAAGTTCGATCAGCCCCGGAATGGCCCCCTTCCGGAGAAGCATGGAACTCCTCAAGTAATCGCGGTATCCAAGCTGAACTTGCGGGCAACACCAAACGGCCATTGTAATACAATTTGCCATTTGCCAATCGATACTTAGGATGGCTTTGTGGATTCTGCTGAACTTTCCGCACCACTTGCTGAAGGTAATTATCTTGTGCAACTTCCGACTCTAACTCTCCCCATTGTGCCCATACTAGAATAGAAATTGCCGCCATTTCTAACTCTTCAAATTGTCTAGACAATGCATCTGCACCTTATTTGTAACTCCCGATTTATAATCAATCGAAAAGTCGTACCCAAGCAACTTCGCCACCCAATTTTGTTGAGCTGGCGTGGTTATTTGTTGCTGTAGAAGGTGTTGAAGGCTCTTGTGGTTAGTCCGCACCGCAAATCTCTTGCCCACCAGGTACAGCCTCCAATGACAAATCTACATAACCAAAGCCATCAGCTCCTTCTCATAAGTCGGTTTTGCAAGGTTTCTCCCCACAATGGCCTTACTGTAGTAAGCAATTGGAGGCCCCTGCTGCAACAACACTGATGCCAATTCCATTCCCTAAGGCGTCACACTCCACCACAAACTCTTTAGAGAAATCCGGCATAGCCAATATAGGAGCAGATGTCACTGCCTGCTGTAAAGCTTCAAATGCTTGTTGCGCCTCCTTGGTCCACTTGAAATTTCCCATGGTCTCTTTGAGCAACAATGCTGTCAAAGGAGTACCGATCTGCCCATACCACTGTATGAATCTCCAGTAGTACCCAGTTAGCCCTAAGAATCTGCATACTGCCTTCACCGAAGTAGGTCGGGGCCACTGTAAAACATTAGACACCTTGGCCGGATCCATTGATACTCCTTGCTTGGAAACTATATGCCCCAGATATTCGATAGCTACTTGACCAAATTGACACTTTTTTTTATTGGCCACAAAAGTATTCTCAACCAAAATTTGCAGCACCACATCCAGATGCTTCAAATGATCCCCCCATCCTCTACTGTAAATAAGTATGTCATCAAAAAATACTAAGACATACCTCTGTAATAGGGGTTGGAACAATTCGTTCATAACAGCCTGAAAAGTTGCCGGGGCATTAGTGAGTCCAGAAGGCATCACCCTGAACTCGTAGTGCCCAGAGTGAGTTCTGAACGCAGTCTTTGGCACATCCTCTTCTCGCACTCGGATTTGATAGTATCCAGACCGCAAATCTTCCTTTGAAAAGTATGTTGCCCCATGAAGTTCATCCAGTAATTCCTGTATGACAGGAATTGGATATTTGTCCAGAATTGTGACACTATTCAACTCCCGGTAGTCCACACAGAAGTGCCAACTTCCGTCTCTCTTTTTCACCAAGAGGACTGGATTAGAAAACGGGCTTACACTCGCTGAATTACTTCGGAAGCTAACATGTCCACCACTTGCCGCTCTATTTCATCTTTTTGGACATGTCCATATCGATATGGACGAACACTCACTGCCTTGACTTCGGACTGAAGAGAAATTTGGTGATCCCTACTTCTTTGGGAAGGCAACTCCTTGGGCTCCCCGATAACTGCAGCTCTGTTAGACAAAACCTGCTGCATCTCAACTCGATGTTGTTCATCCTTCGGAACTAGTTAATCATTCTGCTCCTCTTGTGTAATTTCCCAAACCATGGCTGCAAACTGAACATCTAGTAAACGACATAGCAACTGAAAGGCAATGGATGAGCTTCTTAATGACGGATCACCACAGATTTGTACCGTCTTCTCTCCCACTGTGTATTGCATTGTCATTACTGCCCAATTAACCTTCAACTCCCTAAAGTCTGTAGCCAAGACACTCCAAGGATGAGATCAATGCCCCTTAAGGGAAAAAGGTAGCAGTCGACTAAAACGTCTACCCCCAGAAGCCCCACTGTGACATTTCTACAAACACCTTCTGTCTCCTTCCGATGTCTATCTCCCAGCCGCACTCCCATTACCTCCATTGGTGTCACCTCCAAGCCCAACTGCTCGGCTATCTTCCTTGCCATGAAACAGTGGTTGGCGCCACTGTCCACCATGATGATGACTTCCATTCTTGCTACGTTGCCCCTCAATTTCATGGTGTTACTGTTGCAAATGTCCCCTAGGGCAAAACACGGTAACTCCAACTGCATCAGTTGCTTGCCCTCTCCTTCTACTGTAGGAACCACAGTCTCAACTGTCTCTTCTCTGCAAACGATTACCCCCTCTGGTGTCTCCTCCCCGTACGCTAAGATCATCATGCAAATCGATTTCACCTGGCACTGGTGGAGTGGGTGGTAGGGTTGTTGACATCTGTAACACAAACCCTTAGCTGTCAATTCCTGAAACTCCTTCTCGGAGTAGCACCGTATAGGGCGCGACCCCCTTGGACCGCACTACTGCTGCCGCGCGACGATGCAGATGAACTAGGAGGTAAAGTCACCCGATAAGGTTGATTGGCCTGGCTTGGTGGGTTAGTCTTGGACCCAGGCAAAACCCGCTCCGATTGCTTGGGCCAAGTGGCTCCATTGCTAGAAGATCCTAAAAGCGCCCCAGCCCGATCTCCCAGACCATAGCCTGGTTCAGGCCCTGCTGATCGTTTCCCTTCAAACGAGACAACCCCTTTCTTCGTCAACACCTCCAACTCGTGTTCCACCTCACGAGCAAGGGTCATGGTGCGGTACAAATCTAGCGTCTCGTGAGACCGTATCTTAGCTCGTATCTCCTCCAACCCATTCAAGAACTGACCCGTAAAAGATTCCTCAGGCCACCCCTTCACCTGGGTAGATTTTGCTACGAAATCCTTCACATACTCATCAACACTTCCTGCTTGTTTACAGGCAACAATGGCCTCATACGGGTTCGCTGCTAAAGCTCCTCCAAAACAAGAAAGCACCTCCTGTCGCACTTCTCCCCATGTCAACAGAGGTTTCCTGTCTTGGAGTCAAGTCATCCGGTGCAGGGCGTGCCCCTCCATGCACACTAACGCTAGAGTAACCTTCTGCTCCTCTGGTGTTTGCTGAATCTGAAAGTACTGCTCCGCTCTTCTTCCCCAGCTCAGGGGATCTGTTTCTTGAAGTTCGGAAGCTCCACCTTCTTAGCTGCGATTTGGATGTCCTCCAATGCCACCAGCCGCCTACTAGACCCCTCCGGATTGCATGACTGCTTCACAGAACTCCCTTCCTCTGATCCCTTTCCTTTGCACGTTATTAATAGTAAGTTTTTTATTTCTTCCAGCTGCTGTTTGATCTCAGAAAGTTCGACTCCAAAAACACATGCATCCTCTGTTCCATCTTTTGTTCCATTGTTCCCATACTCCTCTCTACAAATTCCAGGCGAGAGTCCATCCTAGTATTAGTCATTAACTCCCACCCCCCCGTAGAGAATTTTCCATGCTCACCGCACCAAAGTGTTAGTTAGGTGTCCGGAAGGTTTTGCAAATAATGGAAAATGAAATAAGGAATTTTATTCAAGACGACAGGAAGAACCTCAAAGAAGGTTCTAATCCTGCCCAAGCCAAATGCCCGATACTACTGACAACCTCCACTCATTTCTGCCTCCCTTAATACTAAAATTCTCCTGACTGTTCTAACAAACTCTGCCACTCTGGCACTAACAAGCTTCTAATACTAACAAACTCCCTTGCTCACTTCTTAGCAAAGGCCTATGGCCTGAATTACGGGTGCTCTCAGTGCTATCAAAAATCCAATATCCAACTTCTTCTCCATTCTTCTCTAAATGAAGGGCAGAGAAACAAGGGTAGGATCTGATCCCAAATCCACACACTTAACACCTATGACTTTCACTTGGTCAAGTAGCACCATGGAGATTGGCAAGCGTTACAAGAAAACTGAAAAAAATAACTAACGAATGTGCAAACAGGTGTGTACAAGAGAAAAAAATGTACATAGAGTGTAGTCACTTACAGAGTTTAAAGGAAAATCAAACATGATTACATGATCTACATCCAAATCAAGTCCCCTAGCAGCCAAATCTGTGCACACCAAAGTGGGACAATCTCCATCATCACTCTTAAACTTGTTGAGATTTTCAACCCTAGTTTCAAAATAAAAGCTTAGACTCAAAACATTGAAATTCAAATTATAGACACTCCAGTTCTAGACCATTCATATAGAGTGACGCCAAGGTAAAGAGGAAAGGGGCACAAAAAAGCTTTCGAAACTAATTTTGATGTTATAAATGGACAATATTGCCTGAGTTGTATCCAAAAGCATTTTTCAGCTGTTAATACAACTTGGCTTGCGTTATAGAAAATACATTGTTAAAATGCAGCAGATATTCCTAACAAAATTATGGCTGGTGAAAGGTAAGGTTTATCACCAAAAAATGTGTCAGTAAAACATTTAAGATCTAATGCAAATTGCCACAACAATATAACTGATAAAGGAACTTAACATTAAGCACAAATGATGTATCTGTAGAATAAATTAAAAAAAAAGTTGGAATTCAGAACAAACAGAAATAGTAACATGATGGCCATCTCCAACAGGGAACAATAACATATACGCATAGAACTATGGAGAAATCAAAATTTAGAACAATGTGATCCAAGAAACACCTAAGTTAATCAATTTCATATAAGTTGGTAATGGCAATAATAGAGGTTCTCTTAATACTGTAAAATGCATGCTGCTATATTCTGAGAAACCCCACACATTTTAGAATTGTTGTCACAAGATTCAGTGGTCATATTTATCCATATGGAGCAACTTATCAGATAGATAAAGAAATGGCCAGGAAAGTCTAAGTCACAACTACAAATTTCCCCACCACATTCGAAAACCTACTTTGTGCATAACATGGGCTAAGATTGCTTATATAATCAATCCCAACAGAAAAACAAAAAAAGAGAAACAATTCCAGAAACAGGTGTCATATGTTCACTGATTGGTTGATGATTTTACTGGCAATAATTTAACAATAACCATCCAATAGAGACTTCTAGAAATGCATGCAAGTTGCATGAGCTACTGCTCAAAAGAAGAAAGTTTCATGCAAATAAAAATGAGTTCGTTTTTGAAAAATCATACATTTTCATACTGATGTGTGCAGATATACAAAAAAAGTTGTAAAGAGTCATCTTTGCACAGAGGCGGGAAAATTACTCTTTTCTATTTACAGAACATATTTGGGAACTAAGAGGCAAGCTAGGAGCTTTTGCTTTCCTCTTAACTTGATAAATAAACTAAGGTGCTTACTAAAACCTGATAATATCATCATAATACACACGTGTTCAACTTGCAAATACAAAATATTAGGAAAATGAGATAAGATTTTCATCCTTTTACCTTTGTTCCGCTGGCATCTCTCCGTGGTAATTGACAGTGGCAATCTGATTCTCAGAGAGAAAGTGATCAACAGCACGGCTGGAATTCAAAGTGTTACAGAACACCATCACTCTGTTCCCCTTTGCCAAACTGGGCTCAAGAACCTGAATCATCCAACCCCATTTTGCTAAACAATGAATTTTTAACTTCCCAGACTAGAAGTAGGAGTTAGATAAATGTAGATGCTTCGTAAATTCCATTTAAACCAAGAAGCCTAATACAATAACATAACTTATAATTAACTTGCAACTGCTTTTAGAATTCTTACCTTACAGTTTATAAAAGAGAAAACGTGGGTATTCTATAAACTCTTGCTAGAAATTCCATCTAATGTTTTAAAAACCAGATAGGATATCAAACTAGTAACAGGAAAGATTTAAGGAATAGAGGTTTAACAGCTATGAAGAGTTCTTAAACCGGCACATCCTTTAATAAGAATTAATAACATAAATAAGAATATACATTAACACTAATACTTTATTTAAACCATTACTAAATTGGAATATATTTGCAAGATTACATAAAGCATTTTACATAGCTTTATTAACTTAGCATGTTATATATTTCTATAATTAAAAATAAAGAGATAAGTGACAAGCCAAAACTTCAAGTATTATTTAAGTTTATGTCAAAGCTAAACATTTAAATTTAAATGTCTAAAAAACTTTGATGCAACAATTTATAGTTCCAATTGGTTTTATAACCATGCAAATTACATTAGTCCACACAATTTCTACTATCCATGCAAATTGCATTGGTTCGCAGACTCAGGCGAGTAATAAACAAGCTAATTGACCTTATGCATACTTGACTATGTTCTTTGTCATTCTCCTGGTTTCTTGGATGTGGTGTTAAATGGCTCATAGAACTAAGTTTTGTTTTCGAATAGAAATAGCTCATTTAAGCATTTATATCATTTTCATGATATCCAGAATTACTTCAAATTTCTCGGTTATTTTGAGGATGTTATTTACAATTTTAATGCTAAGAGCCAGCAAGCCTATCCCACATTATGAGACTTCTGTTATTTATACTACTGTTTGGATCAGATAACACTTGAATTCTTTGAAATTAAAGTAAAAATTTCCAGGAAACCATGCCTTTGGGACTAATGGGAATTTCTTTGACCATAACATATGCTTGACAATAGAAAAATCGACCAAGCAAGGGACTTTTCTAAGGAAGAAACAGCCATCGACATTGTTAAGGAGGATATGACATGAACAAATCATAGCAAAACCACAGGTATAGAATATATGGAGAAAGAGTTTTGTTCAATTCAAAATATTAAAACTTTGTCCAACTAAACCAGACAGAATGGACAGTCTAATAAAACTAAGGAAATGTCATCCTGAAGTAAGCTGTTTGAATAATAAATTCCAATTTTGTTAAAATCAAGAACAATACACTTACAACACAAATTCTTTTGTGTGCTCACTTCACTATTGCATATGCGCATAATTTGGAATATTTATGTCCTAAGCAGCAATCAGAAAATAGGAGAAAGGATCAGAGTAGTTGACCTGTAGCAAAGCTTCCAGCTTGTTTTCAGAACCTGAAAGCTTTATAAAATCATGGCGAGCAGAAGCTATCTTCTTATGCAATGTTGATGTGCGAAAATGCTCAATTCCTTGAAACTCCTCATCAATCAGCTTTTGAACTGCCTGCAAATGTCAAAAGTTCAGTTATCCAAACACCTCAAACACTAAAATCTCCACGCACAGTAGTTTCTTCATCTTACCAGCAACTACAAAATGAATCTCCTGAAGTTAGATTCATAAATCATGGACAGGGCATCCAAACTAGCATATATACGAGTATCAATACTGCTGACTAAGACAATCAATATGAACTTTCACTTATTTTGTATGGCTTTCTGTTCCATAACTGAACAGAAGGCTTATGGTTCAATCAGAAGTGTCGCTCAAAGACGCTAAGCATACCAGATAATTTTGAATTGTTGATTTGATAGCTAATTTAGAAGATCAACCCTTCCACAGCAAATCAACTTAGAAAACTTCAACATTTACCTAGATTAAAAATCCCTATATGTCATTTCTAAACTTGCAGTACTATAGACAGAAAGGCCAATTGAAAAGTCAAGTTGATGCAGAAGAAATTACACAATGCAAAATGGAAACAACTTGACATAGGAAAAATAGAAGAAGTATTAACTAGTAGGTAAAAATCACAAAATTAGGACATATGGCTGATATTAGGCTGCTGGAATATCAAATTTCGAGACTGAATTTCAGCTAGGAATACTGATATTTCAGTTTTATATAGTTGGATTTTAGTGTTTGGTTACTAGAAATTTGGGCTTAGAATTTTAGGATTTAATATGGCTGGAATTTAGGTTTAAGATGACAGGAGCCTTGTGAGGAACACAAATAATGGAGAGTAGAAAACTAGAAATCACTTCTAAGGTCTAATAATCACTCATAGAAGAAAGCATCACACCTAGTTGAAAACTCAAGTTTGTAGAAAAATTCATAATTGCTTCTTCTATTGAAGGGCCAAGTATACATATATATAGAGTTCTTAGAACCCTTATTCTAGTTAGAAAGGGCTTCTAAAATTTAAATCCTATTCCAATAGAAATTCTATAAGTTCTAAACAATTGAATAACATATCTGAAATAAAATAACATATTTAACTTACTAATACTTCTATTCCAATAAGGAATTCTAACATAATCTAAATTTCATTCTTTATCTTGAATGTCAACTCATTTCTCAATTCTCATCCTATTAAATTAAGGCTTGTGGTTGACTAAATTTTCCTCTATAGACTTTTAAGTTCTTTTGTGTCAATACTTCGCAGCTTGTCTAAAGTGTACCCAACATAGAATGTTTTAATAGAATCATCCAAAAATAACTCATTTGGGGATAGAACGAACTTGATAATTGAAGCTTAGTGTTCAATGTTTTAATAGAATCATCCAAAAATAACCCATAAACTTCATGTCAGGCTCAAATACGATGGTCAAAGGTAATCAATGGAGATGTAAAACATATTTGAAGAATAGTTTAGTAGTGAGGACAACATCATAAGTCTTAGACCAATATATTTACAAATGGTTTCATTAATACAAGAATCAAGAACATAATTATTGTTGCTTCTTATAGTAAGATGCACTAAATTGCCATTGCTATTGAGTTTTGACTTTGCAAGTGCAAGCACAATTTCTTTTTTATTCCTATGTTGTACTAATTGTGCATCTTCATTCAACTCTACTTGTCCTCCATCAACCACGACAACACTATCTTCATCAACAACATTTAGGATATCATCAAGTTTTAAACCAACAAGCTCTGAAACCCCAAGCAGTTTATGGATTATCTTTTTAGCTCCATGTTTTGTTTTTTTAGCTTGTTGTCCTATTCTTTCAACTTGTTGCATTGTTGTTTCAGTTTTGCTATTTAAGTGTTTAAACTTGTTGTTCAATTTTTTCAACTTTAGTTGCCTAGGAATCCACTTTGTTATGTTTTTCTTCATCTTTAACGCTTTGATCATCTCCTATTATCAAACTCTCCATGTCATGATCATCTTCCATTGCCAAACTATCCATATCATCAAGTATTTGAGCACCTTGTACATCTAGGCTCGAAGATTCGAATTGATCTACTAAATTTGAGGAATCAAAATCAGTACATGATTTTTTAACATTGCGTGCTGTGATCAATATCAGTCTCTTCTTCTTTCTTATTACCACGTTCTCCATGTTCATCATCAGGTATAGGTTGTTAGTTGGCATAATGTTTCTTGTAGGAGTTCTTAATTTTAAGGAATGTACGTCAAGGTTGTTCAACCTCTCCAAAGTTTGTCAATCTGATGGGAGTTGTTACATGTAAGTTGGGTTTTGAAGCACCTTGTGAACAAGGATCATTGATGCACAATTTTTTACAATATTCAGAAGTATTTCATCTTGCTCTAAGTCGCTAAATATTCTTCTATATGCCCATCTACTATGTGTCGCCATTGTGAACCAAAGCTCTAATACCAAATTGATGTAGGAAAAATAGAAGAGGTATTAACTAATATCTAAAAATTACAAAATTAAAACATATGGCTGATATTAGTTTGCTGGAATATCAAATTTTAGGGCTGAATTTTGGCTAGGAATACTAAAATTTCAGTTTGGTATAGTTGGGTTTTATTGTTTGATTACTAGAAAATTGAGGTTAGAATTTTAGGGTTTAATATGGTGGAATTTAGGTTTAAGATGACTAAAATTTTGTGAAGAACACAAACAATGGAGAGTAGAAAATTAGAAATCACTCCTAAGGTATAAGAATCATTCTTAGAAGAAAGTATCACACATTCTAGTTGAAAACTCAAGTTTGCAGAAAAATTTAGAATTGCTTCTTCTATTGAAGGGTTGAGTACACATATATAGAGTTCTTAGAACTCTTATTCTAGCAGAAAGGGGTTCCTAAAATTTAAATCCTATTCTAATAGATATTATATAAGTCCTAAACAACTAAGATAACATGTCTGAAATAGAACAATATATTTAACTTACTACTACTTCTATTCCAATAAGAAATTCTAACATAATCTAAATTTCAGCCCTTATCTTGGACATCAACTCAATTCTCAATCCTCAATCCTCTTCCCAGCAAATTAAGGCTTATTGTTCACTAATTTTTCCTCTTTTATTTCTTCTGTAGACCTTAAGTTTTGCATCACAAATCTAAGCTACTTCAGATGCAAATTAGTAGTCAAGTTATCAAGGAAGAGTTATGGTCCCACAATCACCTGGGTATGGCTCAGGTTCAAATCCCTTTGTGAGAGACACCGTCATCTGTTTATGTCAACTTTCTCATTTTAGACAGAAAACTATTAGTTAAGTACTTTAGAAATGGATTTAGTGCTTCTTCAAGGCAATAAAAACCAAATAATTTGATTAGTGGATAAAAGGCATGACTCTAGGGTTGGCAATGGGCTGGGCTATGTTGGGACTAGGTCTTAATACTAAATTTTTTTTAGTTCCAAGCCTAACCCAAAGCCTAGTCAAACTGAGTTTTTCCAATTGACTTTGAGCCTATCAGGCCTAGGACCTGTTGCCACCCCAAATTAAGTTTTCTCAAATATGGATGATAAATTACCAATCAAGGTTAGCATACCTTTGTCATTGTTGCAGTAACTAGAATAATTTGAAACCCTTGGCCTTTTGTTGCACGGTTTTTTAATGGGCCTAGAAACTTTCGAATATCAGGACCAAAACCCCGATCAAACATTGTGTCTGCCTCATCCAACACCTAATAAAAGGTTAGAAACACCAGAAGCCAAACAAAGTTATTACACCAAGAAGAAGCTCCATAAGCAAGAGCTACAAAACATTTCAAAACTTCCTTTCCAACTTCAAAGATGGCAACATATAAAAGTAAAACAAAGATCATGAGCTCACCAAGTATTTTATGTCACCATATACCATATTCCCCTGCTCAATATGCTGAAGAATCCTGCCAGGTGTCCCAACTACCATATCAATACGGTTGCCTAATGAGTCTTCTTGAGGTCTCAACCGACCACCACCACTAACCATAGTGGATCTGAATCGTGCATGATGGCTGATAGACTTAGCTACACGAAAAACCTGCAAAAGAATATAATGTCATTAATTGAAAGGATGAATCCTTCAAGAATAGGGAAAACTCAACCTTCAAGAGCAAGCACATGAAAAGGCAAAAGTAAAGAAACCTGCTCTGATAATTCTCTTGTGGGGCATAGAACAACAGCTCGAGGACGCCTAGGTCTCATAAGCATTCCCAGCAATTCCTCATCCCTTCTCAACAACTGCAAATCCAATTATTAAAGTGCAACATGATGTTTAAACAGTTAATCTAACAATACCAATACCAATACAGATGTAATTGATAGTAAGTCAAGTTTTCTGATTGTGGAACGAATGAAAGTGCAGAGTCCATGAGGTAGATAATCAACTGGCCAATTGTACGTACTAAAGGATCAAATTCCACATTGAGAATAGTGTAGCAGAAATTTAATCCATTGGCAAATTTACGTGGAATTTTATAACAGGACAATAATGCAAAACAGAAATAAATTTCAAGCCCAGTGCCATAACAGTTAGAAAACCAATGCATTGACAAGGCAAAAGATCACCTGAACAAGAGGCAACATATAGGCCAAAGTCTTGCCAGAGCCAGTATGAGAACCCAAGACCACACTTTTGCCATCCAACACAGCGGGAATCCCAATGCCCTGGATCTCAGTAGGCACTTGAATTCCCATCTCTGTAACAGCTCCCATTACTTCATCACTCAAGCCCACCTCCTCAAAGCTACCAACGATCTTTTTCCCATTCCTCGACTTTCCAAAACCATCTATTTGTTCTTCTTCTTTACCCTCAATAGCAAGCGCAGGTTTTGATGGGACTAGGACTTTGGGTAGGCGGTTTTTAGTGGAGTCCTTGAGGTGCCTAAGTCTGAGCCTTTCCAGAAGAACTGAGTGCTTCAAATTGTCAGGTTCAATGGGAGTGGATGCGGAAGTAGCCGATGAGGTGCACAGAGGCCTCAAGTTAAACCCTGGTAAAACCCTTGTGGGTTTGGGGAGTTTAAGAAATGGGTAGTTAGAGCGGTGTTTGGTCGGTGAGGTGAGAGAGAGGACTTGGAATGTCTTTGATGTGCCTGACATGACTCTATGCATCATCTTACCTTTGCCAGGATTTGAATTGTTTTGGCTTACTGTTACTGAGGGATGTTAGAGGAAATGGATACCGATAAGGTGACTCGCTCAAAAACAAAAGAAGACCTCACCGACGGGTCGTTTGCATGTAATATCTGGGCATATTAATAGAATCAGAGGTTCATTGAACAGAAAGGATGGTCCACGGTTACAACAAGGCAAGCCTATCCGAGAAGGCTTGAAATAGGAAGAAAGACGATAGGTGTCAGCCACTTAAACATAGAAGGACCTTTTTGCTAGCTATTGATGAACATTGGTAACCTCTGCCAAGGATTATGCACGAGAAAGCTATATCAAAATAATTAAGGTGACTTAATTAGGTGAGATCAAACATGGTTCAAATTTGGAGTAACTTTAATAGATTACGGGGCATTGATTGGTTTGACTTGAGTGAATTATACTTGTCTTGCGCATTCATCAGTGGACTAAGGATGAAATTGATACTCCATGGATTATTGACTAACATAGTAGACTGTAAGTGTGCATTAGTTAGACATGTGCAAATTAACTCGAAACTTAGTTAACCTTTATTTTTGGATAAAAATTATTAGTGATATCGCAAAGTTAATAAGATGAATTATGGACAAAGTGAGAGAACAAAGCAAATAATGTGTCTTATATTTATTTATCACATGTTTTTTTTAATTTAGGAGTGAATAAACAATAAGTTATGGTACCTAGAGTAGTTAGGCATATAAGCCATCTACTAAGTTAATGAGTTATAGCTTTAGCATCCAAATTCTTGTATGTTTGTGAAATAAGTCTCCAAATGTCTGTAAATAGTTCATTTGAGGAAAAACTTCATTCATTAATAGAGTTGAAATTTTGTATCCTTTATATTTATTGCAAGAATATTTAAAAGCTTAGTTAAACACTATTGTACTTAAACTTTGACACATTTTGGTATGAACTTTAAGTTCATTGCAAAGTCTCTCAAACAATAGTCATTTATGCAAAGATAAAAGCTTCAAACAAGGAAAATTTTCCTTAGCCTATGGATAAAATGTACCTTTAATTTTCCTTAGCCTATGGATAAAATGTACCTTAAAAGGTCATCTCAAATCTTTTTCTAATGTCTCTTCATCATTTTTTAGGTCTATCTTTTTTTATCTTTGAAAGGTAAAAGTAAATTCGTTGAATAAAGAGCAAGTATACATCAAGTCTTCAACAATATAAGGAAAAACAAGGTGACTCAGGCTCAAACAAACAACATAATATTATTATTCTACTAAGGCCAGTTTTTGCTTTAATGGAGGAGACATCCTTATGTAAAAGCCTTTAGCCAAGGTAGCTAATCTTATTTTGAGCACAAATTTGCTATGGATGGCATCAATGTCACTCCTGCTTTCTCTAAAGATCCTATTATTTCGCTCTTCCCATATTTGGTACATGATCATCCTAAAGCATATCTTGAATAGCTTCTTGTCTTCTTTGTGTCGAATATTGAGGTTAGAAACCCATTCCATAGTTCTTGGTCATCCCTTGAAGTTGTATTGGAGTTCAAAAGTCGCTAAGAGGAATCTCCATAGTTTTGTAGAGCATAGGCATTCAAAGAAATGGTTTTTATGATTTTCCTAGTTATCCCACATAACACGCTATCAATCATGAATTTGATCTTGTCCTTTGTTGCTAGTACTTGATAAAGTGCTAGCCATAGTATAAAGGCATAAAAAGCATATTCATTAGAATTCTAGACTAGATCACACCAGGGTATTCTAGGAGAGTAGTCTCTCAACAGTTTTTTGCAAGAAATGGTTATGAATTTTAAGCACCTATCTAGAGTCTAGTATATGGAATCATCTTTACTGATGTCAAGGATACCTTTAGTAAGCATCTGCAAAATATTTTAAATCCACATGTTGAGTGAAATAATAATGCCAAGCTCGTCTTAAAAAAGGTCACCACTGTGGTTATAATAGGAATTATAACTCTTATTACGTTGAAATACCTAAATTTGTAATAGGGGCCTTTAGGTAACAAATTACCAAACCAAAAGTGAGTACCAAAGCCATTACTATTCTTATGTTTGACATAAGACCATATGAAATTCCTAGTTTTTAAGAAACTCTGGAAAGTGTAGGAAAATGTTGGTTTCACCTTTATATTCCACACATTTTCTCCTTTCAAATGAACCATGTGGATCCATTTCACCCATAACTTCTCCTTTTAATTATAAAGCTTCTAAATCCTTTTTACTAAAGGGATTTAGTCATTATTTTAACTAAATCCACTTTAATACCTCCTTCTTGTTTGGATAAATAACGTGTACTCCATATGATGCTAGGTGTTTTCTTCCTTATGGGGGATCCTTTCCAAATGAAGTCCCTTATCATCTTGTCTATCCTTTGCATGACACCCTTTGGTAATGCTAAGTGAGAACAACAATAGAAACTAAGATTATAGAGAAAACTAATATCTAGATTTATCCTTTCTCCATATGATAAGAATTTGTTTCATTAAGCTTAAAGTCTGATCCAATAGTATGGTAGAAAGGAATGCATTTTTAATTGAGCTTATCAATGGATTGTAGTTATATGCACTTAAGGTCTTGGTTGAGATAGGAACTCCCAAGTACTTGAAAGGTATTTGCTCTAGCTTTAATCCCAGAGAGGGGGAAAGATTTCATCATAAGAGACTGTCGTAGTTGACATATAAATGGAACTTTTAGCAAGTTTGAAGCTAAGGTCAAAGAATTCTTTAAAGAATTCTAGTGACTTCATGAATAGAAATATTAAGTCAAAATATGTCTACTTATGAAATCACTAGAATTCTTTAGTCAAATTAAGCTCCACTAAGTATAAGAAGATCATCAGCAAAAGCAAGTTGATATATCTGAAGCTTGTTGCATTTACAGTGATAAATGAAACCTGGAATCCTTGCAATGTTAATTGCAGTGATCCTACGTAGAATATCCATTGCTATTGAAAAAAGTTAAAGAGATAATGGATCTCTTTGCATAATACCTCTTGCAACCTTGAAGATATGTGATAGCTCACCATTACTAATTATTGTAAATGACACTGAAGTGATACAGGCCTTTTTCCAATCTACAAACTTCTCAGGTTATCCAAATGCTAACGTAGATTTCAATATGAAATCCTAATTGACAGAATCAAAAGCCTTAGTGAAGTCTATTTTAAGACACAACTTTCGATTTGTTTATTTGAGGTATAACCCCTAAACAACTTTTTTGTAAGGCTTATATTGTTACTGTTGAACTAAGGGAGGTTCCAATCAAGATTTTGATGATAACAAGATGTAAGTACTAATGAGTTTTAATGTTGTTGATGAGAAGGAATATGAGAACATAAGCATATTGTACTAAAGGATTATGATAGAAAAGATAATGTTTGCAATCTTCAAAATCAAGACCAAGTCAAGAAAAAACCAAAAGGCAACGAGCTTTTGATTTTAACTTAAAAGCTTTTTAATCTTTTAAATAATCTTTGAGGAAGTTGTTAAAATCATGTCTTTAGGGTGATTGGTTGATAAATGATTAATAGACTATGTTTTTAATACCAATATTGAGTGTGTTTTGCTTATTATTTAAGAGTTTTATGCTATTTCTTTTTATGAAATGTAATAGTAATTCATTGATTAAAGGTAGGGATCAAAAGCATAATAGGAACAAAATATAATGGAGGAAATCTTCCTAGATATAAGTCGATATTATGGCTTTACTCTAATAACCATATTTTCCTCGTATTTATGGAGAGTTTTACTGCTATTCCTCTTACTACCAGGTTTAGTCTGCACTGGAGGATGATGTTCTGATAGAGCTATTCCTTGCTTCTGGCCTCCTTCCTGAAGATTTTTTTATTCCTCTCTTACCAGATGTTGTAAACCATTGTTGCCAAATTGGTTTTTACTACTTTTTGGTCTGTCTTATTTTCCATCCTTATGGTAGCTACCCATTCTGTCAATTTATTCCATGAGTGGGTCGTCTTTCTAATGTTGAATATTCCTTGTATTCTTCTCCATATGTTTAGAGTATATTTGCATTTGACCATTAGTGGTCCATTGATTCAGGGTGAATTTACACAACTTACAATGTGATGTTGTAATTGAAAACTTGATTATGTCCTTTCTTAAGAATCTCCCAACTATCCCCAATAGAAAAATGAAGGCATGTTAGGGATTAAGATCATTATCCCAGACTAGTTTTCTCCACTTGAATCTGTTAGTTGGTTCCTTTTGGAGAAATGTTCTGTAAGCTTTTGAATTGAAAGCTTTATCTTCATTAGCATTCTAGTAACTTTGTCCTGTTTTGATTCTTAGTAAGATGGTAAATTGTTCATTATTATTTCCAAACTACTACTATTATTATAAGGCCATTTTCATTTATTATTGATGAGCTTACTAACCTTTGTGCCTAGATGAGTAACAAGTTTCAAATGTTGAATCTCCTTAATTTTGTATAAGGGACCCCTATTATGCCAATTGTCAAACTAAAACAATGTTGAATCTCCATTCCCTATTTTGTGGGTTACCAAGTTTTACATTCAACTCCTAGTTCCCAATATTTGCCTCATATTCCATGACAGTTCTACTTATGTCTTAGGCACCATAGGCTTTTCCATTTAATGTATTATATACCCATTCGACCTGTATCTCCTCCTTTTGACTATATAACCACCATAATTTCTTTGCCAATTTGGTCTTATTAAGCATTTTGGCTGAGTAAATCCCCAGTCCACCTTGGTTTTTTGGTTAACAAATCTTGATCCAGTTGACTTTTGCTTTGTTATGGTTATAGTTTGGTGCATCCTATATGAATTCCCTTAGTTTTTTGTCTATCTTCTTCAGAATACCCTTGGGAAGTGAGAGGTAGTTGATCCAGTATTTAGCTAGATTACTCAATATAGTACCATTGGGAAGTGAGAGGTAGTTGATCCAGTATTTAGCTAGATTACTCAATATAGTTTGCACCTATTGTAGTCTTCACCAAAATTAAGGTACCTATTGCACAGAGGTTGATTTTCCTATTGTAGGGGTCCATCAATGGCCTGCATTTAGAAGCATTAAAATTTTTATGGTATATTGGCACTCCTAAGTATTTAATGGGTAAATTGGCTTATTTCAGTCCCATCTACATTGCTTTAGATGTTGCATCCATCCTGGAGTTTGTTGAGAGGTAGACACAACTTTTGTTTAGGTTACACATCAATCCTGAAACTACTTTGAACTCCTCCATTATTTGCATAAGAAGGTTTATGGATTGCTTTTCAGCCCTATAATATAGTAATATGTCATTGGCAAAAGTAGGGTGGGATATTTTTATACCTTTCCATCTATGATGTTAATGGAATTCAGTACTGTTTTATATGTTCCCCTCAAAGATGGTTAAAAGTACCTCCATACATAACACAGCAGGTAAAGGGAGAGTGGATCTCTTTGCCCTAACCCTTTCTTAGCTTTTATCATCCTTGTACGTTCTCCATTCATCAATATAGCAAGTAAGGTTGTGATCATACACCATTCAATCCATTCTTTAAGCTTTGGGGGTGTCCTATTGCTTTTAGTATGCTTGAGATGAAACTCCAACTCATCGAATCATATGCCTTTGCTAGGTTTATTTTGATAATGCAACATTTCACGGTTGTCTTGATGTTGTATCTTTAAGTAGCTCCTAGAAAAGGAGTATATTGTTGCCAATTAATCTTCCATTTACATTTGAGCTAGATTAATTATCTTTTTTAGACTATGCTTTAGTTTATTGGCTAGTATTTTTATGATGATTTTGTACAGGAAATTGCAACATGCTATAGTTTTGAACTCCTCCATTCTGTTAGCATTACTTTGCTTTAGGATGAGGCTAACATAGGTTTTGTTCCACTATTTCATAATGACCCTTTTTTGGAAGAATTTCTTTATTTCCTCAATCATTTATTCTCCTATAATATCCCAATTTTGCTAGAAAAATCTCCCATTAAATTCATCAGGTCTAAGTGATTTATCAGGGTGATGGAGATCAAAGCTCCTTTAATTACCTCTCCAATTATCTAGTTGGTGATATCTTCCCTTTCTTGCTCAAAAATTTGTTTGATAACCTTCAATAATTTTGGAATTTCCTATACCTCTACTTGTTGCCCAAATTGTTTGTTGAAGAATTCATAAACAGTGTTTTCTTATTTTCCTGATCTAAGAAGCTTTAACCTGCCTCATCTTGCAAGTATTTGATGTAGTTCTTATTTCTTCTTGCTTTAATAAAGTTCATGTAATAGCTTATGCACCTCTCTCCTTCCTTCAACCACAACACCTTGTATTTTTATTTAAGTTGGTTATTAATGTTTTCTAGAGAGTTGTTGTAATTGTTTATCAAGTTAACTTCTTTCTTTCTTTTCTACTGATCATCTGGTCTTGTCATTATCCTTTTTTGGCATTTCAGTAGTTTCTTTAAGGCTTTAATCTTTTCCTTTTGCCTTTATACTATGTTTCGTCTGCTAAGTATTTTCAAGTTATCCTTCACAGCCTTAAGTTTCTGACAAAGTTTGTATGTTTTAATGCCAACAACCTTCTTTTTCATTCCCTCCATTAATGCTTCACTAAATTTGGGATGTTTCATTAGGTGATTGAACACTCTAAATGAGACTCTTGTTTTTGCCTCTAGGGTAAATAAATCTATCACTACTGGGCTATGGTCTAAGGGTTGGTTCCTCATAGCTAGCAGTGTTGAGAGGAAAATGTTATAACTAAGTTGCATTAACCATACTTCTATCAAGTTTCTTCAATAGGATTTAACTCCCTGTTTGTTTATTATTCCATATGAATACATTACCTAAGGAATTTAAGTCTTTCAACCCTATGTTTTAAATAAATTTTTAAAGTTCCTTACAATTCTACTAGGACCAATTCCTACCTATCTAAGATTCACTCAAGTAAAGAGTGCAGTTGAAGTCCCCTGCTAATATCTAAGGTGTCTTAACGCTATTATTGGTTCTAACTATATCATCCTAAAATGAATGCCTTTAAAACTCATAGTTTGTAGCATACACAGTAGATAATGTTATAGGTCTTCTAGTGCTTTTATCAGCATATCATAATGGATAATTTGGTCTGTGTATGTCCAGTTGGTTAGTTCTAGCTTTGAATGGTTAAACCATGTGACAACTCTTCCATTGACATGTTTTTCATGGTTTGTCACCACTTTCCAATCTTTCCCTTAGAACCATATGCACTTCTCTAGTTGTTACTTATTTTTTATTTTGGTTTATAATAAACCAACAAAATCTGTTAAGTTCTTACTTATGAATTCCCTTACAACTCATTGTTTATTTAGGTTTGATAGTTGTGAAATGTAACATATTTTAGGGTATAGTTTGATATGTGTTTAGCCTTTTATTCGATTGCTTAGCATGTGATTATAGTAGAATTGTGTTATTTTGCGAATTATTTGTGTTTTAAGTGTTTTATGGATTAGTACAAGCTTTTAAGCTTAATTATCATGTTTTTGAGTTACCTTGATGTCTTTGTTAGTGTTTCAGGGTCAACATCGAAGAACAGAGAATTTTTAGAGACATTTAGGCTGAAACAACGAACTATGATCGTGGCACAATAGTCCATGATCATGATGTAAGCCACTCTTGGAAACCCCAAAGAGGATAAAAAGAAGAGAGAGAGAGAGAGAAAAAGAAGAGGAAGAAGAAGTGGATCTCGATGTCGCTACTCCCTGAATCAGGTGGTATCTCGACGTTGCTGCCTTCCCGATTTGTCCAACCTAAGTTCCATTTTCTCATTTTCTCTTCATTTCCTTTTTCATTAAAATGTGTAAAGTTGAGAAGGATTGTACGGAAGTGGATTTTAGGTTGATGATAATGTTCTAAACTCTCAGTCGAGATTTTACTCTGAGTTAATGTTGATTTAGTTATTTTTGTGTTTATTGGTTTGGATGTTTAATTAATTAATGTATTTGCATGTTTCGGTAACAAACTGAGAGGGTGAGCCAGATAAAAATGATTAGATCGGACTAATGAGAGTTAGGTAATCTAATTGACCATTTAATCAATCTAGTCGGTAATTTCATAGAGAGAGATCTCATGCGAGACTTGATTATTTATTAGAGAGCTTTAGAACTAGTTAGAATTATGGGTTATTTGTGAATTGAGAGATTGCAAGTTCCATAATTCAATTAGAGTTTACAATTTAGGGTTTAGTGGTTATAACTCGAGAGAGAGTATTCAACCCGACTACCGTCTAGAACCGACATCCTGTAAACGTATAAATAGTTAGATTAGAATTAATGATAGGTAAAAGACCCTCTTTTATAACTTGATTAGGTCTCTTGATGGATTTCCATTGTGACCTGTATTACTGCTCAGTTTAATTCTGTTTCTTGAAATTTTCGCTTTACAATTCTTGAATCAATTTCTCGTATTTACTTTCCATATTCACTTGTACAATTTTTATTTCTTTTTATTCTTTTCTTTGAGCCTTAGATGACTTAAGATTAGGCTAGTACCCTCCTCATAAGATCGACTCTTCAATACTACAAAGTACGACCTATGTGCTTTTGGTTATTACGGGTTTTATAAATTGTAAAACTTGCTTAACAAGTTTTTGACGTTGTTGTCGAGGAGGCATAGATTAGTTTAATTCTTGTAGTCTAAGTTTCTTTTACCTTCTTTTGTAAAAATAGAAAAAAAAGGGGCTAGGCATAAAGTTGACTACACATCAACTTGGATATCACCAGACAACAATGGGGAATCTCAAAAGTTTAATGCTAAAAAGATATGAAAAGAACAATAGTGAAGGAAATAAACTATGGAGAGCGACGGACCATTATAGACATCATGAGGCCACAGCTCAATGCCTATCATAAAGGGATTATGCAACCACCGGTGCAAGCGAATACGTGTGAGATCAAAACATCACTGCTAAATATGTTGCAAACCAACGTGCAATTATAAAGGTTAGCCAATAAAGATCCTGATGCTCATTTAGCTAATTTCTTAAAAATTTGCGACACCTTTCGATATATTGGGATGTCAGAGGATGCTGTTAGGATGATGCTCTTTTCCTTTACACTTAGGGATCAAGCCAAGGCCTATTTAAATTCTCTCCATCCATCCAACATCACAACTTGGAGCAGTTGGTGTGACTTTTTCTAGACAAGTATTTTCCTTTAAATAAGACAATAAGACTAATAAAGGAAATTATCAATTTCTAGCAAAATGACAGGGAGTCTTTATATGAAGTGTGGAAGTGGTATAAGGAGTTGCAAAGGATCTTTCCTTATCATAACCTACCCAATGAATTGCTATTACAAACCTTCTACACTGGAGTTAATCCACCCATAAGGAGCACCATAGACGCAGTTACTGGAGGATCATTCATGAGGAAAATAGTTAAAGCAGCATACGATCTGTTAGAAGACATGGCATACACTAGTTGTCTTTGGACATCATAACGAAGTAGACAGTAGTCATCCTTTTGGGACCCAGGAGGAATGATTATTGCTGCAAATTCAATGACAACATTGCAATCTGAGACTGACAACCTAACTAAGCAATTGAATAGCCTAAAAGCCACATCTTCCTCTTTAGTCATAACAATGCAGCATGAATATAAGCCATGTGGACAAGAGAGCTATATTGCATCTAATTATTATTAGGGGGAAAAAACGTAGAGCAATTCAACTTTAATGGAGCACAAATTGGTCAGGGAGATAGCAATCCTTATTCCAACACATACCAGTCTGGGTGGCATAACTACCTAAATTTTCATTAGTCTAATAATACTAAGATTCAGTTTAGAAATCAAGGGTCACATGGATATCAACAGAATAAATACAATGATTATGATTCCAAACTAGACAAGATCATAGACAAGCTCATAAGTATGGATGAGGCCCAAAAGTGGTTAGAAGAGCAAATTGATCAAGTAACAAGGACTCATGCCTCTTTTATTCTCAACCTAGAGATTCAAGTGGAATAACTTACTAATGTGTTATCTACAAAAAGTGTGGCAATTCTTTCGAGTAACACGGAAGTATATCCAAGAGAGCAAGTTAAGGCTAACACACTTAGTAGTAGGAAAGAGTTAAGAGAACTAACGATAAACCAACTGAAACTCACTCTATAGAAGACCAAGAGAAACAGAAAAAGGATGAAGAAAAGAATGAGGACCCTCCCTATGTTCCTCCTCTGCATTACCCACGAAGAATACCATTCATAAGAGTTGATGACGTCGAATCTTTAAAGGAGCATTAGGATGAAGAACAGATGACAACGAACATCAAGTTTGAAGAAGCTATAAAAGTCTCTATTCATAAAGCAAAAGAAGAAGAAGACAAGAGAGTGACTAAGGAAGAACAAGAGCAGCTCACCCTTTTACCAAACAAACTGCTAGACTTAATAGAAGATTCAAGGAGTTTCATTATTCCCTATTTTATTTACAATTTATTAGTGAAAAGGACATTACTAATATTAATTAGTTTTTTCAACTTTACCAATATTTTCATTTTGATCATTTTGCAATGCTTAACAAACTCTTGAAGTGGTGGAAGCTAAATTGTAGCTTACTCACAGGCTACAAAATTGATGTTGAAAGAGAAGGGTGGAAGTAAACTACTCATAATTGATCTAGGCTTAGCTTCAAAGGATGCAAGGTCAAGTTAATGACCCTAAATTAGCACGTTTAGTAGTTAGATTTAAATTGTTGTGTACCTAAGTTTGGTTTAAATTCTAAAATAAGTTTTGAATGGTTTGGAATGATTTGGATTGCTAATTCTTTTACTCTCTTGAATCACTTATAAGATAGGGAAATAATCTCGGCATTAAGCACATTTAATTTTCGCCTTTGACACATCACCACCTCAGTCACCATGATGAGTTTATGTTCTAACCCTTTTCTTTTCATTTTTGTTAGTATGTTCTTCTTATGTTTTTAATATAATGTGTTTTATTTCCTCTGGTGTGTCTGTGTACCTTCTCATATTAAGGACAATGTGTTCTTCAAGTGTGGAGAGGGTTGTGTGTTTTTACATTGAATGTGAATTTTTATATTGTATGATAGTTTGTTACGTTGCATATTGTGAATTGAGTGAATGTGTCAATGGTTTAGATGGATTGAAATCAATTTAAGTTTGAACATAAACTATTAGGTTGTGAAGAGTCATTAGCTCACAAAATTAGTAAAGTAGGTTCTTTAGCAAAATTGAGTGTTAGCTTATCACCCTATAAGTTGTCACACTCATTCATAATTTTAGGTCTTTCGACTTATGTAGCTTTACTAATTTTTTTCATGAAAATGAGTAGCTTAACAACAAGGTAGGCAATAAAAAAATGTGTTTGTTAATTTTAAATAAATAACTATTCCACTGGCCTTTGGGTTGTAAATAGAGCTAGTAACTAGTTGAGAACGTGATGTAGCCGAGTAATCAGATCGACACGCATCACAAATGCACGCCTTCATGTCAAAATGCTATTATGACGTTCCAACCAAGCAGTTTAATACAAAAACATAACTTAGCTGAGTAACTGGATCGACATTCATCACCAATGTTTGCCTCCGCGTAAAAAGACTAAGTCTATGTCCACAAAATTTTATTAAAAAAAGTTGTTGTGTTTCTATTAAGAACCTACCAAACTTGTAATAACTTGACTTTTTATGAAAACATAATTAGAACTAGTTATAGAGTTTGAATGACCAAAGAATTATTAATGTGTGTGTGCAATTGAACAGGAATAATTTAACATTTGAGCCTTGATTAATATGTATGTTTAGGCTAGAGCTCCTAAATGTATATTTTGTATGTTAATGATTTGGAGTAACTTGAATGATTGTGTTTTAAATTAAATTTATTTCATAAAATTGAAGTCATTGTCTCATTGTCTCATTATTGCATTATGTGTTGTGTGATATTTTTGTGTTTGTTTGTTTTGTTTGATTGAGGACAAGAAAACATATAAGTGTGGGGATGTTGATAGGTATGAAATGCATCGTGTTTTAGGGTATAGTTTGATATGTGTTTACGTGTTTATTCGATTTTTTAATATGTGATTATGGTAAAATGGTGTTAATTTGTGAATTATTTAAGTGTTTTATAGGTTAGTACAAGCTTTTAAGCTTAATTATTATGTTTTTAAGATACCTTGATGTGTTTGTTAGTATTTCAAGGTCAACATCAAAGAACGAAGAAGTTTCAAAGACATTTGGGTCGAAACAACGAACCACGATCATAGCACAATGGGCCACAATCGTGACAGAAGCCTGGGACTTGAGCCATGATCATGGCCTGCTTGCCATGATTGTGACAGAAGCATTAGATGTTGGCCACGATCGCGGTCTACGTCGGGCAGACATGGAACCACTTCTAAACTTCTCATTTTGAGGGATTTTTTGGACCTTTCGAACCCCAAAAGAACCCTAGTTCAACCTTAAACACCAAAAAGCATAAATAGAACAATAAGAACAGAAAGTGGCAGCTTTACATTCAACCACTTTTGGAAACCCTAAAGAGGAGAAAAAGAAGAGAGAGAGAAGAAAAAGAGGAAGAAGGAGGAAGAAGCAGTGGATCCTGACACTGCTGCTCCCTGAATCAGGCAGTATATCAATGCCTCTGCCTTCCCGATTTATCCAACCTAAGTTCCATTTTATCTTCATATCCTTTTTCATTTAAATTTGTAAAGTTGAGATGGATTGTATGGAAGTGGATTAATGGTTGTTTATAATATTCTAAACTCTCCTTCGGGATTTTACTTTGAGTTAATATTGATTTAGTTATTTTTGTGTTTATTAGTTTGGGTAATGTATTTACATGTTTCGGTAACAAATTGAGAGGGTGAAACAGATTAAAATGATTAAATCAGATTAATAAGAGTTAGGCGATCTAATTGACCACTTAATCAATCTAGTCGGTAATTTCATAGAGAGAAATCTCGTGCAAGACCTGATTGTTTATTAGAGAGCTTTAGAACTAATTAGAATTCTGAGTAATTTGTGAATTAAGAGATTGCCAGTTCCATATTCGATTAGGGTTTACAATTTAGGGTTTAATGGTTATAATTCGAGAGAGAATAATCAACCCTATAACCATTTATAACCGACATCTTGTAAACACATAAATGGTTATATTATAATTAATGATAGGAAAAATCTCCTCTCTTATAACTTGATTAACTCTCTTGATGGATTTCCATTGTGACCTATGTGACTACTCAGTTTAATTTTGTTTGTTGAAATTTTTGCTTTACAATTCTTGAATTAATTCTCGTATTTACTTTCCATGTTCAATTGTGCAGTTTTTATTTCTTTTTGTTCTTTTCTCTAAGCCTTAGATGACCTAGGATCAGGCTAGCACCCTCCTCGTAAGATTGACCCTTCAATACTACAAAGTACGACCCGTGTGCTTACAGTTATTAAGGGTTTTATAAATTGTAAAACTTGCTCAATAAGGTTATTAAGCCCTCTTACATTCTATAGTGCTAACTTCATTACTTCTTTTTGCCTAGTTTTTTCCTCTTGGTTTTTATACCTGCACTAGGGGAAACTACTTCAATGCTCTTATTGGTACTTAATGTTTCTCCTTTCTTCATAATTGGAGTTCTAGCTGCTTCTTCTTTGCCTTGCTTCTTGTCTTCCATAACCTACTTACCTTTCTCTAGAGTATTATTTCCTTTCCCATCTTGGAGTTAACTATTTTTTCATTGATGTGTTCCCTCCTTTATTAATCCTCTTCATCATAAATTATTCACTTGCACTGAAATGATCTGGCCTAATAGGGAAATCCCAATTCATTTGGCCTTTTGATACTGGGTTCTCTACCATTTTTGGTTCCATCCTCTGTTATCATTTTCTCCTCATAGTTCTCTTTTTTACTCTAGATCTATTTCTCCTCTTCACTTTTTTGTCTCCAGATATATGTTACCTTTATTAAATTTTCTTCAAAGGTTCCATCTTCCTTTAATCTCATAATTTTGAGGGGCTCAGATAGCTTATTGGTAATATCCACATCTATACAGACCTTTGCAAACCGTATTCTCTTCATCATAGTTATATTTTTATCCACTCCCAAGGGCTTCCCTATTTTGCTTGCTTTGTGGCTCATTCCCTCAGTAGACTAGTACTTTAAGGGATCTATGTGGAAGTTCACCCATAGAGGGATGATTTCCAGCTTGCTCCTATTCAATGTGAGTTTAGGATGCTCTTTTTTAAGCAAGATTGGATGTCCTAGCACTTATCATGTCCTGCATCTATTGTTCTTTAAGCATTCTCCTTTATATTGAATTTAAAAATAAATAACTCATCCTCATTAACCATCATATTAACTAGTACCATATTCCTCCGAGCTGATAATGCCCATTTCTACACTATTGGGAAAGCTAGTCTTTTCCTTAGAAAGAAGCCAAACAAGGAGATGTTCCATTTCCTTACTCCCTGTTATAGCATTTCTATTGGTGCCTGGATAGGTTTCTTCATTCTTTGACTCTATGTATCTAAGCTTCACAAGGTTGCCTGAGCCTCCTATTACTGAGATCTAAGTTGTCTTCCCCTTACTAGGTTCCTAGTATCTCCTTTTTGAAGTTCCTTTTAGGTAAGAGAATTTAGTGAATTTGTTTATGGAGGTAGGTATTATTATAGATGGGGTGGCTTTTGGGTTGGTTTGAGTGCCTAGCTTAGGTTCATCTTTGTCTATGTCCATGGAAGTTACAGTTTTGTTAAGCTTATATTTTTAAAAGGTTTGGTTTATAGGTAATTGGAGGGTGATAGGTTAGCTTTTGGAGAAAGGGGGCAAGGTTAACTTAGAATCAAGGGTAGTTATTATGTTAGTTAGGAGAAGAAGAGGTTACCTCTAAAATATCTGATGCCATAATACACTACCTTGAATATGACGATGGTTGTTACTTTATTAGGATAAGTGATTTTGCAGTTCCAGACATTATACAAGATTTTTCTTAAAAGAAGCATTGGAATTGTCAATTATTTAAGGTGAGGAGGAAGATGGGGATAACCCCAAAAAGAAATGACAAGCAGTCAATGAATATTGAGGTAGAAAGAGTTTTAAGAGATTGATAGAAGTAAATAGAAGAGTTTAAAACCCTCCATCGTAGAACTACTAAAGTAGGAGTTGAAAAAGCTACCTGATCATTTGGAATACACATTCCTTGAGAAGGATTCAAAACTAACTGTTATTATTGCATCCACTCTAAAGGAAGAGCAAAAAGAAAAGTTTATAAATATGCTTAAGGATCATAAGAGTGCCATTACCTAGAAATTTTCAAACATTAAAGGAAACAACCCTTCTTTTTGCATTCACATGATGGAGGAGGATTTCAAGCCAATGGTAGAACCCCAGAGGATGGTAAATCCTAATATGAAGGAAGTGGTAAAGGCAAAGGTAATTAAACTCCTCGATGTTGATGTGTTTTATCTTATTTTTTATAGTTATTAGGTAAGTCATGTTAAGGATGTACCAAAGAAAGGAGGAATGATGGTGGTACCTAATGAAAAGAATAAATTGACTCTTATGAGAACTGTTACTGGGTGCAAAGTGTGCATTAATTGTAGGAAGTTGAATGATGTTACTCGAAAAGACCAGTTCCCTTTACCTTTTAAAGGCTAAATGTTCGAGCAACTAGCCAGATACATATGTTACTATTTCTTAGATGGACTTTTGGATAAGTTCTAGATTTTAATTACCCTAGAAGAATAGGAGAAAACAACATTCTTATGTCTATACGATATTTTAGCTTATAGGAGGATGCCCTTTAGATTGTGCAATACACCTGCTACATTTCAAAGTTACATGATGGCCATATTTGATGATCTAGTTAAGGATATAATGAAGGTATTTATGGATGATTTTTATGTTTTTGGTGATTTTTTTGATTTATGACTTAATATTTTTTAAAAAAGTAAAATCTTGTAAATATATTATAAATACAGTTAGTAAATTATAAAAGGATCATAGGATAGTTCATCTCCACACTTTCAACAACTACTCTCCGTTCTCTACACTTTTGATTATTGAAACACTATGAAAATGAGATAATATAGAGTATGAAAACTAAAGTTTCTAAATTCTCCATGAAGACTCCTGAAAGTTATGATTTGCACTATCTTTTATGGTTTAATTTGTTATGAATTTAGTGTTAATTTGAGTGTTGAATGTGTATTTATGTTTTAACTATGTTAGTTTATATGTTTAAGTGTTTTTATGGGTTAGTATGAGTCTTTGAGCTTAAATGTTATGTGTTTGAGGTACCTTGATGTGTTTGTTAGTGTTTCAAGGTAAATGGAGAAGAACGGAGAAATTTCGAAGAGTTAGGTAGTTTGATAGATAAGAATTGAATCAAACCAGTGAAATCGTGTAATGAGAGATCGAGCATAGGTTTTCGGTAGGTTATTAGACAAATTTAGAACTAATTTAGGTTTTGGGTAAATTGAAAATCGAGAGAGTACAATTCCATAATTTAAATTATTGATTATAAATTAGGGTTAACGATTATAACTCGAGAGAGTATAAGCCACCCTAGAACCGTCTAGACCCAGTAATTCAAGAATTACATAATTGATTAGATTTTCAATAATTTCATATTAAAACCCCCTTTCTCTCAATAGGTAGTTTCTAGGTTGATTCTGGATTGGGTACTGCAAAATTCCTATTTTTTTATATCTTATAGGTTTAATTCTTAATATTGATTGTTTGATTGGTTAGTTTTTGCGTTAGTTGTTCATTTTAATTTAGTGCAAAATTTAGTCAAGCCTTAAATTTTAGGATTAGATTAACTCTCTTCGTGTAACTCTCTTCGTGGGATCGATACTATAGGTACTACGTGAACGACCTGTGCGCTTGCAAAAATATCGAGGTTATAAATATTAAAACTTAGCATACGTAACTTTGCGATCAAGTTTTTGGCACCGTTGTCAGGGGAGGTGATTAGTTTAGTTCTTTAGTTTAAGGTTTTTGGTTTCCAATACCAACAGCAGCTCTAGCAGAAGCTATTATAGTAACTCCTATCCCGATTAATTTAGCACCTTATAACGTAACTCTTGAAGAGCCTTTTTCTTTGTTTATTTCACCCTCCCATTTGATTTTTTTCAAAATTTTCTTTTTAGAATATGAATTTTTGGGATGAAACTTTTGTGCACAGAGTAGAGACAAATTAAGTCATCTTAAAGTGATAATGAGACATCTAAAGAGTTAAATGCTAAGAAGAGATAAAAAGAATGACTATAGAGGATGTATATCATAGGGAGTAAGGGACGTTTGCCTAATTTAATGAGCCCCAATTTGGTGGTGAAATCATCATCCTTATATGAACCCGTATACTTCGGGGTGGCAGAACCACCTAGATTTTTGTTGGTCCAACAATGCAAGTACTTATATAGGACATCAAGACATATTTGAATTTCAACATGATGAATCTAGTTTATGGGATTCCAAGCTGGACAAAATCATGGATAAGCTCACAGATATGGAAGAGAACCAGAAGAGATTGAAAGAGAAGTTTGAGCAAGTAGCAGAAGATTATGCCTCTTCTATTCACAATTTAGAAGTTTGAATAGGCTAGCTCTCTAGAGAATTTTGTAAGCAAAGTATCGAAAACTGTCTATGCAGCATGAATGTAAATTCAATAAAGCCATGTCAGGCTATCTTACTTAGAAATAGGAGAGAGCTAAAAGAATTAGTGAGAAATCAAGCTAAACCCAACTTTAAAGAAAATCAATAAATCAAAGAAGAGGATGAAGAAAATAATGTCAACTCTCCCTTTTATTCACCAGTTCTTGATATACCATATTTGAACATCGAAAAATCTTAGGGAGATGTTCAAGAAAAGAAATATATTTTTTGGATTGATGATGATAAAATGACATTCTACATGAATTATGTAATTAAGAATTCGAAGGTTAGTAGCTTATTCAGGATAATTGATGTGTTCAAATCTTCTAAAGAATACGAGGACGAAGAATAGATGACAACAAACATTGAGTTTGATGAAGTGATGAAAGTCTCTATTCATAAAGCGGAAGAAGCAAAGGAGATGAAGGTGATTAAGGAAGAAAGAGAGCAACTCACCTTTGTATAGGAAAAACTATTGGATTTAATGGAAGATTCAAGGAGTTTTTTTATCTCCTATTTTATTGACAGTTCAGTTAAAAAAAGGACGTTATTGTGGCTAAATGGTTTTCATAATGTTATCAACATCGTCCTTTTGATTATGTTGTAATTTGCAGCTTACTTACAGGTTACAAAAATGATATTCAACAAAAAGGGTGGAAACAAGCTGCTCATAATTAATCCCAACTGAGTTTTCAAGGAAAGAGCATCGAGCTACTACCGTTAAAAGAAGCGTTGCATGGGAGGAAAACAACGGAAAATTACTTTCTTTGATTTTTTTGTCAAAACGCTTGAATTCCACAATTAGGATTATTTTTGTTTTAAATAAAATAAAAAAAGGAATAGGATTTTGGAATAAAGTGGATTAATCATTAAGTAAAAAAAGAGAGGTAGAAAGGGGCTACAAAAGTATTAAGAAATGAAATTGAAAAGATTTGGCAAAGAATGAACGAAGAAAAAAAATTAAGTAGGCCACGAATGAATGAAGAAAAAAAATTAAGTAGGCCACGATCGTGGCCTGTGACTGGGCAATAAAGAGGGGGGACGCATTCCTATAAGAAATTTTTACCATTTTACCGTTTTAACCACCTATATATTAAGTTCTAACTTCACTTTTACATTCACTTTCATTTTCACTTTATATCTTTAGACTTCAAGCCTACGAAAGCTTTCACATCTCTCTAAAAATTTCAAACTTCAAATTTTCTTCCAAATTCTACTCGTTTCCCAAAAATTATGGCACACATTATGCAATAAGCTCGATGGGAGTAACCAGGATGAATTCCAGTTATAGGATATCGGAGTAGAAATCGAGCAACAAACTTTGGTGCACCCTTCCTGATCTACACAAAGGAGGAAGGTATTTGTTTCCGAACTCTTAATGCTAGATAGATTGTACTTCCTAAGTACTTTGATTTTGAAACACTTGATAGGCTAGAGTTGCGCGAGAGAGTAGAAAATTTAGTTGAACGAATCTAATGGGCCCAATTTATACATGTCCAATTTCCTATTTATCAGGAGCTCACATTGGAATTTTTCACTTCACTGACTTATAACCTTAGGAACCTCAAGGAATTATGGTTTAAGTTGAGAGGAAGAGCTTATGAATTAAACGTAGAGATCTGTTGGAACCCCTCCACGGGCGGGTCACGGGCTCGACGTCCTACGTGACATCTGCACGCGTTCCCACAAGGGAGGGATACCCCACCAGTGATACTTAAAACTAACAAACTCATTCAACTCACCTCCGAACAAAAATTTGAGGTAGATCATAAGAAAATTCAACCAGTGTTGACCCTGAGAAAAATGCGTGGTGGGATCGTAAAATAAGCATATACATTAAAATAAGACAATTAAGAACAAAAATTTCGAAAAAATATTTAATACACAATTTAATAGACAACAATGATTTAATTAAAATGGCTAATAATGCCTTTCATATGATTTA
>JANIIA010000003.1:36558222-36585056 GCA_027478495.1 Erythroxylum alaternifolium | reverse complement strand
AAACACCTACGGGTGGGATGTGGGGTCCAACATATACAATGATGCCAGTCATTAGGGACTTGGTTGTGTAATTATGTAGGCCAGGCAAGTGATCACATATGCTTTTAGACAGCTGAAGAAGCACGAATTAAATTATCCTAATCATGATTTGGAGCTCGCAGCAGTGGTGTTTGCATTCAAGATTTTGAGACACTGCCTTTATAGGGTGACTTGTCATATATACACTGACCATAAGAGTCTGAACTACCTAATGACACAGAAAGAGCTAAACCTCAGACAAAGAAGAGGGTTGAAATTGATTAAGGATTATGATTTAGTGATTGATTATCACCCGAGAAAAGCAAATGTGGTAGCTGATGCATTAAGTCGGAAGTCTTGCCGGTAGAGACTGTCAGGCAAAATCCTTATATGACTCATTTAATGAGTATATGGAGCCTTGGGGTTGGACTCTTAGTGGTTGAGGATGACGAAACACTGCTATCAAGGTTTGAAATTCGACCAACACTATTTGATGAAATCAAGAGATCACAGGCCGATGATCTCGAGTTAAAGGTCATTTAAGAGAAATTGCCATCTGGAGAGGATGAGGGGTTTCGATTAAGAGAAGACAGGTTGTTAATCTTCAGAAACAAAGTCTATATACTAGATGACCAAGATCTCAGGCCAGCTATTTTAGAAGAAGCTCACAGTTCAACTTATGCTATGCATCCTGGTAGCACCAAGATGTATCAAACTCTTGGAGAGAGCTATTAGTGGCTAGGGATGAAAAGAGAGATAGCGGAATTTATGGCCAGATGCCTTCCCTGTCAACAGATAACGGCAAAGCATCAAAAGCCAACAGGTATGTTACAGTCTTTGCCTATTCCGGAATGGAAGTGGGAGCACGTGACAATGGAATCTGTAGTTGGACCACCCCGCTCATAGATATTGTCCACTTTGAGCCTTGGCCCAACCAAGCCTCATAGTTTTGCTCTTCCCACACACTCGCTCAGGAAAACAAGTCTATGAGGGAGAGGTTTCTATAGCCTTATAAGGCCTACTTCGTTCCCCTCTCCAATTGATATGGGAATCTAACATTCCACTCCCCTTAGAGGTCCAACGTTCTTGCTGGCCCATAGGCCTGGATCCACTGCCTTAAAGGCCCAACTTCCTTGATGGACTACAGGCCTGGATTCACCCCCTTATAGGCCTAGCGTCCTTGCTGGCATACTAATTCGGGTATTAACTCTGATACCATTTATAACAGCCCGGACCATCCTGCTTACAGATATGATCCGCTTTGGGTCGTGGCCCAGCCAAACCCTCATAGTTTTGCTCTTCCCGCACACTTGCTCAAAAAAATGCGTCTATGAGGGAGAGGTTTTCATAGCCTTATAAGGCCTACTTTGTTCCCCTCTCCAATCGATATGGGAATCTAACAACCTAAAACTAATTCTCAAAATCAAGAAATCCCTAAAATTTATTAAACTAGTGCCCTAACTTAAGGAAAAAAAAGATTTATAGAGTAAAGGTGGAGAAATATTGGTGAATAGGGATTTAGATTGCTAAAATAGATTAGGTTTTATATGGAGGGTATTTCAATTAGTGATTTTGAGAAAAGTTAAGAGAAATATGAGTGAGAGTTAAAAGGTTGGGTGAAAAATAGTTGCATCACGAAGTGAAATTTTTAAATTCTTCAAGACTAGATTTATATTAGGTTATGGATTTGTTTATATAAAATTCAAATATAGGCATGCTTTAAGATAAAGGCATGTCTTAGGTCGTACATCTTTTTGTTAAAAGCATGAGATATGGGCATGTCTTAGGCCATGGACCTCTTTGCTTCTTATACATCAAATGTAAATATAGACATGGTTTGGGATACTGGCATATTCTAGGATATGAATCCTTAAAAAATTACAAATTAATACATAAACACCATTTGTGACAAAGGTATGTCCTAGGTCCTAATCATTATCTCAATACAATATATAGCTAATTTTTAGGTGTGCCTTTAGCCTATTTCTTGAACCTAATTGCTATGTTTGTTTGCCTTACTATATAAGTTCAAATCAAAATCATATAAATCAAAAAAATGCAACCATAAATAAATATAAATTAACTGAATCCTTAATAAAATTATTGATAAAATAATCTAGCCCAAACATTTATCAATGAAAATGACTTAAAATAAACATTAGAATGCTAAAGGAAGGTTGAGTTACCTACAAATAATCAATTTCTTTAAAATTATTGTCTGAAGCCACTTGGGATGCTTAATCTCCATCACTCCCCCTGTCCTTAAAAGGATTTATCCTCAGATCAATGTCTCCATCTGCAAAATTAAAATGAGTAGATCAACAATGTTGAAAGTATTATGAACACCTTTTTTACCTAACAGATAAATCTTTAATGTGTTCTTATTGATTCTTTCCACTACTTGAAACGGTCTATCACCATGTATTGTAACTTAGTTTTTTTTTGCTTAGAAACCTTTCCTTTCTAAAGTACACCTAAACCTAATCACCAAGTTTGACTATCACTTTCTTTTAAGCTTATTAGCTTGCTTCTCATATTGTTGCATCTTTTTCTCTATATTCATCCTTGCCTTCTCATGAAGCTTCTTCACTAATTTGACTTTCCTTTTTCCATCAAAGCTATCTATTTTACCTAATGACAAAGGAATAAGATCTAAAGGAGATGACAGGTTAAAGCTATAAGTAATTTCAAATGGTGAAAAACGAGTAGTGTTATATATAGTTTTGTTATATGCAAACTCAATAAAAGGCAAAGACTTTTCCTATGTTTTCAAGTTTTTACCCATAATAGCATGCAACAAAGATCCTAAAGTTCTATTAACCACTTCAGTCAGACCATCGATTTATAGATGAAAATTTATAGAAAATAAAAGCTTAGTTCCCAACTTCCCCTAAAAAGGTTTCCCAAAAATAGCTCAAGAATTTAGTGTCACAGTTAAAAATAGTGGTTTTAAAAACTCTATATTACTGAACAATTTTAGCAAAGAACAATTCAGAAATGTAAGATGCATCATTGGTTTTGTGACATGAAATAAAGTGTGCCATTTAGAAAACCTATCAACAACTACAAATACTAAATTGTGACCTTTCTTAGACTTAGGTAAACCTAAAACAAAGTCTATGGAGATGTCTACCTATGGTTCACTAGGTATAGGTAATGGTTTGTACAATCTATAGGGCTATAATCTTAATATAGCTTGCCTACACTTCACATACTCATTCTATATCTCTCCTTATGTATGGCCAGAAGAAGTATTCATTCAAAACATTAAAAGTCTTTTTAACACTAAAGTGTCCTATTAACCTCCCTCATATGATTGTCACTAATAAGTCTCTCAAAGAACTTTGGGGTATACAAAACATGTTCTCTCTAAACAAATACGCCTCATGCCTAAAGAACCTCCCAAAGGAAGATTTCTTACATTCCTTAAACACATTGTCAAACTTATGATCATCATTGTATTGCTCTTTAGTGTGCTCAAAACCTGATAACGTAGAATTCAAAGTTCTTACTAAGGCATGTATCCTAAATAATGCAACTGTTGTGAAATTTTCCTTTCCTTGTTTATACTTAAACATATAAGGAACTGTCTCTATATAGTCCACTCACTTAGCATAACTTTTATTAAGTTTGTTTTGTCCTTTAATGTACTTCAATGACTTATGGTTAGTATAGGCCACAAACTTTTTAAGACAAAAATATTATTGCCAGGTATCTAAAGGCCTTACCAATGCATACATCTCAGTATCATAAGTTAGGTAGTTTAAGGCTACCCCATTAAGTTTCTCAGTAAAGCATGCAAATAGTTTCCTATCTTGCACTAAGATTGCTCGTACTCTAACCCCACTCAATTACCCTTTATCTCAAAAATATTGGAATAATTGTGTAAAGCTAATATAAGTGTTATACTAAGTTTTTCTTGCAACAAGTTAAATGCCCTCTTTTACTCATCCTTCCACTTAAATACCAAACTCTTTTTAACTATATCAGTAAATGGTGCATCGATAGAGTTAAAATCCTTTACAAATAGTCTATAGAAACTAACCAACCTATGGTAGCTTATAATATCACTAATTGAACTGGGGATCAACCATTCCTTAATTGCCCTCACCTTTTCATCATCAACCTTTATTCCCTTTGCACTCACCACATAAACTAAAAACAAAACCTGACTAGTGCAAAAAGAACATTTTTCAAGTTCACATTAAATTTCTCTTACCTAATTACTTTCTACACTTTATTCAAATGTTTAATATGCTAATCAAGTGATTTGTTATAAACAATAATGTCATCAAATAAAATTGCTAAAAAAATTTTGCAAATAGGGGTTTATAAGCCTCATAAAGGTGTTGGAGTTAGTTAAACCAAAAGGCATTACTAATTATTCATACAATCCATATTTAATCTTTAATGTTGTTTTCCATTCATCTCCTTCTCTAAGTCTAATTTGATAGTAACCAAACTTCAAATCAATTTTGGAAAACAAACATGCATTGTATAACTCATCAAGCATTTCATTTAACCTAATAATAGGGTGACGATACTTTACAGAGATTTCGTTGATGGCAGGCAATCCACCCACATATGCCATAAACCAAATTTATTTAGCATTAATAAGAATGAAATTGAGCATAGACTAAAGCCCTCATGTACGTTGTCTTTCTTTAGTAACTCCTCCACTTGCCTTTGAATTTATTTGTTCTATTCTAGGTTTGTTCTATATATTGGTCGATTAGGCAATTGTGCTCCCGAAATCAAATCAATTTTATGTTCTATTCCTCTTTTAGGTGGTAAACGATTTGGCACTTCTTCTTGGAATAGATCAAGCAGAATTCATAAAACTAAGCAATCGTGATTAGCAAGATATTTATAGGATAAATAAGTTTCTTTGCAAAAAAAAAAAGTAGCATTTAATACTTGGCCAGAAATGCATCTCTCAAATCCCTTACTCTTGTAACCATGATCACTCTTTCCCCCTCATGTTTATCTCTCATAGAAGTGTTTTCCATAGTGTTTGAAGTTTCCCTAAGTGTTTGCACTCATTTATTTACACTTTTTCCTCCAACATTGCTTGATCACTCTTATGGATTTTGAGTTAATCTTCATAAACTTGCTTTAGGCTATGTTTGGTTGGACATAAGGTTTTTAATGGAATGGAATAGAATGGAATGGAATGGAATGATTTATAATGGAATGGAATGTAAATAGATGTAATATTAGAAAATTGTTATTTGGGAGAGATGGAAGGGTTCATAATATAATATAGTGAAATTTTGTTTGGATGAAGGGTTTATAATATAATATAGTATAAAGTTGTTTATCATTTTACATTCCATCCTAAGTCCCCAAATCAGAGGTTGTTCATTTTTGCTGTCATTTTGCATTCCATTTCGTTATAAACCATCCTCCTAAATGATGAATAATATTACATTACATTCCATTACATTATTAAACCCCCCAACCAAACATAGCCTTAATGAAAGAGGGGAAAGAGTGTACTTCACGCCATCTATGGTGAATAATGAATCTTGTAACCATCAAGGATTGCTCACGTTATCAAATTACCATGGATGCCCCAACAAATCTCCTTTTGTTGGCTTACATAATCTTCATCTTCTCTAATAGAAATGCTTGAGGCCCTTCTAGTCACTAATGATATCCCCTTCATTGGTTGCTCAATTTTAGTTCATCATCACTTTGCTTAATGTCCTCCAATTCAAGTATGTCAGTATAGTCTTCATCTTCACTTTTATAAATGAATTATAAATTCCAAATTGTCATCAACTGCTTGTTTGGACATTAAGATGCAGTATGTCCTCTTCCCATGCACTAGAAGCATTTGATATCATGACTCCTTAAATTTGAAGAGAAATTAGCCTTATTTTTCTCCCCTTGAGATGTTTTTGGATTTCGTGTTTTAGATTTGTTATTTAGTGCTTTATCTTCTGTTTTACTCTATGAATTGTTCTAAGAGGTCTTTACTCCATTAGAAAAACTTGCACAGTTAGTGAACTTCTTTTTAAGCTATCTTTCAACACTCATTTCCATATTCACTGCATCCTCTAACTTAACATAATGGTGCAATTCCACACCATTGGCAATTTCAGTTTTAAAACCATATATAAACTAAACTAAAGTAGCTTCCTGATCTTCCTCAACATTTGTTAATTTCATTACTACCTCCATCCCTTTGTGATATTTGTCCACAATTTTTCTTTCTTAGTAAGATTATACAATATTTGGTAAAGTTCTATGTATTAAAAGCTTGGAAAAAACCTCCCACGTATGAAAACTTTCATCCCTTCCCAAGGATTGAATGGTGGCCCTTAGTTTCTCCTCCTATTTGTAATCTACTGATCTCACCAAATACCGCATAGTCACTAAATTCAAAGGCTGGCTATTTGACTATCTTCTCTTCAAAAAAAGTTATAGATCTCAAACACTAACTCCACTTTCCACTGCCACTCTAAATATACATTCAAATCAGTCTTCCCAAAAAGGCAAGAATTTTATCTTAGTGTTACCTATATTGTTATCTAATCTATCCTCAACTCATTCCTATACTAGATTTTACCCCCACCATTCCTACCCATTCTTCCTCTTACCCACATCTTCAAAGGTGATAAATTGGTCATCATTACCATCAAACTCATCATGGACATTTCTAGATTCAGGTGTTCTCTCCCTCAGGTTAGATTGAGAATTTAACCTCAATGACATCTCGCCATCTTCTCCTTTTTATCCTTGATTTCCTTAAACAACCTTTCAAATGTCATTTGTGTTGATTTCAACATTAAAGGATCGCTCTCCATCTCTTCAACTTTGAACATTTCTTTGTCCTTCCTAGAAGAAGATGAATTTCTAGTACTCGACATAATTTAAAACTTGCAATAAAATGTTAGTAAGAAAATAATCTCTCCTTCATATGTTTACTCCCTAAATCACTGACAACTCACCTCCTAATATCTTTACTCTAGGATTTTTTGTAAACTAAACTTTTCTTTCAAGAAGAATGAGTTCAAATCTGGCCCTCTTCAATTACCACTCCTACAAGGCAATTTTATATAAGGAAGACAAGGCTAAAGAAACTAATAGGCAAAGAATACGAAACTTACAAGCTAAATATTTGGAGACTTTAGTAACCCCAACAAATCAAAACAAAATTTATCCAAGAATTAAGATTTTCAAGCTCTTACCTTGTTTTTAATGTAAAGAAGCAATTTCTTAGAAAACATAATAAGAACCTTGGCTTCTTTTTTTTTTGAAGTTTTAAGCCTCATATCCTTATCTTTAGAAACTAGGAATTGCAATCTTGAGCTACAAGTTTACTATTCAATTACAACCAAAATTGAGAAGAGAAATTAGTAATTCACGTTTACAAGTAGGCTAAACAAAGATTTAGATTAGTTTTAGACATATTTGGAGCTAGTTTGTTGAAACTCCCTAAGCACCTGAGTATGACTTCTCCAATCCTTATAAGTTTAAGAATGGATAACATATAGACAACTAATTAAGAAAGGACTCTAACTGAATTTGATTTTTTTCTCCTTTTTACATTTTCTTTTTCTTTTCTTCTCTTCTATTTTTTTAACAAGAAACTCAATAGAAAATAATCAAGAAACAATATTTAAAGTTAGAATTGTAAGATTCAATTGGATTACTAGGTCAAATTCAAAGATTTAATAAGAAATCAAAAGGTTAAGCCATACTCAATTATTTTAACACACACAGATTGGAATTAACCATAATTAAGATTGGTCTTATCCAACACAAAAATTTAAAGAAATAGATAGAAAATAATGGAGAATATAAATGGACTTAAAACAAATTCAAGAAATGATCAAAACTCCAAGAAAACATATTCAAGATTCTAGCAAAGGAATCAAAAAGACTCAAGAACTTAAACAACATAATAAACATAACTTGAATAGAAGGTAAAGACAAAAGTTAAGACAAACCTTAGCAATAGATGAAGGATCTAATATCAAAAACTAATATGCTCTTCACCTCAGACCGAGTGAAGCATAAATCATGTACTCAAGATCCAAGTATCTTTATATATGAATAAATTTTAAAATAACTACTTAAGAAGGTATTTCTACCATATCTATATAATTATAAAGGGATTAGTGATGATAATGGATTTTAATCTTCCCAAGTCCTTGCTTGAATGAAAATCAAGTCTTTGAAGAACACCAGAAAGTATTTCTCTAGAGGAATGAAAAGATCAACTCAATATGTTGATTGAATCTGAAATTCAATCAAATCTGATTACAAATGATTTTTAGAATGTTTATATAATAAACTAATGCCCTAAGTCAAATCCCACAAGGATAAGATGTGGATTTTGGCCCAAATTATAGACTCCTAACAAAAAACGCGTAATAGACTCCTAAACGAGCTTTTTAGGCCCAAAATAAACCAAATGCTTAAGTAGGTTTACCTAAGTCAGCTCAAATAGATTACACCATATGGCCTAAAGATACTCAAAGCAGCCTAATTACTACAAGCAAGTTGTTTCTAATTGTATAGCATAGTTATCCTTCTTCAACAAGTCTAACACATTGTTCTAAGCCTTAAATCTTCATTATAAACTTAGTTGATGTGTCTCCAAGTGTTTTAACTTCTTTGCTTGCATATAGATCCATCATCAGATCGTTCAGAGCCTCTTTAGCACATATAGCCTACAATTGTGTCATTGGTACTCCAAGATTCTCTAATGGATCTTTTGCGTTAATAACACTTTGTTGAGCTCGTTTAAGTGTTTCTCCTTGTTGTCCAAGCTCTCCAACATATCCCACTCCCTCTGCCTTGTCTGAATCCATTTAGGATGCTTGATTTCCACCAAAAGGGGAGCTTATAGAGAACCCTATTTCCATAAACTACTAATAGACACCTAAGAAGAAGAAGAAAGATAAAGCTTAGGTACCTATTAGAAGAAAGGCAATGGATGAAAATAATGTAAATATAAATACTAATGAAGAGCAAAGGACTATGGAAACTACCCTAGTGAATAACCATTCTGAAGTAAGTAATCTTTACTAATTGTGCTCAACAAGTTAGGGTACTGAGTTCTAAACCATCTCTAATATATGAAGTAATGGAGAACAAAGTGGAAGATAAGCTTGGGAGGGATATCAATACAGCTTAATATGGAGTTAATTGCTTATCTACAAGGGTAGGAAGTAAAGTGACTTTCATTAAAGTGAGCTTATTCAACCTTAAGTGGTTCAACAATCCTTATGAATAATGAAGCGAAGCTAAAAAGACAAGACGTGGTTGTAAATCCAAGCAAAAGGGTGTAATAACCTTTTCTCTCAAATGAATTTAGTCATTTGGAATGTTAGAGGCTTGAATAACCCCAATAAATAGCAAGCTATAAAGGATTTCTTATCCTTAAGAAAGCTTAGTTTTATTAGTTTAGTTGAAACCAAAATAAAGATCTACTAACTCCAAAGGGGTTATCTTTTTTAATAGAAACTAGATCACCTTAAATAGTCATAACACTTACTAAAATGGCTACATTATAATCACACGTGACCCTAATATCTTCCTCCTTCATCAATGAAGTTGCTTAGATCAATTCATCAACTATCAAATCTCACTTAGACAATCCCAAATGATCCTCAAAATCATTGTGATTTATGTTGCTAACTTGGAGTTCCAAAAGAAGTAGCTTTAGATAGACCTCACTTCCATAAGAATCAACTGCTCAACCCATTGGCTTCTAACAAGTGACTTCAATTGTTCATTATATTTTTAAGAAATGGATGGTTTAATTATAAGGTAAAGCACAACAATGAGGACCTATCTAGGTTTGTAAGTGTATAACAGTTACTAATTTAAGATTCATAAGCAACAACTTCACTTGTAATAATAGGCAAAGTGGAGAATATAATCACTTTAGAAAAAGCTTGATAAGTGGTCCATTCCCTCTTAGCTTTGTTCACTTCTACAATCCACCCACTTCAAATCATACACTGATTTACATTTAAATGAATTTTGGTTCACAATAAAATGAAAACATTAATCAATTCTCTTATAAAAGCTCTTGGCTATAAGGAAGCCATTCTAAAAGTTCTAAACAATCAAATGAATGGAAGTCAAGCCTATATATGTGTGCAAAAGCTTACAACTATTAAAGGTGAAATAATATAGTTTAAAAGGGAATTGCAACTTCTCAAGAGGAGAAAAACAAGAAGCTTTAGATTTCCTAATCTATATCAAAATAAGTTAAACATTAAATCCCACTAATCAGACCCTTAAAGTTATGGAATGCACATATCTTAGAAGGTATATTAATTCCTTAGATAGCTTTTTCTCATTATTGAAGCTGAATTTTAGAATTATTTGGTTAAAGGAGGGCGATAGGAATATAAACTTATTTCATAATATTATTTAATCTAGGAGAAATATGAAGAAAGTAGTATCCCTATAAGTTCTTAATGGTAATACCATAAATTATAAACAACATCTAAAGGAGTTGAATTTCAATCACGATAATGCACTCTTGGTTCAGTTAGGGAAGTTCTCTACTTAATCAGGTTAAGGACTCTTTAGCTAACACCATACCTAGGGAGCTTAGAAGTATGCTTATCAAGGAAATCACTATTGAAGAAATCAAGGAAGCAATCTTAAACATATACCCAGATAAGGCACCTAATATAGATTATTTCAATGCCATGTTCTTTTAAAGCACCTCGAATATTTCATGAAATATGGTAACTAATTTTGTTCTTGAAGTCTTCAATTATGGGAAGCTTCCAAAGGAACTTAATAAAACCTATATTTGCCTGGTCTTTAAACTCCCTAGCCTAACTTCCATTCATAACTATAGACCCATTTCTTATTGTGATGTGATATACAAAACCATCTCAAAGATTTTAGCATCAAGTTTAAAATTGTTATCAAAGGTATCATAAACTTTTGTCAAGGAGCTTACATTCAAAGCAGTAACATAGATGACAACATTTTGATTGGTCAAGAATTATTTAAGAGCTACAACAAAAGAAAACAAATAAGGGCTTGTGCCTTAAAGATTGATTTTAAGAAAGCTTGTTACTCATTAAAATGGAACTTCTTATTTAGCTCAATGGAGAAGAAAGCTTGTTACTCATTAAAATGGAACTTCTTATTTAGCTCAATGGAGGCACTAGGCTTCTCTGAAAAGTACACCAACTAGTTATGCAATGTGCCACTATAACCTCATTCTCCAAACTAGTGAGTGGAAAACCCCATAAAATTGTCCAAAGTTACCAAAGGGCTAAAGAAAAGGGATTCCTTATTTCCTTATCTATGTTATTGCAGCATGGAAATCCTCTCTAGACTCATTAGTCTTAATATCTCCAACGAAACTAGCTTTAAATCTCATTACAAATGTGACAAGATTAGCATTTTAATGTCTTTTACAGATGATTAGCTACAACTTTGTAAGGCAATAACTAAATAAGTTGAGGTTCTTATTAACTCCTTAAAGCAATTCAAAAACATATTTGTATTGAGCTATAATCCCAATAAGAGCAACTTTTCCTATCAATAAGAGTGCATTTGACGATTTGTTAGCTACAACCAAGGGCTTCAAACAAGAATAACTTCCTTTAAATATCTGGGTGTTCTTATAACAATTAGGAAGGTATCAATTTCTAATTGTGCATGCCTTATTGACTCAATTCATAAGAGCTTGAATAGTTAGTGTAACTAGACCCTCTCGTGTAGTGGCAATCTTTAATTAATTATCTTGGTACTGAACAATTTACACATCTATTAGAACTCTCACATAACAATCTCAAGGGAGATAATGAAGACCACTGAGAAAATGCTTAGAAAGCTCTTTTGGTCTAGATTGAGGATAAAACCAAAGCTCCCAATGTAAAATAACAAGAAATCTATTTTTCAAAAGAAAGGGACTTAGTATTAATTTAATTAGAATCTTGAGTAAGGTTCAAATTAAAAGGCTCTAGAAGATTTGCATAGATAAGGAATCATTTTGCGTTTTGTAGATACATATGCACTTTTTGAAGGAAGAAGAAAATGGTCAATTAAGCGTTTAAGGCTAATGTTATGAATATCGTATCGACACTGGTACCAAATTGAGTTCTGGTATGGTACTGTATCAATACCTGGTTTTAATCGAGTACTGTGTTGACTAAGTATTGTTTCGAGTAATTTTTAAATTTATAAAATAGTCCTTAGATTTTTAAAAGAAATTACAAAACAATCCACTAGTATATTGTACATTATACTTTATAATTTTATATCAACCTGTCTCTAAAAATCGTAATAATAACAATTTAAAATAACAACAATTTTTATTTTTATTAACATTAATTTTTAAATGTTTATATGATCACTAAATGAAGTTGTTGCATTCATACAAATGTACAATGATTTGACAATTATGGTTACAATGATTCTATTAGTTTTTTATTATTTGTATTCAAATGTTTTATAAAATATGAATGACATCATTTAATTATTATCTTAAATTTTAATTTAAGTCGAGTTAATAATTTTTATGTAGGTTATGTATTAAAGTTAACAACAACAATATCTTATATCTAAAAATAAAATAAAATATTAAAAATTAATGTTAAATTGAAAGTTGATAATTTCAAATTATACTACACATAGGTCAGTCACTTAATACGTATTCTAGTGTAATCTTTTTGTTGTTCTATAATAATATAGCGAAATTTAAAAATTAATGCAATTATATAAGTTATTAATTTAAAAAAATTTAAAATTTACTCAACACCTCTAAAAATTCGTTGCACGTGATTATATAAAAATATTATGAAACAAAATTATCTTATTAACACTTTATTTTTAAAATATATTTAATTAACAATAATTTTATGACACATAATTTTGTGTTATTAAATTAATTTAATAAATATATGAATTTTTGTTCAAAGTTTTGACTTTTTTTGCAAAAAGGTCGCTACATTTTTTAAAATTTACGGTACCGGCCGGTATCTGACAAAATTGCTAGTACCAACTAATACCGATGATCAGTACCCAAGAGGCTTTTGCCAACCTAAGTAGACATGATAAAAATGCCAAAACACATGTCAGTTCTTCGAGAATGAGCTGTATAGCATTGTAGTTCCAATAATTCTCTGCGAGTGAGGTCCAAAAACTGCGGGACCAAAAAGGTTGTGTGATCTCAGCAATGAGAACATGTCAAATTACTTGAAATATTCAGGCTTTAAAACGCCAATATATGGCAAATTTCTGTACAGTTCAGCATAGTCCATTCCATAACCCACGATGAAATAATCAGGACACTGCAAGAAAGAAATATGGAGATAAAAAGGATCATCCTCACCTTTAAGGCAAGCAAATACAAGTAACATTTAGGTTAAGATCACTTATGACTGATAAAATTAAAGATGCCAATCCCAAATAAAGATCTAAATCACATGCCAATAGCAGCAACCAAATATATTACTTTCTAACTTATCTGAGATTCAGAATAAATTTCAACCAAGATTAACTGGAAGTTGACTGTTTTAAACGTCGGCAATGAATGATGTGTAAATGCCAGCCTCTAAACAAAAAGCACCAACATCCATGAAAACAAACACGGGCTTTTTACCACTCCTATGCAGCAATATGACCAATAAACTCATGGGTTAGCTTTATGACAGTGATTAATTTTACTCATAAGGTTCATGAGGGTCTCCAAGTTACAAGGATCTAGATGTCTCTTAACATTGCATGTGAAAACAGTTTCATCAACACTAAAAAGACTACTTGTAGAATACATCAATTCAAGATGCACTTTAAGGGGTTTCCAAACACAACTTGGCATATTAGATCATAATTTCTCCCGTCGATGCAACTAAAAAGGCAATAGAAACACAAACACACAAGGAAGAAACAACACCTCAAACCCTCGGTAGTACTTCCCAAAACCAGCTAGTTCAAGTTGAACCTTCCTTCTTGATGGTTTATCAAGGAGAGTGCACACTGATATGGAGGAAGCTCCCTTAGATTCCAAGTGTGCAATGAGAGAAGACAGAGTGTGCCCTGTGTCTATAATATCCTCAACCTGAGACAACCATTTAATTTATTGTATTACACCAAAACAATAAAAGTCGGATCACACCAGGAAACAACTAAAACACAAGAAATGAACGCACAGAAAAGGGAAAGTAGATATTATATTTCTCATATAAATTAGGATGAGAAGAAAAACAAAATTAAATAATTTAAAATTCTATCTAATCATGGTCAGATGTCCCATCCTTCTAATTTGTATGTAATAGTTAGATTTGCTATCTTCCTTTGATTAGGGAGCTGTACAACCAAGAATATAAAGTCCAATCTACTTTTTGAGAAGGGAAAATTTGCCGTCATTTTTCTTGGAGGATTAATTCATCTCAGCAGGAAAATTATGAAAAGTTGAACTGGAACTGTTGGGTTTATATAATAGGTATAATTTTGAGTTACCCAAGATAGTTTTTCTGATAGATTTGATAATGTTACAATCGGTCTCTACTTTGGATATAACTGCAGGAAAAAAAATGAAGTTTCCATTGTTCCTATTTACACCACACTTATTTAGGCCTCAAATTATTCTCAGAACAAGGACATTCAGAAAGAGGATATTAGACAATTGGTATTCTTTTTCTGACCTTGGCAACCTGTTCCTCTTTTTCTTGACAACGAGTTAACCTATGAAGCAATTTATTGAATTAGGAAGCTCCCATCTGTTCTCTGTTTGTGTATGTGAGTATGTTTGTGCACAGATATCTGTCTCTCTGTCTATCTATCAGTGCTAACCAAATATAAAGTGAAAAGGCACAGACATATGATGATTAGTATGTTTACGTAGTGATACCAGAAGAATATGTCTGCCCTGGATATCTAGTTTTGTGTCCAGTGAAATGCGGGGAGCCTCATTAGACTGGGTGGATGAGCCGTAGGATTCAGCACGAATGAGATCAACAAAGATAGGCAAACGAATTTTCCTAACCAAGTCAGCAAAGAACAAGAATGCACCAGTGGCCACCCCCACTAAAACAAGAGGTGGAGACACAGAATTGAAGTCACTGGAGATCTCGGAGGCTAGCTCAGTGACTCGATCAGAGATCTGGGACTCCGTCCATAGGACTTTCTCAATGTGAGAGTCCAAAGACATAGTTAGCTACACAATGACTACCAAAAGAGAGGGCTGAGATACCTGTCCAGTTTTAATTAAAAAAAAAAGGGTAAAGGAGAATGAGGCAAGCTTAACAATGAAGGGTAGATAAAATTGCCAATCACAAATTGAGTTTGGTTAGTTCTCATGAAAATAAAGCAAATGAAGGAAAAGACAAACATATTAAAAGGGAAACCAAATACGACTAATTTAAGTAACTGCAGCTAAGTATAATAGAACAATAAGTGTAAGACTAGTCATAAACTTCAAATTTTGAACTTAGAAATTTGTTTAAAGTTCTTCGGCGTGCGGCCCAACTATATGGTCAAATTATTTAGCCGATTCTACAAGTCAGATCATTTTGTTAAGTCTGCCAACGGTGCAATTTTATAAGCCATATACTGTATAGCATAACCATTTGCACAATCTGAGTAACCTGGGCAGAATCTGTTTGGTCAACTAATCCATCCACACAAATGGCAGTCTAGGTTTAAAAATTATAGGTAATCGGCAAAAATTCTAGCAACCGCGAGCTTCCAAATTTAATTCCTTGGTCAGAAAAATCATGCAAGTCAGAAAAAGCAACGATTCAGCTACAGAAATTTCTTGTACAGAAGATTTAATGCCTGCCCAAAACAGGATATGAGGAAGTACTCGAACATAAGAAAGTAGCAAGTATAATCAAGACAAAAGCAACAAAGGACAGTAGCCCAAACACAAGCGAGGTTAGTTTATAAAGGATAGCAGCATGCAGAATTATGACCGGACGATCGGGCTCGGAATTCAGTTCAACGGCCGAATGTGGCGCGAGTAGCCTGAGGCCTGTACCTATCGTCACTTTCGTTGTATTTCTCAAAGAAGGATGAAAGAGACAAATGTCCTGTTCTCGTGTTTCTCATCTTCAGTCTTTTTTTATTATTTAACCTAATACCGTAATGCTATGTTTAATTAGCTACGTTTTAGGAATGGAATACGATAAAATGTAATTGAATAGTTTGTAAAGAAATAGAATGTAAGTAGATATAATATTAAAATTATTATTTATGAAAGATAAAAGAGATTAAAATAGAATATAGTAAAATATTATTTAAACGAAAGATTTATAATATAATATAATATAGTGTAAATTTTTTTATTATTTTACATTCTATTCTAAATTTTTTAAATATGAAGTGTTTTATTTTTACTGCTTAAAATGAGATGAGATATAATATAAAATTCTTATTTTTCATTTTGTTATAAACTAACCTCTCAAACCATAGCCTATTTTATCATTAAATAGCCTAAATGTTGGAAAAAAGCATAGTTCTGAATATTGTGTTACACGGCCATGATGGTGCTACCATTCGATCTCCATTAATTTTAAATGCTATTTTAAATAATGTAATTAAAATTTAGTCTCTTGTTATAATTAAATTAAAAATATTAAATTTTAATTTAATAATTTTATTTATTAAAATTAGTATAAAATATTCTATTTTAAATATAGTAATTATTTTTAGAATTATTTAACTAAAACTATTAAAAGTATTAAGTAAACAAAAAAATTTAATATTTCAGTATTAATAATGTGAAGTGATACTCTCAAACACAAAAAAATACCCTAAACGTTTTAGTATTATAAATAAAGATCCGTAGTTATAAAGTCAAAAATAAGATTAATTCTTGTAGTATTAATATATAACATTCATTGCAATGTTATGAATACTATCTTCTCTTCTAAAAAGCCTTAATTTATAGTTGAAGGGGATCAAATCATGTTTTCACAAATTGATTTAACGGAATATATTTTTATATTTAAAAATTTCTAACACATAAAAATATTTTTTCAAAATATTTAATTTTTTAATTTACAAATTTAACTCATTATTTTTTTAATATTACAACTTACTGATATAAAATTCTCATGCAATGTGATACAATAATATGATATGATACCAAATAATTTAGTATCAATATTCAATTGATATGACGTGTACTGGTCAATCAGGTTTAATATTTATAGCCTTTGCAAAAAAAGTATGACTTAATGTTTGATAATAGTTTAAAAAGATCACAACAATTTATCAAATTATATTTTTAAATTAAATTAAGAAATTTCAAACATTTTAAAATTACTTAAAAATAATAATGTCTATTTAAAAAATTAAGGCGAATTTTTTATCATATTTTATGATAGCTTTCTAATTTTTTTAAGTGACAACTCTTAAAAAATCAACGGTATCAAAGACTAATTGGTTTTATTGTGAGTTGTAAATTTTTGTTTTGATTTTCAAACAAAAAGTTAATGTACCAAAAACATGTTTGGATGGAAATACTTTCGTATCCTATTTTCAAAAATAAAAATAACCATAATCATTTCATGAAAACATAAATTTTCTGTATTCATATATTGTAGTGACAGGTTACTAAAACAGAGAGCACAATTTATCTTCAATTGAACCTTCATTTTATTTTTCTTCTCTTTAACTGCCTCACAACCCTTAATTTTAGCTTCATCTTCATTTATCTCATTGGTCAATTAGAGTCTTTTGATCATATTTGTCCGTAAAATTTAGATTTTAAGGAATATTATAAAAATAAAAAGAGAGAGAGAAGATAAGAAGGTGGAAGAAAAGGAGGTTTTTAAGGAGTGTCTACAGATATATAAGCATTTGTGTCTCATTTCTTTTAAAAACAAGGCTTTCTTGTAAGATAAATTTATTGAAAAATGATAAGCTGAATTTTCTTTTTCTTTAGTAATAGTTATGCTATATATTTTATTGAGTTTGATAAGGGATTACAAAGTATGTCCCGTTTCTTCTTTTACAACAATAAAGTCCCTAATTAATACAGTTTTCTTATGATACTCCACTCTTTTTCATTCATAATTGAATTTTAAAATTCAAACTCAATAATTTCCTTTTTCTTAATTCTTTTTTTTAAGAAAGGAAAGGAAATGAATTATTAATGAGAGTTGAAAATAGTACATCTCTAGACAAAACAAAAAGATCATAAGTAGACTAGCAAAAATAATTTGTCGCTAAAATAGTAGCCTAGTAAAAGTGCAACCAACCTAAGACATTAAGGGTAAGAAGAATTAGAAGCAACTAATATTTGCTTAGTAATTTAACTTATCATCTCATGTAAAAATTGCTACTCAGACCTCAATTTGCCTTGTAATTCTTTCAAGTTCTTTTCTTTCCAAATGTAGTAAATGGCAATGCCGAAAGAGATTATATGTTTGATATCCTCCTCGCTACATGTCCAATTCAAACCAAAAGTATAACTTATAATATCATTCTAATTACTCACCTAGTATGAGATGTTGTTAATCTTCAATATAGTTCACCAAGTTAATTTTGTTAACTTACATTAGAAGAATAAATGGTTAATAGTTCCTAGTTCCTGTTGACAAAAATAATGAATGGTAAAATTAGAAGTTGTATCATAAATTCTATCTTTAATGTGTAACTTACCACTAATAGTCATATATATAATAAAGGAGACTCTTTGAGAGATTTCTTTACTCTACACAAGTTTATACCATTAAAGTTTAGAGGCCCTAGATTTAAAAAGATTCTTGAATGATTTATAGGTGAAAGAACTTGATGAATGTCCCAACTAAACAGTCTTATCAGCAACTGCATAATTAGGAAGAAAAGGAGGTGCAAGTTAAAGTAATCCATCTATAATGTAGGGATTAATTATAGGAATTGTCATATAAATCCTCTATGACAATAGCAATGTTTGGTACTATGCTCCTTAAATTAAAATATTAAGTAAAATTGATTATAAGGCTTAAAGAATTCTAATTATTATGTTAAAAGTTAGTAAAAGCTTCATTACCTGACCTTGTTATTGTGTGAATTTCCATCTATTCCCTAAGCTTAAAGATGTTAAGCGTAGTAAAAGATGAGTTTCTTTTTGGAGAAATTGATTAGAAGTTATTTAATTTTAAATAATACAATTTCACCCTATTCTACCCAAAAGGACTCTTTGTTCTCTAGGATCCTTTATAACCTCTTAGCTATATGGATTTTGTTGCTTAATTTTATCGAGGCTATCCTAAGACCACCTTGATTCTTAAGCAAATAATTAACCTCCTATTTAGCCTTAGCTTTGTAGATTCCAACTGCTTGACCAACCCATAAAAAGGTCTTAAACAACCTTTGAATGGTCCTTATCAAACTTTTAGGGAACATAAAATGTGAAGACTAGTATACATGCAATTAATTTAACATTGAATTAACTAATTGAACCCTACTAACATAAGTAAGGCATTTATTGCAATAATTACTAACCCTCTTTTGAATTTTCTTTATAGGTGACAATAATTAACCCATTTTATGGCCTTATGTTTAAAATAGGAAATCTAAAATAGGTAAATGCAAGTTGTTTTAGTTGTATTTCTATCAGAGAAGTAATCCAAGGAGAATAATTTGTAGTAGATAAGGATATAAAGAAGCAAATTTTATCTTTTATAGATATCAAGAAGCAACTTTTGTCCTTTTTCATTTATATTCTATATAACTCTTTAAAGCATCTCAAGGCGTTGATACGAGTTAGCATATGATCTATATAGAAGTAGTAAGTCATCAACAAAAAGGGTATAAATTTTAAATTGAAATGATATTTAAAGCTTCTTTATTGTTCCATAATATGATTTATAAGCCTTGCTAAGACTTCCATACCAAGTGTGAACAAGTAAGGAGATAGAAAATCACCTTGCTTGAGCTTTAACACTATTGAAGAATCTAATAGGTTTATCATTAACCAATACATTAGAAGATATAGTGGAAATGCATTAGGAAATATAACAAATAAACCTTAGAGGAAAACCAAAAGCATGAATAGTATTAATAATAAATCTCCAATCAGTATAGTCAAAGGATTTGTTAAAGTCCATTTTGATAGCGTAAATCCTGAAGGAATGCTTCCTATTATATCTTTTGAAAAATTATTGAGTTAATAACACATTATCACCCAGTGATCTTCTTGACATAAAGGCAATTTGAGCAAGGCTAATCAATGGTTGAAGCACTCCTTTGAGCCTAGAAACAAGGATTTTTGTAATTATCATATAAATTACAGTGGTCAAAGATATAGGCTTGAAGTCCTTCAAAATGCTAGGATTAGGAATCTTTGGCACTAAAGTGAGAAATGTTTTGTTAGTACTCAAACACAACATTAATAACCAAGTGCTTCAACGAATGCCAAGATTTATGAAAGAAAAGAGCATTCTTTATCATTTATGGATTATATTTGAATTAAAATTTTCATAAACTTCCTGGTCACTAGATTTTTTAACTTTTTTCCATTGAGAACATTCAAATTTTCAATTGGATATCAATTATGGCACTTGATTGTTTTAACTATAGATTTTAAGCGAAAACTAAAGCCATACACTCTAGAATGGTTTTTGTTAAATCTCATACTTTAAAAGTAGGTGAACATTACAATTGCTTCATAGCTTTGTTTGACACAGTATATAAAAAGACTAGAAAGGAAATGAAAATGAAATAAAAATAGATTATAGTAACAAGATGATGAAGTCAATGAAAATGGAAGTAATAAGTGATGGATGAGAACAAAGTTCACAATGGTGAGAGTTGAAGGAGTTGTAAATGGAGAAGAAGAAATGAAGAAGATGAAGAACAATGAAGAGAGAGCATTTAACCAAAGAAGTGAAAATGAAAGACTAGAATAATTGTCTTTCAATTAAGCCATACGTAAGTAAGGTGTGTGGCAAGGCAAGTGACACTTTTCCTAATGTATCATTTCCGTAGAGTATTTTCTTGATTATCTTCCGATATCTTCGGGAATATGCTCTATCGGAGTGTTATGTTACAATGTAAATCATTTTCCTTATTATATTATCATATGGATTTAAAGTTAAACAAATCTTTATGGATTTTGTCACGTAATTTTCATTAATTCATATTCAAATTTAAAATGACACTTTTATTTTTAGTGGAGCGTAAATTTTTTAATTATGTTATTAGAATATTACAATTTGAGGTTGTTGGAGATAAATTATCTACGATTAAAATTAAATGGTTTGAGTTTTGTACTCTTAACGAAGAGGGTAGCGTAGGCATTAACTCTATAAAGAACAACATAAAGATGTTAATATTGAAGAGGATATAGAAACTCTTTACATTTTAGGAGTCAATTTGAGTCAAATGGATCCACACTTGCATTATAAAGGGATGAACTTTCAGGGTATTAAAACTAAGCTAAACAACTTTTAGAGTCTCAATCAAACGTTAAAATGAGAGAAAATTTTCTAAGACATGAAAACGATTACTAATAATGGAAAATCAACTTAGTTTTGATTTGACAATTAGAATGATCAAGGAACTCTTTATAGAATTCTTAAATTTGAGAACCTCAAACGTATATCCCTTTTATAGGAAAAAGTGCAAGTGATCATCTCAAGTGATGAGTAGTAATATAAATACAAGGCATTTTCTTCAATCATGGCTTCCATCCCTCCTAACAGACCTAATCAAGAGGTTGCAGATAAAATTATATGGAAAAGATATAGGTCTCAATCCTTTTCAAATAAAACTTGTATATAAATCTTTAAAACGCCAATGTAAATAGATCCATAAAGGAAGTCAGCCAGGTTCAGCAAAAATTTAGGTAAAGTTTCATTTACCTTTGTGGCTAGTGATTATATAAGGGCTTAGAACAATGGATAAGTTTAAAGGTAACTTCCCTGGCAAAATCAATTGCAAGTTATGTAAGTAGGTTCCAGAAACCTTTAAACCACCTTTTTTTTAACTGTTTTGATTTAAATACTTTTTGAAATCAAAATTTGTGACTTTATAAGACTCAATGTATGAAAAATAACTAGTTAAAGATAGCGAAATGGGCTGAGCATGTCAAATACAAGCATAAAGGAGATTTAAATATATTCAAACTTGCTTTAATTTATAGTATCAATGTGATATGGAAGGAAATAAGCCTAAGGGTCTTCCAAATTGAAGTCCAGGACATTCAAATCTTTTACAGAAAATGTTCAACTGAATTAGAAAGATCATTATAGAGAAAGAAATATGTTATAATATTGGTGTAGATATTACGATCAGCTAGAACATTTATCTATAATAAAAAGATACCAGACTGAAAACTAATTTTAGGTTTGTTTTAAAACTTTCTAATTCCATAGTGATACATCAAATAGAAAACTAAAGTTCAAGTTCTCCCCCGTTCTACTTCGAGGTGTAGGCCTTTAAAATAATTATAGTTTAGTTTTAGCTCAAAACATTTAGTTATCTTTCCAAAGCCTTATAATCACTTGGTTTATTCTCAATGAGGACCCAATAGCCCCTCTTGGCTACTGATTTTATTGTAAAATGTTTTCTCTTTTGGGATTTTAATTTATTACCTTTCTTCTTTTAAGAAAAAACATGAAAGTGAAGAAAAAGAGGAAAATTCATCTAATGAAGGTGATAATGATTGCATTATATAAATTACAAATGATTTCAAGAACTACTTTAAGAAAAAGAGCTCATCAAAAGAAGAGACATCCAAGGCAAAGGTAAATTTTATTTTAAAACATAAAACTAATATTATTTTTTATCAATATATGAAACCATAACATGTGAACTTTAAATTCCTAAACTTAACGAAGCATATTAAGAGAAAATATGAAAGTAGAGAAGCCTTGGAAGCTACATGGGATAACATAAGTAATTTTGAAGAAGAATTTAGGCATGGAGCGGTGAAGATGTGTTATATACTATATAATAATGAAGTAACTTTTATGATGTTAATAATAATGATTATGTGCATATGATGAGTTTGTTAGCATCTAGCACTTTGAGTTTTCGATCATCCTCAAAATGCAAAGAACAATCAAAATGTGTTAGGTATGCATAAAAGAAAACACGAGATTGAAAATAAGTTAGGTCAAAGCATAAGTATCATTGGATAATACTAAAGATAGTAGCGTAATGCATGAGAACAAGACACTTAGAAAAGATATTATGGATCTGAGAGCATCCTTTGATAGGTTTAACAAAAGAACAAAAATTACACACCTTGTTGAGTAAACACAAGAATCTAAATGATTGTAATAAAATATATACAAAAGTATAGTTCATCTAGTGGTAAGATAATCGTTTGTCAACTAAAAACATATGCATGAATATGAAACCTTTTATAAGCTGACCAATGGTTAAGTGCATTCCTATGTAAGAATGGTAAAACATCATCATATACATCTAAAGTAGAACATTTCATGCATTACATATATGGTTAATACTTATAGGCTTGTTCAGCTCCCCTTTTTTTCACATTTACTAAATAAACTTCTTTCCTTGAATTTTTGGTTTTCATTTCTTTATGAATTCATAATTTATTAAATTTGTAAAAATTGATTTGATTGTAACAATATTAGGTTTAATAAATAGCAAATATTAGTTTATAAATAAAATTTCATGTAATGTTTATTTATTTATTTAATTATTTTAATAAAATATAATTAACTTATTAGTAATATTTATTACTAATAATATGTAAGAGATTAAAATAAAATTACTTAATTATTTTATAAATTAATTTATCTCTAACTTCTATTTATACTAATATTAGAAGTATTAACTCCATTGATATTAAGATAAGGAAGTTTGATATGAAGATAAGTTTTATTTTCTTAAAATAAAAAACAAAATCAATAAACGAAATAGAAATTATACAAAAAAATAAAAGTGAAACCAAATAATCTATAAGAGAAATAACAACTTTGTACATACATGTGTCAGTTACATTTAGATGTTTGAATTACATCTATTTTAAGTAAGCTGAATTTGTGGTTAGAAAATCAGACCTAACCAAATATGATTAGTGTGAGTGGTTCAACACTCTCATCATTTAACCAGAAGTCTCGAGTTTGAGTCCTAAAAATAGAGAGGCCTATTTGGCCAACACTTTACCCTTTACAGATTGACCTGGTGCGAGCGGGGATTAACCTAGATGTGGATGACTTAAAGACTTCTTTCTATAGTTAGGACCCTCCTAAAACACCTGGTAGGCTAACTAAAAAAAATCAGACCTTAAAAAGTGTACTACTTAACCCTACGACAAAATAATTGTACGACAAGAGAAATTTGGGTGCTTATGGAGGGGCACAGGCATAAGGTAGTAAATAAGAAGGGATGCTAATAAATGAAGAAAAAGACTAAAAGAATATACATGGTGTGAAAGGTTAACCTAATACCGCGCAATTCTAAAAGAATTTGGTCAGGAATCATTGCTCTCTATTTCATTCTCTACCAAATCTACCAATGGTTTACTCACTCTACCCAACATGTAATATATGTCAGCTATTTCTGTGTGACACGAATCCCCAACAACAAACTCATGTACAATACCATCAATTTCAATAGAGCTACAACCAGGCATCTTTCTAACTCCAAGACTTTTCATGTTCCTTCTCACTTGCGTCACGTCTTCCCGTTTGTCTGCAAATGCATAGATGTTGGAGAGGAGTGTGTGAATGCTAGAGTCCCCTGATTTTATCATCAACAAACGCTTAGCCAACCTCTCACCCATCTCTAGATTCCCATAGATTCTACAAGCACTAAGTAACGAGCCATAAATTGGAACTATGGCATCATTTTCTCCATCTGGTAGCTCCTTTATCAACTCCTCTGCTTCACCCAACTTTCCAGCTCGACTTAGTAGGTCAATGAAGCAACCATAGTGTTCTAATTTTGGCTCCATATGATACGTATTTTTCATCGATTTAAAGACCTCACGGCCTTTATTGACTAGCCCACCATGACTGCATGCGCTTAAAACACCAATAAACGTAATGTCATCAGGTTGAAACCCATCCTGCTTCATTTCGGAAAACAGCTTCAGAGCCTCGCCTGTCTTCCCATTCAGGGCGAGCCCACAGATTATTGAAGTCCACGAGGGACTATCCTTCTCTCTCAACCCATTGAAGATTTCTAAAGCCTTTTCTACGTACCCACACTTAGCATACATTTCTATAAGAGCAGTACCCACAAAAAGATCCAGAGGAATTCTGTTTTCGTCTATATATCCATGAATCCACTTCCCTTGCTCTAAGGCTCCCATCTGTGCACAACCTGTAAGTAGGGTGACTACCACGAATTTATCTGGTTTAACCTTTTTGATTTGCATTTCTCTAAAAAGTTCCACTGCCTCATCAAACCGCTTGAATTGTACATAGCCATTTATCATGGCAGTCCAGAGAACAACATCTCTAACAGGACTCCTGTCAAACAACTCTCTAGCCTCCTTCAACTTCCCATATTTTACATAGCCGGACACAATAGTAGTCCAACAAATGACATTCTTGTAAGGCAACCCTTCAAAAACCTCCCTAGCTATAGTCAAGCAACCACATTTACAGTACATGTCCAGCAAGGCATTGCCAATAATAGAGGTCAATCCAACTTTATGTCTTAGATAGCAATGAATCTCCTTTCCAAGTTCCAAATCTTCCACTGCAGCACAAGCAGAAAGTGTGCTAACCACTGTAGCCTCATCAGGCATTAAATTAGTATCATTTCGCATGCGGCAAAAAACACTGATCGCATCCTTAAATCTCATACTCTTAACATACCCAGAAATTAGTACGTTCCACGAAACAATATCTCTCTCAGGCATTTCATCGAACAGTTTCTTCATGATATCAATTCGACCCAGTTGACGATACATGTCCATGAGCGAGTTGCACACAAAAATGCCAAACTCAGCTCCAGATTTCACCGCAAACCAATGAACCATTTCCCCCACTAAAGCTTTACCTAAGCAGCCAACAGCCTTAAGAACAAACGGGTAAGTGAAATTATCAGGCCACAACCCTCCTTCCCTCAACTTAGTAAACAGAAACAGAGATCTTCTAAAGATACCTTTCTTTGCAAACGCTTTAATCATAAGGTTGTACATAAGCAAAGACGGGTTAGGTACGTAGTTAAATACTTTCTCCGCGTAATACAACTCCCCGTGAGATGGTACAGTGCAACAGACGAGGAACTTGCCGACAGCGTCGTGGTCTTGGTGAAGGCCGAGTCGGAAGATGCGGGCTAGGACTTGCTTCAGAAGGATCAACGAAGTGCACTTCCTGAGAAGAGAGACACAAGAAGATTGCTTGTGGAGCCATGAGCGGTTTGTGGAGGTAGACAATTTGGTGGATCTTGAAAGGCACGACCAGGAGGCTGTGGGAAACAATGGAGGGCTGCGTTGAAAAAGCATTCCTCATATTGGCTTCGCCAAGGCTTCTGGGATTTAGCAATAATCCACCGAAACACACGTGTTGCAGCCAAGGCCAATGGCCGGTTGACATAAACGAGAGAGATACATCAATCAATTTAGCTTGGTAGGCAATCTCTCTTGCGGTTTCAATCACTGATACAGGATTGGTATCGATCCGGCCAGTACCGTATCGGTTGGAGACCGATATTTAGATTCTAATTTCGATATCGGCTAAAAATATCGGTCGGTATCGAAATTTTCTGTTGGGTACCGGCCAGTACTCAACATATTAGAAAATTTTAGGTAATTTTGAAACTGTTGGAAAATTGGAGGACTTATTTGTAAATAATAAAAAAACCTAAAATCTACCCACCACCCCTCAGACCCCGACTACCATATCCCTCTTCAGCTTTTCTCTCTAACTCTCACCCTCTCTCTCTCACTCTCTCGCTCT
>JANIIA010000003.1:36539128-36551181 GCA_027478495.1 Erythroxylum alaternifolium | reverse complement strand
TCTTATTTTTATATTTGTATTATGATGATTGTCTTTTTTCATATTAATTGTGGTTATTATTTATATGTGAAATATTTCAAAATTATTGTCATTTTATATTAAATTATAATTGTGATTATTATTTATTATTATGATTTTTAGAAATAGGGTTGATGTAAACTTGTAAATAGTAAACTGTACAGTATATAACTGTACAATATATCAGTGGACTATTTTGTAAATTTTAAAAATTTCAGGGACTTTTTTATAAATATAAAAAATTGCCCGAAACGGTATCTGGTATAACCGGTACCAGTACAGTACCGTTCCAGAACTCAATCCGGTACCAAGTCCGATACGGTATTCGCAACATTGGTTTCAATGCTAAAACTCTTTGTTCCATTAAATCTTATCTCTATATTTATATAGAGTTCACATATATGTATAAATCAGATTTAATATAATATATAGGAATATCATAACTGAACTAGAAGATCTGTTTCCCAACAAAAAATGACTAGTAAAAGGACCCCTAGAAATTATAAAGACTTGATGAGTTGGTATAAAGCACCATTATTTGGGCATCACATCACCTCTTCCACTAATGATGTTCTTATTTTGTTCTATGACTAATTTGATGACATTTTAATAAAATCTAAGGATCTTGACTTTCCTCTCACCTAAGCCAAGTCGATGCCCCTCTTTCCTTTGATTTTGCTTCCCACCTTTACTAATGATGCTTGATTGAACTTAATTCTTCTCTCTTTTGCTTATATTTTTGTAGTCCTTCTCGTTGTGCTAGAAAACTAATTGTTGGATGTGATTGTTTAATGTAAGTCCATCAAAGAGCTCAAGAGTATGCACATCAGGTCCAAAGGTTAGGACTTTCAGTGGCATATCAACAACATCGAGACCTGGGTTAGTGCTGGTTTGACTGATGAGATAACGTGCATTGATGGGTTTGCCAGTAAGGCCTTGAATAGTAGGGTGAAAACTTCGATCAAGTCTAAGATTGTGAATGTTCCTCAAGTTAGTATGTAATCCTTTAACATGTTTGAAAAATCCAAATCATCCCTGTTGTTATATGACCCTTGCATGTGTTTTTCATATTTATTAGGCCGTGTTCATTTCATTTCCTTCGTTTGTTTAACCATGGGCAAGTTTAGTTTGCATGCATCGGACAATTGCTGTGTTTATTGAATTATTAAGAATGGTTTCTCTGCCAAAAAAGAGCTTAAGGATGAGATAGGTGTTCAAATCATATTTAGGTCATTGAATTGGTGTTCAAATCATATTGCTACTTTCTCTCGCCCTTACCCGAGCTATATCAGAACTTGACCGATTTTCTTATAAAGAATAGCTATGTCAGAGCTTTATTGACTTGTAGCTTTAGAAGAATATACGGTATTTTAATCCTAGAGCTCTTCTTCCTTGGTTTGTAGTGATCTACAAAACCTTAAGCAATTGGACTTCTTTCATCACATTCCTTAAGTTGTGAATCCTTTCTACCTAGTTTTGGAAGATTTTTCCCCCCACCTATCTTTTTCTTGAAGGAGTTTTGATATTCGTATTCCACACCTCCTATTACGTCTCAGTAAATAAGAATTTTTCTACTCATTATAGTTGTATTATGATCTTCTTAGATTTGGTACTATACTAATTTTTTGTTTTAATTCTTGTCCTTAATATAAACATTTATATTTATGAGAATGCTTTTGTTTTACTTTTGAATTTTATAAGTTGTATGAAAAAGAACAAAAGATGGTTGCAAATACAAATTAACAGATCAATCTTATGAATTTGATACAACCTTGACTTACAAATTATCTAAACTTAATGGAGATCGGTTCCTTTAAATTGTTAGGTGGTAGTAGCAATGACGTGCATATTTTAATTCCAAAATTCAATTAAGAAAGTTTGATTATTAATTGTATATTATCATGTAGTGTCGTAATAACAATCATTGAGGGCCTTGGTATATGAGAGAGCTAGAACATCAGTTTCTAAACCGTTGTCATCCAACCTCAATAATGAGCTTACAGGTAAGTTTGAAATGACTTTTTATATAGTAGTGTATTCAATATATGAAAAGAGTAGAGAAGAATTTCAGTTTCTGTTTATTCTTTTAAGGATTGGTTATGGTAAAACAACATCCTATATACACGGTCAGTTTCTCTTTGTTCACTAGTGCATGTACAATTTAATTATTGGTATATAGCTTTATAAGATGGCTTTTATGTTGTAAATAGAATCCACATTTAGTTGTTAGCCAGTATTTGTTTGTTTTTATGACTTTCCCTATGATAAACATAATCAACTAAGAATATGCTACCTGTGTACAATCAGTATAGTGCTAATCATTTTATATCCTCATGAAATTAGTAGGTGATGGTATTGATTTTATGTCATGTCGACCTTGAAGCCTTGTTTTTGTGGTTTGCACCTAGTAGGCTTACTATTAATGTTCACATTGTAGCTTATGCAAAGCAACATTAAAGTTGATTTTGAAAGTTTATTTGATGATAATAAATCCTAAAAATGTTTGACTGATCATCAAAAGCTAGTTCTAACTTCTATCAAAATTCTTTGACATTCTACTTTTAATAAATATGTTATATAAGTATCAACTTAAATACATTGGTTCCAGGTAAGTTGAATTCATGACTAGGAGGAAAGGGCACGAAAGTGTTGTGGAGTTAATTAATGCTGCCATAAATTGTGTTTCAATCCTTTGAAAGTATGTTCTTAAATATTCCTTAGTGATTCTTTGTATAATTCCTTCTAATGCTTCTCTCATCTTTGTCGAAAAGCATTTTGTCTCATATCCTTTATTCCAAATTCCATAAATGAGTCTTTGCTTTCCGTTATTGTTCATCCTTTGAAGGTTTTTATTGATTCTAAACTCAGAGAATTCATTCTCAATTCGTGCATGTGTTGGTTGCTATTAGGTCAACTGTACCATAATTATGATGATGAGCTCTGTGATTTAGTAGAGTTAACTTATGATTTACAAGTTTAAGGATAGAAATTAGAGAAGCTCTTGAAAATGATAATCATAGATAGATTATGAGAATATATACGATCAAGCAGATAAAGAAGTGCATTATCCTATCCTAAGTAAGATGAGTAAAATGTCGATACTGAATGAGATTTTTGTGATGTCAAGACACAAGAAGATAATGTAGGAATATAACCAAGAGAAGCTTCCTCTTATAAATACTTGACTAGGAAATTGTCATAAGTTACCATCTTGAGTTTCCTAACTTTGAACAGATTTGATATACATAAACAGTACATCTTCAAACAAAAGCATCCAATTCTGATAACGAGTGAAATACAAAAAGCTTCCTCACTTTTTAAGTTGCTTAGGGTCTTTTTATGAGCACCAACCACAGTAGGAAAATGAATAGGGCATGTAACCAGTTATGTGGATATAGTCAGCTTGTTACTCCATTTTTGCATCATGTCGATCTCTCTTTACTTCTATCGCTACTTGCTTCTCTTCTTCCTTGTGCCTTACTGATGCTAGTTTATTCATAACCCTATCTTGAGCCTCTGCTCTCATCCTTTCAACCTCCACTTAAGAAGTATAACTCAGTAATAATTTAATTGTGCTAAAAATTTGTATATATGTATCTTTCTAAATTAAATTCATATTCCAGGCTCATAATTCTGTTATATAAGTAAAGAATATGGTTTCTCACTATGAAATGGACAAAATTTTCATCATATGGAACTAGGAAAAGGTTAAGGCTAATTTTTTATTGTAGTGTCATTTTTGTCACAATGTTAGTAGTTGTTTATTTTCTGTGTTTGTTCCTGCAACATCTGTGTTTGTTCCTGCAACATTAGATGCATGGAAATCTAGTTACTCAGACCAAACAGAGTCATATCATACAGCAACAGGCATTTATATTAGATTGTTTGTCGAAATTACTGACAATTGGAGAAGGTTTTTAGAGATTTTAACTAAAGCAATGTGGCTCAACATCAATTTTAATCTTAATGTTTTAAACTGAAATTATAAAGAGATACAAGATGGAGAATTTGGCAGGAAAAGCATATACAAGATAACCATTAAACCATCATTCCATATTGGTTACATATAAGGATGTCATTAATGCACACTATTTACATACTTTTCAAGTCAATCATGATGCACACTTAATAAGAACATTTGGCAGAAAGAATTAGTGTGGTTATACTAGTGGATAGTTGATGACAATAATTTAGAGTACCTTAATCTTTCCTATCTCTACCTCTTGTTTTTTCTTTTTGATGATTTTCCCATGCTTGAATTTTTACCTCTTCACATTTGAACTTGAACTTGAAAAAATTGCAGTTGTAATTACCATTTCGATTTTTTGAGATCATGCAATCAATATTCCGTCTAGTGCTTCAAGAATGTCTCTATTTCAATCATAGTTTTAACAGACTATTATGTGATTTTATTATAATATTTTCAAACCCAAACCTTAATAGTGGAAAAGGAAACTTGGGATATGCTAATCTAATTCATTTTTCATTTTCATGACATAAGCTACTTCATTAATTTGGTCACTTGAGAACTTCATCTGAGTCAATTTAGCTTTGCTTCTTAACAACTGACAGGTTTAAACACCCAATTCAATTTTTAGTGCCCACGCTGTAGGATAAAAAATTGTGAAGGTTACTCATAATTGCGGTGTGTGTTGGCATTTCTTTGGTGGTTTATTTGATCTTTGGTGTGTTTCAATTGTCAAAAGGAATAAAGCGTTTGACATTTGGTGGTATCATATTATTTTCAAGGTACAATTCACGTCTACATAATGGATTTTCGTAGTGGAGTAGGGCAGGTGTTCTTTATGAATATGCTTGAGGTTCTTAAGACAGGTTCAAATCCTCTGTATCAATTATTTTGTAACTCTATGGAGCTTAGTAGGAATAGGATATGGTCTTATGAGCACATATATTGATGCTGCAAGGCAAGCCTACACTATTGCCATTGTCCATTTCTCATGAACGTAGTTATATTCCATATATTTTAATCTAATTTTAGTTCAACTACCAAGCCAAAGTACATGTTTTTCTATAACAAATAGACCTTATGTCATATATTCTAATACTTTAATGAGATGAGTTAAGTTTTTCATGTACATTCATATGTGTTAAGTGACATCTCTTCCATATCAAATTCAAACTTGATTTTAATACAATAACACTTAATTGATTGTGATGAAAAATGGAAGTAATTTTTTTTAATTTTTTAAAGGAAATAGATTGTTCCAGTGCTTGTGAGTGATAGTTCAGATCTTCTGTTGCAATAAATTTGTTCTAATCCTGTTTCGCGACAATAAAATGTCGTTTTTAATAAAACTTAATTCTATTGTGTATCAATCGACTCTCTTCTATGAAGCTGATGCCTTTTCCTTTTCCTTCTCGTTTTCTAATATGCGGGAACCCCAAATAGAAAACAAAACATTTTTAAAGAATTTGTTTAACACCAGTTGTTAGATATTTATTTAAGTTTAATGTTAAAGGATTCATTTTTACTTCTTAATTAAATTGTGAATTCAACACTTCGTGTTTCTTTATATCATAAAAGTGAAGTATCCATTTTCAATTTTTTTCATTTGCTTTTTTAGATTTTTGCTTTAGGATTAAAGCTAATAATTCTATGTTGAGTGTATCTTTTTCTTGTCGTCAGTTAAATTTTGAAGATGGTAATGAAGTTGGCATGAGTGAAGGTGAAGATGAACTTATAGCTGTCATGAGTTTAAACAGTAATCAAGATTTGCAAGCTACCTGCTCATTTGTATCTAAAGAATTAATATCGAAATTGGAATGGAGATTGAGACAGAAGAAGATGCTTACCAATTCTATTTGTCATATACTAACGAAGTCAGATTTAAGATAAGGAGAAGCAGAAACCACAAAGATAATTCCGGAAACTTCATTAACTTAATATTTTGTTGTAGTGTTGAAGGTAAACGAGGAAAGGACAAACGAGATATTTATATAAGAGCAAGCCACCCTGAAACAAGGTTTGGTTGTGAAGCTAAAATGAGAATCAGCCATCGAAGAAGCAAAAAACTCTGTGTAGTTTAGTTTATTGAGGAGCATAATCACTACCTCTCGAGTCCAAACATGATGCAATTAGACAGATATCACCAAAAGATAAGTTTATTTGCAGCAATGCAAATTGAAATGGCAAATCACGTAGGAATCCCATCAAAGGCATCTCATGATGTCATGGTTAGGCAAGTGGGTGGTCGAGAAAATTTAGGTTTCATATTATATGACTACTAAAATTACTCACAGTCTAAAAGAATGATATATGCGAAAAGAGGGGATAGAGGAGGTGCTCTCGAACATTTGCATAAAATGCAATTTAATGTTCTGATTTTTTTATGTTATCCCAGTTGATGAAGATGATTTAATAACCAATATTTTCTGGTTAGATGCAAAGATGAGAGCAAATTACTTAAATTTTGATGATGTGGTTTGCTTTGACACAACTTACAAGAAGAACAATGAAAGTGGTCCCCCTTGTATTACTTGTTAGTGTAAATCATCGCAAGCAAACTACAGTCTTTGATATTGCATTGTTATATGATGAGACATCACTTACATTGGAATGGTTATTTGATACTTTTGTGAAAGCTATGTGTGATAAAAGATTTAAAACTATTCTTACGTACTAAGATGCAGTAATGGCAAAATCTCTAGTACTAAGATGGCCTGAAACTCATCATCGTTTATATATTTGGCACATTTATCAAAATGCGGCCATCCATTTAAGTGGTGTTTTCTCTCAATTCAAAGATTTTGCTAGGGATTTTAGCTCATACATATTGATTTTGAAGAAGCGAAAGATTTTGTAAATGCATGGAATGAGAGGTTGCGCAAATTCGGAATTCAAAACAATGATTGGCTGAGGCGCATGTTTGGGATAAAGGAAAATTGGGCTTTAATGTATAGAAGACAAATGCTTTATGCAGACATGATGACAACACAAAGAAGTGAGAGCATAAATAGTGTTGTAAAGAGGTATGTCACTTATTATCACAAATTTTTGGAGTTTTTTTTATCACTTTAAAAAGACTCTTTGAAAATCGTAGATATGAAGAGTTAAAGGCTGATTTTAAATCAAGTACAAGTATTCCCTTATTATTGTATCCAATTGAAAGTTTGAAACGTGCAATAAGTGTTTATACTCTTAAGGTGTTCAAGTGCTATCAAAATGAGTGTTGTAAGTCTCATAATTCTTGTATTGACAGTTTCGGTGAGGTTGGATCAATCATAAAATATCAAATTACCCATTGTAATAAGAGTTATTACCATACAGCTAGTTATGATTCATCAAATGGAAAGGTTGATTATAGTTATAGAAAATTCAAGTTTGCTTTAAATTTTTATTCTTATGTTTTGAAAGTTTTTACTATGAAAAATATTATGGAGATCCCAAGTTAGTACATATTGAAAAGGCGGACAAGTAAAGTAAAACTTGGATTTATGGGGGCTGAAAATTTAAGAATCAACATAAGCAATTTGGATCCTAAAATATGTCTAAGTATACAGTATAAAGAATTGTATGGGCTATATGGTCAATTGGTTACAAAAGCATCTAAGAGTGAAGAGACTAACAAAATTGTTAAAGATTGTATTTTAAAGATTTTGGAACTAGTGGATGTTGGACTACAAAGTAATGGATCAACTGTCTAACACTTGATTGCGAGCTCCAATGTTAGATTACAAGGTGAAGAGATGATTCAATATTCAAGTGTTATATTAGATCACTTGAACCAAAATAGGATTGAAATTTGTGAAAGAATAGTATTGGAATTAAACGAATCAAAATCAAGAAGAAAATTGTTTCAGGTAAGAGATTGAAGAGTGGCTTGAAGAAGGCTTTGAAAAAAAGGAAATCAACTAAAAAAGTTCAACCTCTAGCAAATCTTACAATTGCAACACCAACATTACCATTTAATCTTGAGGTTTTATTTGTACATTTTTAATTCTTGAATTCCGTATCCCTTATACAATGATATTAATTTGTTTTTCTCATTTCATAGGTGAGATAGGGTATAACAGAAAATGTTCAAATTGCTCTAACAAATGTCACAGCCTCAGCACCAACATTACCATTTAATCTTGAGGTTTAATTAATTTTTTTATATTCTTGAATTTTATGTCCTTTATATAATGCTATGTTTTTCCTTTTTTGGGGTGAGACAGGGTTTGAGAGAAAAATTTCAAACTACTTCAATTCAACATACAATTTCCTAGTCAAGATAATCAAGATGAGGTTTGATTGGTATTTTAAATTGCACCAGTCATGTGTTATTTAATTCTTATTAATTTTTCTTTGCTTTTTAGTATGCAAATCAAATGCAAAGAACTAAGATTTGTATCGATAACTTAAATATGGTTCAAATTCACCAATCGTAGTATTTGTCTAATAATTTCTCAAGATACATGTGTACTTTTTAATAAAAAAGATTCAATGCTTAACAATAATTCTAAGTATTTTGATTATATGCTCTTTAACACTTTTGCTGATAGGTTGTGTCTGCCAATTTAAGTCAAATAAATTCTATTGAAAATGTTCCATTTTCTATAGACATAACCAACTCCCAATTGGTATTTATCTTTTGACAGAATATTATTAATAATGACATTCTGTTTAATGACTTACTCACAATTTACCAATTATTTTTTATAATTCTTATAGGCACAACGACCACATGGTGTGAGCAATGTGATGATAAATAACTCATGAAAAAGCAGTAATGTCAACTACGATAGTGTGGATATAGGTGGTTTTGTTGAGACATGTGATTGGTTAGCTCTATGTGTAGGATACATGTTTTGTAAATACAAAATGAAAAGAAAGTAGAGTGTTTTAAGTTAATTTTTACATCTTTATTGATGAGGTGCATGTCTTATTTCCTACTAAAAAATGGCAATTTCTTTCTTATACTCTCATTATTATGTAATTTTTATATACTCATTATTATTTATTGTCTATAAACGACAAATCCTTATATTAGAAAATATTTGTGTGCCAAAGTATTAATTGTTTAATTCTTGAGATTTTCATCAAACCTCTAGCAATGGTATGGACAAAAAAAACAAACATTAAACTTCTAATTTTTTCAGGGATTACATTGTGGGGGAAAATATTAGCAATAGTGAAAATGTAAATGAAGTCGTAATGTAAATGAAGCCGTGAGAAACTTATGGTGGAATGGAAAAAAAACCAGGTGCATATAAATGTGTCTGTATAGGTCACAATCTTGAAAGTAGCATTCTTGAAAACAAATAAACACTAGCCAGTTTTAAGAATAAATCACAATCTACAAGTATAATCACCAAAAAAGATCTTTGGATTTATGAGCTAAACAATTCTAATACATGTATTAGCTTTAACTCCAATTTCTTTGAACATGCACCAAGAGCAAAGAGAAGCAAGAAGTTAAACCAATTGCGTCTAGAAAAACAAGCACCTTCATCAGGAAGAAAAACATACAACCTCTGCAACTCTTCTATCATGAAATTCAATTAACTTGTAATCATTTATGTTTGGAGCTTCACGAATCTGCACAAATAAGGACAACATAGTTTCACACTTTACTCATGAAATATTTTAGTTCCAAACAACCTTACCTCCGTGATCTCTCCAAAGATACCAAAAATCTTATAAAGTCTATCATTTGAGAATGTAGAATCTTGGCTAAATATAACAAGAGTGCCTTGGTTAATATCTTTCTCTTAGGGGTTGTCCTGAAAAATTTAACAAAGTTAGAGGAGTCATAAATCAAGATTTTTGCATTTTCATTAATAAAAATACATAAAAGAATAATAATTCTAACCTAGAACTTCCAAAACAACAGAAGCCTAATTCTACATTTATATTGCCACCATGATAGCAATTAATAAGGTTACATACTAATGAAAACAAAATCTTGCACAACTAGGGCCATAAGCTCACCTCTAGGATTAAGTAATGGACATCAAGGTTTTTATGCCCTAATGATATGTTCTGGAATTCTTTCATTGCTTTTTGGTTCAATCCTATTTTGGTTCAAGTGATCTGATATAACACTTGAATATTGAACCATCTCTTCACCTTGTAATCTAACATTAGAACTCGCATTCAAGTGTTGGACAGCTCATCAATTACCTTGTATTCTAGTATCCACGATTTCCAGAATCTTTAAAATACAATCTAAAATACAATCAACATAAATGACTTGCCCTCTCTTCCTCATCTACATTGCATAGAAAACCTACTAAGTCATCTAGTTATTATTCAACATACTGATCATCATCCATTATTAGGGGAACATGTGGTCCATGTGGTAGCCATTAGATAATTCAAATTTAATCATCTTGGATGAAGATAGTAAGTTGTCATCACTATCCTTATCTTATAGAAAAACACTATAAATTTTACGTATGTTTAACTCAACTACCAAGTGCAATCCTATAGCTAGATCTGTTCACAAACTCTATTTTCACAACCAAAAAAGAAAATAATACCTCATCTTCTTAATCAAGTTTAGAAGGAAGATCATAAGGTACCTGAATAAAGATAAATAACTGATTAATAGCAACCCTATACACATATTAATATGAAGCTTGTTACAATAGAATTTGCACATAAACTATGGATCGCAGTTGACGATTCCTCAAGTCAAACATATTGTTAACATCATTTTGTGTTGATACATCCAGTTATCATTAGTTAATTTATTTGTATCTCTTGTATTAACGGATTTTGTATGTATTCCTAAAAGGAAGAAAACTTATGTGACAGCGCGTGTCGAGTTTATTGCAAAATTTACCTGACTCTGCACACTAAAATTTGTAGTCGCGGTAAGTCGGGATCGAATCCACAGGGAATATTCGGTTAATTTTCGTAATGAAATTAATTGATGCAAGGAAAGAAAATGGGGGTTTTTGAGTTTTAAACAGTTTAGAAAATTAAAGTAAAATTAAACTACTGAAAATTAAATCAAAACAATTAATCGAAAATGCAAAAAGTGTTGACTGTGAGTAAAGTCCGGTTCAAATACTACACGTCAAAAACTAAGAGTCCAAGCAAGGTTTAGATTGGACTTGATCCTTTGTGCTCTTTTCCTGTACTAATCCTGTGCTCTTTTATTCCAACTATTCATTTATATGGGTCTCACATAAATAAATGATTAGGATAAAAAGGCACAAAATTAATACAAAGAAAAGTGCACAAAAGATTTCATTTGAGTTTAGACCTGAATAAATTTCCCAAAGTTCCGCCAAGACCAGGGAGCCAGTTCAATAGGCCTTTCAGTGATCGGCAGGGAAATTGTACCTTGTGATGCCAATAACGAGGCCAGTTGCTGAAGTTTGGCCTAAACCTGATAAGTGCAGGGTATTTCTCTTGCATCGCTGACTGTAATTCTGTACATCTACAAGATGGTTTGCAGAGATATCGTACCTTACATAGAAGTTCAAATAGACGTTTAAGTGATTACATTTGTCGTGTGTTTTTTTCTCTCATTATATATATATATATATAAAAGATACATGGATCAATTAGTCTACACTGTCATATCCATCAACATTTTGAACATTGCTGCCCAAGTTTTTGCTTTTCGAATTATACACATCGGCCTCGTTTGGTTAGTTACCAATCGGCTATTATTTTAGCTGGTTGGTATACTTCAGTTGTTTGACCTTCAAGCAGTTATAAAAGCTGTTTGGAGAGCAACTGATCTAATAAATGTTTGTCTTCAAAAAGTTAAAAATGAAAACGCTCTTATACAGGAGTGTTTTCTTCAAACAGCTAAATTATTTTTTTCTAATACCGATTTTGTCCTCTATATTTACCGTCTCATTCTTATCATTTTCTTTTGAGTCTTTGCTTTCTATTGGAATTTTTAAGGATTGCTGTTTCGGATGAATGCAAAGTTTAATTATTTAATAGTTTTTTGTTACTAAAAGAAGTATAATTATCTTAAATTATTATATATACCCAAATAATAATTTAATAAAAAATGTTTTTATAATATAATATTTTTTTAAAAAATATATATTACAATTTTATATAA
>JANIIA010000003.1:36502696-36519413 GCA_027478495.1 Erythroxylum alaternifolium | reverse complement strand
TCTTCTCAGAAAAGCTCTACTGACAAAAGCTCTATTGACAAAAGCTCTACTAATATAAGCTCAACCAAACAGGCACTAAGTATGAAATGCATCAAATCACATGTAATCATTCATTCAGTATACACATTCACTTTTCACTTTTTCATCGGACATAAGTCTGGAATTCAACATATTTGTTGAGAACACTTATTTCTTCAAATTCACATTTAATAAACACTTCCAATATAGTACACATTTATCAACGCCTAGGGCTATCTATCTTTGGAATTAGCAAATTCACATCAATAATAATTCAATAATTGAAAATTAAACAAAGATAAATAATCTTAATGAGAATATCTAGGTTACTTACAGTACACTCCAGTTAGCTATTGTGTCGATGTCCCGAAAATTTTTGGAAGCGATTGTTCGATTTACACTTCTATATCATGCAACACACACACATTTGCACATTACTAATTTGCACAATCATATTAATACTCAATCATACCTATATATATATGTGTTATGTACAATGCAAACTTAATTTGACTGTTCTGGGTATATTTCCTTAAATCACTTCTCATAATCATTTTACAACATCATTTAATCATTCATTTATACCCAATACACCTTACTCACTTTAATCACTTCATCCATCATCAAACTAGGTTTATTAAGGGCCTTCTTTAAGCCTAAATACATCATAAGAAAGTATCTTAGGATTTATTATCTGAACATCACTTAAAAGACAACATTCGTTCTTTTCTACCTGCCCATGATCGTGGTGGCCCTTCCCACGATAATGACAGAAGCTCGTGGAACTAGCCACGGTCGTGAGGACTCTACTATGACCGTGACAAAACCAAAGTCTGCCAAGCCACAATCATGCACTGAAGGCCACGATGATGCCCTGCTTTTCTTCCTTCTTTTCTCCACGAATTCAACATCTTTAAAAACATCATTTACACTCCAAAATTTCTAGAATTTATATGCAATTTTACAACTTGAATAAATGTTAATTCAATTACCATATTGATTGCATTTAAAATCTCAAAACTCTACCATATTGATGTGTTCTGTTATATCAATCACAACGCATATCACATTTTAACTTACAAACAGTCAACATAATCACATTTTTGCATATTATTTCACATTTCAGTTCAGAATAGTTCAGACAATTAACTTCAATAAATCATATAATACACATGTCAAATTGTATATGTAATTACTCATGGGACTGCACTTTTATTGTCAATTGTTATGACCAAGTACCTTTTTAACTGTCCCGTATCCATTGTCGATACTGGGTTTATTGATAACTGTCCCATACCTGTTGTGGATACCCGGCTCATTTTACTAGAGAGTCTATGGCTCTTATACACATTTTGAGCTAAAGTTCTTTTTTTTCACTAGCTACTCCGGTCATAATTGCCTTTATCTAATCATGCATATCATGTATGAAATCCATCAAATCACATGTAATCATTCATTCACTTTCATTCAGTATACACATTCACTTTTCACTTTTTCATCGGACATAAGTCTGGAATTCAACATATTTGTTGAGAGCACTTATTTCTTCAAATTCACATTCGATGAACACTTCTAATACAGTTCACATTTATCAACACCTCGGACTATCTATCTTCGAAATTAGCAAATTCACATTAATAATAATTCAATAACTAAAATTTAAACAAAGATAAATAATCTTACTGAGAATATCTAGGTTACTTACAGTACGTTCCAGTTAGCTATTGCGATGATGTCCCGATAATTTTTGAATGTGGTTGTTTGATTTACACTTCTATATCATGCAACACACACATATTTGTACATTACTAATTTGCACAATCATATTAATACTCAATCGTTCACATATATATATGTGTTATATACAATGCATGGTCAATTTGACTATTATGGGTATATTTCCTTAAATCACTTCTCATAATCATTTAACAACATCATTTAATCATTCATTTATACCCAATACACGTTACTCACTTTAATCACCTAATCTATCATCAAACTAGGTTCATTAAGGGCCTTATTTATGCCTAAATACATCATAAGAAAGTATCTTAGGATTTATTATCGCGAACATCACTTAAAAGACAACATTCCTTCTTTTCTTCCTGCCCACGATCGTGGTGGTCCTTCCCACAATCGTGACAGAAGCTCGTGGAACTGGCCACGGTCGTGAGGACTCTGCTATGATCATGACAAAACCAAAGTTTGTTAGGCCACAATCATGCACTGAAGGCCATAATGGTGCCCCGCTTTTCTTCCTTCTTTTCTCCACGAATTCTACATCTTTAAAAACATCATTTACACTCCAAAATTTACTCTCAAAACTCTACTCATTTGATTCATCATCTCTTACTTTATCTTATCATATACATACTCTAAACTTTTTTTACATACTTTACCTTTTCATATTATATTCAAGACATCTTATTCATAATACATCAATAAACCATCTCCATATTTCATCATTTAGACTTAACAGCCTCTTCATTTTTGCCTCCATTTATAATTTAAAACATTCACAAAACAAGTCATATGAGACTATTAATCATAACCACAAAACTGGACATTAAGCATGTCCATTCATTCATCAATGCTTCAAGACACATTCAACTCCATTATCATCTTCACTTTACCTCTACCATCCTAGTTCTCCTCATTTCAAGAACATAACTTAACATCTTGCTTAACATAACATTCACTGTCATTATACCCTGAATTTCCAACTTATAACATTTACACAATAACTCATCACTCATGGTTTTCATACTCTTAAAATAGAACACAAACACATATATTCATCCATAAATTTACTGCACTCATCCAAACATCATTATAATGACCATTCTACCTCAAAAACATCTCTATAACAATTTATGAATTATTCCTCATCATAACACAAAAACAAGGCATGAATATCCCCCTTTCTTCTTCCACGTCCAATATATATTTGACGCCTTTTTCATAAGCTTTCAATTTTAAAATAATCACCATATTTATCTCATTTACAACAACCTATAAAGATTCATATATAACTTGGTTGATTAAGCTACAAGATTATTAAAACATCACATGAACCCTAACTCCTCATGTCACACGATCATCATTATAGAGAGTGGAGTGGGTTAGGTTTTCTACTGGTAAAATGTTAAAAACAAAAGAAATGGAAGTAGTAAGTAATGGATGAAAACGGTTCAACATGTGATGCTTTGGAGAAGAAAGTGTCGTGAGATGGAGAATAAGAAATGAAGAAGATGAAGAAAAGAAGGGTGTATCGAAAGATAAGAATGAAAGACAATAAAAATTTAGTCTTTCACATGAGAGAGTCATAAGGGATGAGTGGTGAGTGGTAGTGATACTTGTCACTTGCCACTTGTTACCTCCCTAAAGTTGCACTTGGCCCTTTTTAATAACTAGTCCATTTGTCAACCAATTTCTAATCCAATTGTCTCCTAATTTTCTATAACACTTGTCATTAAATCCTAATGCCGTTTATCGATAATTTCTCTTTCCATGTGTCATTTATTTCTACTACCATTAATCAATTTGTCCTGCCTTTTAGCATTTTTTTCTAGTCCAAAAATACCTTAAATCTTAGAAATTTTTCACATTTTACAAAAAATTCTAAATCAATAATTATACTCACCAATTCAAAAATCAACACTTAAAACTCACTATTCACATCATATTAACATCATAATCATTTAAAAATCATTTATATCCGGGAATATGTCAAATGAGTGCATGAACAGTCATTGTAATGTGTGCAAACATCAATAATCATGCGTGTATATGCTTATACTAGTGATATGCACGTAAATGTAATGCATTTCCTATTTTCTTAATGATCTTTCTCATATATAAAAACCTAGGGTTCTAACCCTTAGTATGGGAAAACAAGATACTACAACTTAGGTTAAAGTATGTCAATAGTAGTGACGATGAATAACAGTTTTAGTTTGTACATAAATTTTTTGTTAACTTTTGTAATTAAAATTTAATTACATTTTAACAGTGACTCAGTGTCGATATCTCTGTTGAACCGTGTTGGAAACCTAGCCTTCCATATTTAATTTCATGCTATACGTATTTACCACCTCTTCCATATTTTTTTCTTCTGCTTAGCTTCCACGCCTGCCTTGCTCCTCTGCCTTGCGTCTGTGTCCTTTGTATTTTTTTCCTTCTGTACCGTCACTGTTCCTGCCAAAATAAATAATCGAACTCTCCCACGATAGTCTTCGTTCCTGTCGCCATGCCAAAAACAAAAACAAAACAAGTTCATTTGTTCAAAACCCTGCAAACTTCTTATAACGCCCGAAGGCGTCTAGCGTTTCTTTCAAATAAACGATACGTATGCAGTTAACGCATGCCCTACTGCGTCACGCAGCAGCTTTTTTTTTTAAACAATGCTTTTCAATTTATTTTAGAAAATCTGTCTTTTTTTATCTCAAAAATAAATCAATATATCCAACCTAACTGTCAGCACAAATTGAACACAATTTGACCATTTTATCTTAAAAATAGGATTGAAATCACATGTAAATACATAAGAGAATATAAGAAAATTCAATCCTATCATTATGCCATTTGCCAATTCCAATCAAAATAAATACTTCTCTACTTTTAGACATCTATGTTAATAAAGACATATGATTGTAACTTCTGATCGTAAATGTAGGCTATACATTTTAGAAGAAATCAAAGATGATAATTCACCTATATCCGACTAATTGGCCTTTTTGGACGGATTTGTTTCAAGGAATCTACACTTCTGCTTGTAAATGTAAGCCATACATTTTAGAAGAAATCAAAGATGATAATTCACCTCTATCCGACTCATTGGCCTTTTTGGACGAATTTGTTTCAAGGAATCTACACTTCTGCTTGTTGCTAATTTTGCAGCTATAATTGACATAGGAGAATAAAGAAATGGTAAGTGCCAAAACGATTAGGTGGAAATTAGCACTGAAAATTAATATATATGATATAAGAGTCATGGTTTTATCTGAAATAAAAGATTCATAACTGTAGCCAGGTTTTTGGACATTGCACCAATTATTCTGAAGGTAAGACAATCAGTACTTGCCAAGTTTTTGCATATTACACCAATTAAAATAAATTTAAATTTTATATTTATGTTGATGCATAAAATCATGGAATCAAAGCACCCTACTGCACCCACAAATAATCCAAAAAATAATTTCAGAAGACCATTAATAATATAAGCTTTTTGGTAAGCATCTTCAAAAAAAAAATGACCAAGTTAGTTCAATGGTAAATCTCAATTTAAGAACTATTACTTAAGATTTAATAACCAATAGGAAGAAAAAATGTACCATGTAAGCTTCATATATTCGGTCTAAGTGATGGGGTTGAATAAAATCATCATCTGTGGCATACCCAAATAATGCAAGAACGAAGCATCATTTTGCTACCTACCGTGTACAGTTTAACAAAGTATCAGTTTCTCAAGAAAAATAGCACCTCCTGATCTTAAAAGCAATAATATAAAATATCATTTCATCTTTCACTTTCATAATAGTCAACTCTGACAGAGACAACTAGATTGCTTATTGCTACTATCTAATAAACCAATTTTCTGAACTTTATACACAATAGTGAGCATAATGGTACAAAGACATTTGTATTTCAATCAGACTCTTTCACACATAGTTTAACATAGATAGCAAACAGACAATGGGATGAGAAATTAGAGACTACAGGTCCATGAAAAGAAATTGCATTTGCAAAGTGATTTAGAATCAAAACTTCTAATAATATAAGATGATTTCATATGTTTCAATGTAATCTATAAGCAAAAAATGTAGATTATCAAGTAAAAGAGTTGTCCAAGTCAAGTGGAAAAGAAAAAAGATCCGGCTCTCCATTTTTCCTTTTATTCTTGTTTCTTATAGTTTTTGATGGTAAAACAACAGGCAATAGATATTAAGGTAAATAAGAGTTCACTTACCCTTTATCATTTGAGTTGCTTTCATTTCCATAGTTTGTCATTTCTTTTTAAGAATTCCATAACGTAACTTATAGTAGATTTGTTTCCATAACCTAGTCAATTACCCTAGTTTTTATCCATTACCGACCTCTAGTTTATTCTCTCGTTTTGAAATTCTTCACAAGAAAAAAAAAAGATTACACTAATCTATTTATAGTCAATTACCAAATTTTGATTTAATCTTTTGTACAATAGATTATGGATTAGAATACTATATAAATCAAAAAGAATGCTACCTTACTATGAATGAGGACTTAATAAATATGAGTTAGGTGTATAGAATTTAAACAAAATTTATTATTGTTAATCATATTGTTGGAATTATGTTTACTTGAAAATGAGAAAAGAAAGCATTTTAGGGGATGATCATAATTGATCAAAGAGGATTATTTCTGCATCTAGCAAATTTACTTATGATATCGAACCATAAAGTCTAGTAAGAGAACCAAAACAAAAAAAGGAGCATCTTTTAAATGTATAAAGAAGGTGAATAGCTCATGTGGGGAAAGAGAAGCATATCATTGAAAAAAAAAAGAAACCTTGATGTATAAATCAAGACAGTATTAGCCACACATAATCTGAAATTTTGCAGATCCCATCTAACACATGAAATGCAATGCCACATCCATGGAAAATTACTCATTAACATAGAAACTTCCAACTAAATACTGATAAACTAGTTTGAACCAACAAGAGGGAAAGAAAAGAGAATAAAGAAGCTCTTGATAAATTCCAAAACAACACCATAAATGGCTAATAAAGATGTTGAAGAAAGTAATGAAAAGAAGAACAGTTCCTCATAAGAAGGAAGCAAACCAGATATGGGAAGAGGGTGCTAAAGTAAAACTAGAATAAAGAAAGAAGAAGAAGGATAAGTTCGACAGATCTTACCTCTGATTTAACTATTGCTACCTTCTAACTAGCATTTCCTTACTTTTTTTTTTTTACCTTCATTGACTTCGCTAAACCCGTAAATGTCCTAACCCTCCTAATCCTTTTTATTTATATGTGTAGAAAAGAAGATGACATACATTGGATTGGTCATTTTGGCAACTTTACATCTTTGGTATCCCAAAATTCCCTAAAATTCATTCAAAACATCAAAACCCCACCACATCTAGAAAAGAGAGGATGGCTAGTTTGAACGATTTAGTAGTTAGAATATCTAAAACAAGATGGCTAAATGGAATGTGACTCATATCACCTGAAAGTAACAATTAAAACACCATATATTCTTCCAAAGCTACAGATTAATAAAGCTTTGGCATAGCTATTCTTCGTAAGAAAATTAGTCAAGTTCCAATATAGCTCGGGTAAGCATAAGAGAAAGAAGCAATTCAACAAACACATCATTTGTCCGATACAGACAAACTAAATTTGCCTGTGGTTAAACAAACGAAGGAAATGAAATGAACACAGCCTAATAAATATGAAAAACACATGCAAGAGTCATCTAGTAACAAGGATGGGTCAAAAATTTCAAATATGTTATAAAGGAATTACGGAGTAACTTAAGCGACATTCACACTCCTAGACTTGATCAAAGTTTTCACCCTACTATTAAGGCCTTACCGGCAAACCCATCAACGCAAGTTGTCTCATCAATCAAACTAACACTAACCCAGGTCTCGATGTTGTTAATATGCCACTGAAAGTCCTAACCTTTAGAGATACTACACATACTCTTGAGCTCTTTGATGGACTTGCATTAAACAACCACATCTAACAATTAGTTTCCAACAAGAAGAAGAACTATAAGGACATAAGCAAAAGGGAAAAGAATTAGGTCCAATCAAGCATCATCAATAAAGTGGGAAACAAAATCAAAGAAAAGAGGGGCATCGACTTGGATTAGGTGAGAGGAAAGCCGAGACCCCTTGGGTTTTATTAAAATGTTATTGAATTAGTCGTCGAACAAAATAGGAACACCATTAGTGGAATAAGTGATTTGATGCCCGTTATTTGATTGTCCAATCTCGAACTTCATTGATATAATAATTAAAATAACTTCTATTTTTAGATTTTTTTCAATTTTAAAACCCTTATTTGTAAGAAAATTAAAAGTTAATATTTTCCAATTTAACTAAAACTTAACCAACTATTTGTTGTAACCCAGTAAAATAGATTTTTTATATATTTTTCTTGAATACAAAAGGTTAACTTGATTTTAACTAATTAATTATTTTTAAATTAAATAATTTCTTATAGATCAATATATTATTTAACAATTTATGATGATGGCCTAAGGATACGGAATATCACTTTTTTAGAATTCGGTTCCTTGGTAATCTAATTTTATTGATAAATGGTATGAAATTATTGTTTATTCTATGTATATAAAATTTTATCATCTTGTTTCTTATAAATAAATATTTAATTTTTAACTAATACTTGAAAATAACATTTTTCAACTTTTAATTACTTTGATCAAAGAATTTCAAAATTGATAATAATAAAGAACATGAAAACAACAAAAAAATTAGACACTTATAAAATATAAAAATTTTAGACTTTTAATTCGCTATCTCTTCATTGATAACATATGCATATACTATTCATTGAAATAACCTTAATAAGAATATTTCCTTAATAACATGGACTATCATTTGACAATCATAAATTTAAAGATTAATTAAATAGTTATTTCACTTTAATGAATACAGAAGTAACATTATCTTCAAAATCCTTATACAAGTTAATTTAATAAACATATTTTCTAATAAAATATAAATATTTGTTTATATATCTTAATATTTTAATTTATGGAAGCATAATTTCCTTTATAACTTAGAAATGTAACTTGTACAATCTTTAAGGATAATTAATCACAAAAACATTTTTTTTAACTTTAATGTCTAATTTTGTAAAAGTTTTTATTAAATCATCAAAATTTTAAAAATTTAATAATTTAGAACAAAAAGTTATCTTTGTCAATATTTAGCTGTTGTGGCCAATTGAGCAATGTAAAAATTGACATTTGACGAAAATACGTGGCTCTTCACCTTGATTAACATTGTTTTTTCAGCCCCTTTTGACAAGCACATTGGTGCTGTCACCTGTTTGATACTTAAAACTCATGAGGGGAAGAAGATATTACGTAAACTCTCCAAATATCAGTCCTAATTATATTGAATTGTCAATTATATCAATAAAATTTTAACGGAGACAAAATTTTGAATTAAGTTATCTTATTTTAAAATTTTTATATACATAATTAAATACTTTAACATATTAAATATTGAATGAAAATTTTTTTAAAAGGTTTGAAACTTTGTAATTTAATATCCTAAATTTCATCGCTCCATCAAATATCTTATGTTAAAATAATATAAGCTAAGAGTAACCTAAGAACAATACTTTGATGTAATTTAGGTGCTATAATTATGGTTCCAAACATAATATTATATAATAAAATATAGCTGAGGAAAATGTGTTAAGATTAAAAATATCTTTCTTAAGGTAAGTAAATAATATTTTAAAAATATATCTTTTGGTTGAGCTTTTTGCTCCAGGGGAGTTAGTAAGCCCAATATGCTCTTTTATGCTGAAGCTGAACTAAAATTAGCTTGAGATACAAACGTCCCCTTATATTTTAAAAAACTTTAGTAAACCTTTTAATATTAAAAATTTTGAAGACATTCCTAATTTTTAATTTTGCAAAATTTTTTAAGAATTTAGTTAAAAAGTAACAATACAATACTTACGCTATAAACATCCTGCTTGTACTAATCAAATACTGTTTATACGACGGTTCAATACAATTCTTAAACCTAAATCGAAATAATTAAATTTGACTCAAACTAATAATTTATTATAATTATCTTAAATTATTAATTTAAGTTGAATTTAATTATTTCATGTCGGGTTTAAAATTATGTTACCATATTAGTGACATTTGATTAGTTTGCATCAAATATTTATATTGCAAGTGTTAAATCATTACTTTTTTACCGAAGTCTAAGAAAAGATTTTTCTAAAAAATTGAAAGCTAGAAAAATTTTTCAAAAATTTTAAAAATTAGAGAATCTTTCTAAGATGTTTTCCATTATAAATATTTTAAAAATTAGAGAATTTTTCTAAAGCGTTTTCAACTATAGGGGAGGTTTATGTATTTATTAACTTTTTGAAAAAGAAAAATTGTTATTATCAACATCTAAAGCTGGCATTTTAAGCCTTTAGTCTAGTAAAGGGTTTTAATCTCGGTTATGAGGTTGCCATTTGGTTATCTCTATCATGGACTAGTTTACTCTGACCTCACAGCTTAACGTGTAAAAAGTTCAAATGAAAGAGAATTTATGTGAAAGGAATAAAAATTATGAAAATAGAGAAAAAAAATTTAAAGAGAATATGAGAGAAGATGATGAAAACTCGAGCATATTAAAAAATTAATAAAAAATTCTCCTAGTTAAAACTTAGGTTTAACTACTATGTTTTAAAAATTGGACTGAAAATTAATAAGTAAAATAAGAGATTTAAGTTATAAAAGTTCAAATAGGTATTAAATCGTCATAAAAATAGTATATAATGAAGATTGAACAAAATAAATAATTTAAAATATGATTAAAAAAGGAGATAATCCTTGTCGTTAAAGAAAATAAAGTTTAATTAAAGAAGAAGACTACTAAATGAAAATCAACTAGTTTATTTTAGTTTATGAAAACTGATTAGTTTACGAAAATTGACCTATTAATAAATAAACAAGATTAAGATATATCAAAACCAAAAGTTGGTAGATTCAATATTTTTATAGTTGAATTGGTTGAATAGATTTCGTTATTTAATCGTTAGGTTTAATAAAAATTTCTTATAACCGATTCCTTGAATTTTACAGGTCATGACATATGACCATTTGAAGAAAACGAGAAAGAAAGACATGACTATTGGTGGTAAGGCTTTGAATATAGAAAGACCCGTGGAGATCACAGATGATAATAAATGGAAGAAAATGAATAATAAGGCTATCGCCAATCTACAGTTATTTTACAGGAGAAAAGCATTGCAAAGGATATTTGGGAAACACTAATGAAATTATACAAGGTCAAGTCACTTTACAACAAAATCTTTTTTAAAAGAAGACTTTACACTTTTTGAATGCCAAAATCCACTCTATTAATGGATCAAATCAGCACGTTCAAGACTCTATTTTCTAAGCTCTCACTATTAGGCTGCAAAATAGCTAAAAATAAATGTGCAAAACTTTTATTTCAAACCCTAAATGATTCATATGATCAACTCATCATCAATTTGACCAATAATTTTCTCTCAGACTATCTAGTCTTTTAAAGATGTTGCCTCTTCTATTTAGAAGAAGAATAGAAGTGGAAGAATAAGGAGAATAGATTATCAAATTCGTAATAAGAACAAGGTTTATCCACTACGATAGGAAGTTTAATAGAAAGTGTTTCTAGTTAGAGTCAAAATCATGGTAGGTTTAGATTAAGAAGTAGACAAAATATCAAATGTTAGAATTTTGCTAAGAAAGGGCATGTTAGGAAGGAATGTTAAAATGATAAGAATGCAGAGAAAAATGTAATAACCCCTTAAGGTAATGTCATAAGTACCTTGAATGATGGTAAAATCCTTTATAACGAGCAATTATAGAAGGAAAAATAATTTTGCTAAAATTTGACTTTTTGGATTTCAGAGCCCCTCGACAGAATGGTTTGACCAATGTAAAACACTCTTAGAAGGAACTATATTTATGAGCGATGATCAAGCCTTAAAGATTGTTGATAATGATACCGTTAAACTAAAAATATGGAATAGTATGATTCACACCATCTAGGAGGTAAGACATATGAAAGGCTTTAAAAAAATTTCGTGTCTTTAAGACAACTAGATAATATCAAGTGTAAAATCCAAGTTAAATAGTCAGAGGTGCACTTGTAAGGATGAAAGAAAAAACGGTAGCTACTAATCTATATATACTTAAAAGGTAATCACTTTAAAAAGGAGAAGTATCTATTAACTTCAGCAAGTTTAGCAAAAGAATCAACAATATTATGGTAGTTCAGACTTGGCCATATGTAGAATGAGGATTGAAGATTCTTGTAGAACAAAAGCTTCTTCTAGAGCTAAAAAAGGCTTCATTACCCTCTTTTGTGAGCATTGTGTTACTAATAAGAAACACGTATTGAAATTTGGTAGTTCCATTGCTAGAAGGAAAGCTATTTTAGAGCTAACTCATTCTGATGTTTGGTAAGCACTGGTTTCATCCTTAGGAGGTTTGAAATACTTTATATCTTTCATTGATGTTTACTCTAAAAGATGTTAGGTGTATCTAATCGAACGGAAGGTATATGTGTTTCTAGTTTTTGAGAACTTCAAAACTCAAGTTGAACTTGAAACTAGAAAAGAATCAAATGTCCATGGTTAGATAATGGAGGCGAATAAATTAACGACAAGTTTGATGCATTTTGTAAACAAGAAGGCATCAAGAGGTAATTCACAGTAACATACACTAAATAGTGGAATGGAGTAGCATAGCAATTGAACAAAACATTATTGGAAAGAACCACAACAATGTTAAGGGTTATAGGCCTATCCAAATCAATTTGAGAAAAAGTAGTAAAACTACTTCTTATGTGATAAATAGGTCTCCATAAACGAAAATTGGGATGAAGACACCAATTGAGATGTGGACCAATAATCCTGCTAATTATTCATTTCCCATATATTTAGATTTTCTATATATGTGACGCATAATTCCCAAGAAAAGTTAAAGTTGGATCTAAAATTTAGAAAATGAATTTTTTTTTGGGATATGCTAATGGAATTAAAGGGTATCATATATAGAATCCTACTATCCATAAGGTAATTATTTGCAGAAGATAACTTACAAGAAAAAGGAAGAAAATAACATTTTAAAGGAGAAACTAAAGAATACAACAGTTCAAGTTGAAGAAAGATAAGAACAAGAAGATCTAAATTATTTGGAAGATATACTGGATCATAAAGAACAAGAACAAGCTAAGTCTTTAACCCCAGAGGTTCAACAATTAGTTTAGGAAAGAAGAAAACCAGATTGGCGCTTAGAATACATCATAAGAGGTAATAATGCATATTGTTGACTAACAGGGAGTGGAAAACCATCAACTTTCTATAAGGCTATAAAAGGCTAAAACTCTTGTTTGTGGATGATAGTAATGCAAGAAGAATTTGAAGCCTTCTATAAAAATAAAACATGGGATCTTGTTTCACCACTATAAAAAGGGAAGACCACTGGTAACAAATGGATATAGAAGATCAAGCAAAATGGTAATGACTAAGTGGATCATCATTGTACAAGATTGGTGGAGAAAAGATTTGCTCAAAAGGAAGGTATTGACTTCAACGAATTATTTTCTCCTATTGTATAACTGATAATGGTTCGATTAGTCCTAGCAATATATGTTATATATGATTTACGTTCAGAGCAATTAGATGTTAAAATTGCGTTTGTTCATGGAAAACCTGAAAAAAAAATGTATATGCTCCAATTAGAAGGATTTGAAGAAAAAGAAAAAGAGAACTTAGTTTACAGGTCGAACAAATCTCTATATGGTCTCAAATATGTGCCAAGATACTGGTATAAGAGAATTGATTCCTTCATCATAAGCCTTCGATATAACATACTTAATTAAGATCCTTGTACTTATTACAAGGGATTTGGTGATAATGATTTCATTATTTTGCTATTATATGTTAATGATTTATTGGAAACTAGCCCCAACAAAGATCATATTAAAGAGTTAAAGGCACAATTGACTAAATAATTTGAAATAAAAGACTTGGGACTAGCAAACAAGATTCTAGGGATGATAAATTTATTGAGAAAAAGATAGTAGAAAGATTTAGTTTTCTCAAAAGAATTATTTAAAGAAAATCTTGTAACATTTCAATATGCAATATCGTAAGCTAGTTTCTATACCTTTTCCTATTAATTTCAAGTTATCTTCAAGGATGAGTCCTATTAACAAAATAGTTAAGATAGAAATGTCTCGAGTACCGTATGCATCAGCAGTGATCATTTAATATTTGCTACGATCAGTACAAACTTAGACATTTCACATGCAATGAGAGTGGTTAGTTGGCACATGACAAATCTTATTAAAGAGCATTAAAGTATTGTAAAAAGAATCTTGAGATATATTAAAGGCACTTCAAATACTACATTATGTTTTAAAGATCAAAATTTATTGTTAGAGGCTACATTGATTTAGATTATGCAAGTGATCTTGACAGAAGTAAGTCTATCATATGTTATATGTTTACTCTTATTGGAGGAGTTATAAGCTGGGTCTCAAAAATTGCAATTTATTATGGTTACTTGTGTAACAAAGGAAGAATATATTGCAGCTATACAAGTAAGCAAAGAGGCAATTTGGCTACAAAGGTTAATGAAGGAGTTTGGACATAAACAAGGAGGAGCTCGGTACAAGCAAGTGAAGATCACTCTATTTTATTATAGGCAGAGCGCTTTACACTTGACAAAGAATCCATCATTTCATCCAAGGACAAACACATATTCAAGTTCAATATCACTTTATTGAAGAAAAAGTGTAGAAAGAAGTATAGATGCTTAGAAAATTCATAGCAAAGACAACTTGGTAGATATACTAACAAAGCGGATCAGTAATGATAAATTCATATGGTATCGATCCTCTTTCATCCTTAAGCAATATGAATAAAAGTAAAGGTGACTTTAAGCGGGAGAAATATTGGTGGTAAAGTATCTTTTTTTTTTTTGAAGCTTTAAGAATGATAGTCATTTATAACTTCTATCATTAAAGCTTGGCATAATTTTAACTCAGCTAAGAAAAGTTGTAAGACAACTTTACTTAAAGCTTTTAAATTATGACCTTAATTGTTCTACATACATGATAGTTCGTAAGTTTTTTTATTTATCTTGTTTTTAACTTTGATATATTCTAGTTTCTATTTTGTTTCTGCATCTTTTTGTAAACAAAATTAAATAGACAGCAGAATGTATTAAAGAGATTCAGACAGATTTATATACTTTCTCTTATTAAATTTGTCTTGTATTAATTCTTTTTTCTCCATTTTTTCATTTCAACTTACTTATATTTTAGGTGATATATATCTTAACCTTCTATCAATGACAAAAATTTACAGCAATGAAAAACTTATATGTCAACGATCGCCAATGGTTTTATCCAGTTTTGCTAGTCGGACAAGACACTGTACTCCACTTATTACGTTGTTATGAACCGTTTGTTAAAACCTTCTGAAATGACAACTTCACTTAGTAAGAATTTACTTACCAAGGCTAAAAGAACTGTGAGAGAAAAAAACAAAAGGTAAAGCTATGTAGGTGATATGTTTAAGTTCTCGAAATAAGACTCAATGCTGCTTTCAACCCCTTAAACAAGGGTTAAAAAACGAAAGAGCCTTTTTCAACCCCTTAAACAAGCCACTCAGAGTACTCGCAAATGCTCCATATAAGTGCTTCTGCACCATCGCAAACACGGAGACAGGAAGGAAAGCAGCCACGGCTATTAGACTGGTAGTCCAATTCTTTGAAGTTCGAACGTCGAGTATGATGGTAGCAGCAAATGCTAACATTGTCGCCATCACCGAGAAGAGGAGCAAAGTAAACCCAAATGTCAATTTCCGAGGGATAGAGTAGAGGAAATCTTCATATTCGAATGGAGAAGTGAGTATAGAGAGGAACATCACATCCGAGGTCAATGAGCTTGCAAGGGCCATCACATCCATGATTGTAAAGAATAGGAAATAAGGAGAATGGAGCAATACAGGCACTCCATCTTTGCTACCTCCTGGTATTGTGTAGGCGGCAGCAAATACAACGGTGGCTACTAAAACAGCAACCGCGGAGCACGATTGAGATGTTTCCTTTGTCCATTTTTGTGCTTCCAGTAGCTGGTCTTTGTGTTTCTCTTCGAAGATTTCTTTTGGAGACTTGAGATAAACTTTGTCACCGTGAATAATATAATGTGAGGGAACTAGTTCTCTCACACGCTGCAAGAACAACAGCTAATTTAGCTAAATCCTTAAATATGAAACAAAGAGTGTAAATGTTTATGCTGTGGTCCTTATAAAATGAATGCTAGTCAATTACTGATTCCTACCGGGACTAGGATCATCCTTCTTAATCAAAATTGTAGTCTACTTGATTTCAATTAACATAACTGCTAACACAGTATTATTTCTACCCTGCTCTTCGTAATAGTCTTCAAGGGACTCACCTGGAACCATTTCAGCTCTTTTTGGAGCTTTAGAGCAGGACCAGGCATGGTCTCTCCAGTGTAATGCCTGGTGTCTGCAACATGGTGTAACAGTGTGAAGCCTTCACTGTCAATAGCATGATACATCCTCGACAATGGCATCTTAAAACGTTTTATAAGATTGAAAATCTCCTTTCTCCTGTGCATCACAGCCACATGCAATATGTTTTGGCCCCTGTCGTTGTGATATTCAACGGCTTGAGGATAATGGTTCAGAATTTCGAGAACAACCTCAGTGATTCCTCTGCTAGTTGCTGTCAATAATGGAGCTTCAGGAGAAATTAGCTGGTGATCATGATCAATGTGATCACCATTTTCTCTTTTTTCGCTTCCTTCATTTCGTATTCCATGATCAACTCCTGATCGTTTGTTGAAGTCAAACTTGTTTTTCTCTATTCTGTTATTAGTTGTCCTATTATTTCTGCGTTATTTTCTTAGTCAATTG
>JANIIA010000003.1:36392207-36408421 GCA_027478495.1 Erythroxylum alaternifolium | reverse complement strand
AGGAACAAGTGAGTAGCATTAATAAGTGCAAAATATTGGTTATATTTGTATGTCTCGAAGTTATGTTTTATTATCCCATTTTATATGCTTTTTACTTTATTTATGCTTGTGCTTCACCCTCTTCCCTTTCTTTTGATCCACCTTAACCCTTACCACGTTACAACCCTAAACAAGTCCTTTTGATTTATTCATGCATGCAATCATTATAGAGGGAAATTGGTGTATTAGCAAGCCTATGGTAGTGTAGTTTCCTATAGGAAGTTTAATCGAAACACTAACCCTTAAACACTTGAGAGAAATGAGTGAAAACTGTGAGGAAAATTCATTTGTGCATCCTTATTTATCTTTGAGTGATTATGTCAATTGATAGTTTGTTGATGTATACCAATGAGAAATTAATCACGATATGTGCATTAACTTAATATTTGAGTTGGCTTGAATTTGAGTTAACTTAATATTTGAGTTGGCTTGAATTTGAGGGATTGTATGTTTTGATCTATGTGAAAATGAAGTGGTAGAATTGATTAGTTGTATTTATTTTTCCTGATGATAAGAAAAGATTCAAATGTGGGGATGTTGATAGGTGTGCATTAGGATATGTTTTTATAGGCAATTGACATATGTTTTCTAGCATAATTGTTGATTATTGTTCTATTTTAGGATTCACTTTGTATGTTTTCGCTAAGTTTGATTTTCATTGCTATTCTTGAGTGTTTGATGTTAATTGAGGGCAATAATTGACTATTTTTATTAGGAAGAAGGAAGAAGCAACTTGAAGGGTGAACTAAAGATCAAAGAGGAGAAGAAATGAGGAGTGCATCTGTGACAAATTCCCATACTCGTAGGAATCATGAAAATTCCCACGTGACCTGGGAATTACAGAAGAAAATGAGAGATGAGTCTGTGACAAATTCCCATGCTCGTGGGAATCATGCCAGTTCCCACCAGCGTGGGAATTACAATTCGAGGCAATCTGCAAGGCTTCATTACACTTAGAATTTTTGGACTATAAAAAGAGAATTAAGCCTCCATTTTAAGAGGAGACCACACCCACCTATAGAAACACCATCCTTGAGTGAAGAGCACAATCTCTTCTATTCTTTGTAAAAATGGATTATTTGAATGTTGATGATGTTATGGAGACCATGTTAGGCTGATTTTATTTTAGGGATTCCTTTTAGAACTATTATATTGAGCTCCTATTTTATTGAATTGAATGCAATTGTCTTTTTTTATTGTTGCTTTTAATTGTCATCTTGCAACAAATAGAGAGAGTGAGTGAGATGAAATTTGTGTAGGATTGTACAGCGAGAGTTGGCGACCTATAAACTAGCAATCATCACATTAATTGAATAGCTAGAAAAGAGATTTTGACTATTCAATTAATTACCCAGAGGATAGTTTGATAACTAATTAAATCAGTAGAGTCATAGGGTTGGTTGAGAGATCGTCCAATTGATTCTCGTTAATTCGAGTAGGGATATATAGTTACACCTTGAGAGAGGGTAATTAGTACATTCGAAAATCTAGGGTGAGATAATTCAATCGATAAAATAGGAGGGAGACAAAATAGGAAAAAAAGTAATCTCTAGTATTTAGATTCTTGAATTTAGATTTTCTACAGTTTTGGTATTATCCATTGTTTACATTAGTCTTTTAATTTTAATTTAATTTTCTAGATTATTTGCATTTAATAATTTAGTTTCTTAAACAAAGTTGTGACTAAATTAAACGGTGTCTAGGCATCAATCCCTATGGGATCGATATCCGCTCTTTTGACTACAAGTCACGACCCGTTCACTTGTAATTTTTTAGCATAAAAAAATATATAGGTTTTACCATCAACAGTTATGTAATGCACCAGTGACATTTCGAAGTTGTATGGTAAGTATTTTCTCTAATCTTGTGGAAGATTGTGTGGAAGTTTTCATGGATGACTTTATGGTTTATGGAGAATCTTTTGAAACATGCATTATCAACCTTGAGAAAGTGCTTAAACATTGCATTGAGACTAATTTGGTTTTAAATTATGAAAAATGTCATTTTATGGTTGATCAAGGCATAATTTTGGGTCATATAGTATCTTCTAAAGGAATTGAGGTTGATAAGGTTAAGATAGATGCTATAAGATCTTTACCTTACCCCGTGACTGTGCAAGAAGTTCGCTCTTTTCTTGGTCATGCAGGATTCTATCGGCGATTTATTAAAGATTTTTCGAGGATTGCTAAACTCATTTGTAGACTACTCTAAAAAGATGTGAAATTTTATTTTGATGAGCCATGCAAAATTGCATTTGATGAACTTAAGGAATGACTCACAACAGCCCTAATAATTCAGCCACTGAAGTGGGCACTCCCCTTAAATTAATGTGTGATGCATCAGATTATGCAGTTGGAGTAGTTTTGGGTCAAAAAGTGGACAAAGTACCTCATGTCATTTACTATACCTCCATGATACTTAACAATGCTAAAAAAATTTATTCAGACCATACAACTCTAAAATATTTGGTGACTAAGAAAGAAGCAAAACCAAGGTTGATTCGGTGGATCTTACTCCTACAAGAATTTAAGTTGGAAATATGTGACAAAATGGGCATTAAAAATTTAGTGGATGATTATCTCAACCAGATCACTCTAACTAATACATCTTATGTTTTGCAAGATGAATTTCCAAATGAAAGTCTCTTTGCAATCTCACAGGTAATTCCATGATATGCCAACATAGTAAATTTCTTGGTGACTAAGTCATTACCTATTGATTTATCTAGAGCTGAAAAAGATAAAATTAAATAAGAGGCCAAATATTAGATATGGGATGAACCTCATCTTTAGAAATTTTGTGCTAATCAAATTATTAGAAGGTGTGTTGCAGATGATCAAATTTCTTCCATATTAAAATTTTGCCATTCATCTATATGTGAGGGACAATTTGGCCCCAAAAGAACAGCTCGTAAAATTCTCAAATGTGGTTTGTTTTGGTCCAAATCATTTTATGATACTTACATGTTTTGTAAGTCTTATGATCATTGTCAAAGAACAGGTAGTCCGGGATGAAGAGATCAAATGCCACTTACAAATATCCTAGTATGTGAAATTTTTGATATGTGGGGAATTGACTTTATGACTCCTTTTCCTTCATCTTTTGGTAAGACTTATATCATTTTAGTCGTGGATTGAGCGAAAAATACTTATACAGATGATGCTAAAATTGTAGTCAATTTTGTCAAATCTAACATTTTTTTAGGTATAGAATACCTCGAGCTATGATTAGCGACAGAAGAACTCATTTTTGCAATAAAATTTTTAGAATATTGATGAAGAAACATGATGTTTCACATCATATTTAGACTGTATATCATCCACAGGCGAGTGGGTAAGCTAAAGTCTCCAACCGAGGAATTATATCAATTTTGGAAAAAGTGGTGAATCCGAACAGAAAAGATTAAAGCTTACATTTGGATGATGCCTTGTGGGCATATCGAGCTATTTACAAAACTCTAATAGACATGTCACCGTGCATGTTAGTTTTCAGTAAACCTTATCATTTGCCTTTATAAAATGTTAGAAGAGATCCGTAATGAGGCTCATGAAAATGTGAAAATTTATAAGGATAAAATTAATGCTTTTCATGATAAGATGATTTTAAGGAAGCAAATATTTAGTAGAACAAAAAATTATTTTTTATCATTCAAAGCTTAAGTTATTTCTAGGAAAATTATGATCTTGCTGGCTTGGATCATTTTTTGTTACTAATGTATTTTTTGATGGTGCGGTAGAAATTTAAAGTTTAGATACTTCCAAGATGTTTAAGGTTAATACACACCACCTAAAACCATACTATAAGAATTCTCCATTCAAAAATGTGGAAGAGATAGAGCTGATAGCCCCAATCTATCTTTGATCAGGTAAGTCGATGAATACGTCCAGCTAATGACTTAAAAGAAGTGCATTTGGGGGTAGCTTAAAAATTTCATGTTCAATTTTATTTATATTTTTCAGTATTTCTCATTTTTTAAAATTTGTTAAATTTGTTTTTTTAGCTGTCAATTTTATTCCACTCCTTTTAGGGCTAAAAGCTTAAATTGGGGCTTAGCCTTTTTGAGTTTGATCAGTTTGGGACTTGTAATTTGCTCATAGAAGGTCTAAAATTTCACAATTCTGCTCAATTTAAGACTTTTTTAAACTGAAATTAAGGTGTGTTTTACACGCGCCATTGTATGCAGGTCAGTTAGTCTTGAACAAGACGGATCTCTGTTATGTTTCCTCAGAGAATAACTTAGAGACTCGTTTCCTTTGAATATATCATCAAAGAATTCATCATTCTGGTAACACATTCTAGTCTCAACTTCATCACCAAACACTGGTTTCTCACTTATACCAGGCCACTTATGGTGAATCGAACCTGTGTCGTTCTTACCACTCAAGTCGTCTTGGTGGCCCTCTAAACACATCATTGAAATTAATATCAGAGTCTCCATTTCAGCTCTTTGGAGAAGAGTTGAGCTGTTTTGTAAATGATCTTTGAGGACCATAGCCTAAAAGAATGCTCTCTTTGGTTAAATACCTTTCCATTTCAAAGTTTTTGAAATTGATAGAAGAGTTCAAATTAGACAAAGATGGTCGAAAGCTCCATGAGCTTCCATAGCCTATTGTTAAATTGGAATTCTTAGTAGGGTTCTGGTGCTAAGGAAAAGCTTATATGGAGCTTACAAGAGAGAAAGACGAAGTGGTGTAGAAATAAGGAAAGGGAAGATTTTGATTGGGAAAACACAACTAATGGGATTAAGGATTTGGATTATTGAGAATTGGAAGCCACAGCCACAAGTGAGGTTCATCGTATATGTGGACATTGGATAAGGAGAAGGAAAACTCCAAACTACAAAATGAAAGATAATGCATTGTTCTTATCATCTAACTGAAATTTGGAAAGTAATCTCTCTTGGTGATCGTTAATTTAAGGATTTTTGTGATGCCTCGTGAGTTTTGGATCATTTTCATACAAAGTTTAGTAGGGTAACACCCTATTATTGCCGCAGAATCAAATCTAAAGTCATGGCTTGTCTCTGTCAAACATGTTTTTGATTAATAAAAAAATCTCGATTAAATTTGAGTGATCTTTTCTCATCCTCACATGGGGTGTGCTCATTTAAGCTCACATTGCATAGAAGGTAGGTTTTCGACTCTAATGAAGACAACACAGTGGTTTCATCATCGATGACGTAGTGGGATGAGAAGTCTAGAGGGTTTCTTGAGTTTCTCTATTCCGGATGTGTCTTTGGTGGGGTTACATGGGATCGAGAAGGTGTTTGTAGCAATTTTGGTGCTTGTTCGAAGGGTGACACTACCGTGTTGCTAGGCTCCGAACAACTAAGAGAAGGTACAGAGAAAGAGAGTCAAAGCTAAGGAACATAGGTTGGTGGTTTTGAAGAAGAAGGGTGAGGTTGTTTGAGGCTTTTTGTGCTTGGATGTGGAATGGTATTGTGTGAAACCAGCCATGGATGTGCTAGTTAGGAGAGTTGATCAATAAGTACAAGTCTGATCTCTTGCTTGCCTTTAGAAGTATGAATATTTATTATGGTGCAGAGAAGAGTTGAAGACAAACAAGTTCTTAGTACATAGAATTAGAAAGGTTAAAAAATCTAATATTGGAATAGTTACAAAAAGAAGCCATTAAATCCTTACAGAAGAATGGTGTTAAGTGTGATTTGGGGGAGTGTTTGCTAATTAAGTAGCTATTTTACGAGTAGTAGCAGGTATTAAAAATGGCAATGCACAATTTCTTTTATTGTTCCCATCATTGATTGATAACCATAGATTATTTTAGATTCCTATATATTCTGGTTATTATGCATTTAACTATGCATCGATATGCCTCCTTTCTATTCCCAATAATAGAGATTCATTTTGTTCAAGACTAATTGACCTGCTTGTAACAACACGTGTAAAACACGCCCTAATTTCTGTCTAAAAAATTCTTAAATTGAGCAGATTTGTGAAATTTTAAACCTTCTATGAGCAAGTTATAAGTTTAAGTCCCAAACTATTCAAACTCAAAAAGGTTAAGCCCTAATTTGAGCTTTTAGCCTTCCTTTTAGTATTTTCATATGTCAATATTTTTAATTTTAGTTTGATTATTGACACATAAAAAAATTAAAAAAATTTATCTCGCCCACCCACTACAATTTCACCCACCCACTACAATCTCACCCACCCACTACAATCTCATTCACCCACTTCAATTTCACCCATCCACTGCAAATTTAACCAACCCCTATACCATTGCAACGAAAACCCCCAAAAATTTTACCCTCCTCACCACCGTAACCAAAGCCATCCATCAGTTCAAATTTTCTTTGGCTTTGTGCTCTTATTTTAGTGATTTCAGGTTTGTAAAATTCTACAACTTGGGAACAAGCCATGTAAGAAGAACGACTCACACTGGTTAGCTTTACCCATCCCTACATTGGTTAACACTCAACCTCCATTGGGTAACACAGTTATGATGCCGAGTCCCTTCATTCCTCCCATTACCGAACCAACCCAGGGTCTTACAACTCGAAATCGAACCCAAAAAGTTAAGCAAATCGAAAAGAGAAGCCAGTGGAACTCACGAAGTGGGGATTTCACTTATTTTCCACTACCAAAGGACAATCAGAGATTTCAATAGTTGGGCCAACAAAAAATTTACCTATGTAAGTATGTTACGACTAATACTCTTGATGCTTTACAAATTTGTAATTCCTTTGAGCAATTAGTTGGACAAACTTGTTAGAATGCATTTTTAAAGTTGACTATCCTACTTATGTTGAATTGACACGAGAATTTTACAGGACCTTTCAATTAAATTCCCATGAAGAATTTGAATTGTTTACTAAGGAAATTGTTGAATTTAGACTTATAGGCCAGGAATTTGCATTATCTATTGCTGAATTTAATATTGCTATGGGTTTTATACTAGCCGATGACATTAAAAATGAACCATTTGTAAGTTCCAGTTGCGATTATCATATTGATTTTAATGATTCTGAGCTATGGACTCAATAGTCTGTCGATCTTCAACCATATAATGCCAATGCATCTAAGAGTTCATATTTAAAAATTATGTTTTCAAAATTATACATCGACTTTTAGCATACAATTTTTTGAGGTGAGGGGATTCTGCTAGTACACTTTCTAAGGCTGAATTTTATTTTTTATGGTGTATGTACAAACAAATTCCTGTTAATTTGAGGTTTTGGTTTCTGACTTAAATTCAATATATGTTAAACAAGAAATTCAAATCATTAATATAAGGTTTATATATCACTCAGTTAGCTGTTAATTTGAAATTATTGGATCCTGAAAACACTGACATGCTTGTGGCTTGTGACGTACCTTTAGATTTAGAATGCTTATGTAGGATGGGCATCGTTGAAATGAGTCATAGGCAGTTATCCTTTACTTATCCGTGTCCAACTGTCACTTCCAACCGCAAAGAGTCGGGTTGTCTCACCTATTCCTAGTAGTATCAGGCCAACTCGGATGCTCATCTGGCTCGACTTGAACGTCAAATGCACCGAATGGAGCAAAATTTTATAGCATATTGGGCACACCAAGGATTCCAACCTCCTTACCCACCAACCCCATAACCTAGGTGATCAACTTATAGAGAAGCTTTCTTTCCTCTTCTCTTTTCTATTTTAGCTTCTTTTACTTTATATAATTACATTGGCGACTGTGTATCGATTAGGTGTAGGGGTGGGATATGTTCCATATAACTAATATGTAGGAATCTTTGTTGAAAATTTTTGGATGCTTATTGAATTGTTTGCAATTGATTAGGCAACTTTGACACTTTCTACATTATCATTTTTAATGACTTAATTAGTGCGCATAACTTGAGTTAATTTTTTTAGGACAATATATGCCACTTAGTTAAGAAATACAAGTGTATATACTTTGTCAAGGTTTGGCAATCATATGATTAAACATGGAGTATAATTGTGGTGACTGCATTAATCTATGAGTTTTTTAGCCTAAAAGATTGAAACATTTATATCAATATGTATTTCTTTGATGTGTGATTATCTTCTAAGATGAATTTTTCTCTAGAACTTGCTTGGAACCGACCTGAGATCACATTTATACATTCGTGCATTAAAATGATAAAGGCCCTCTTTTTAAAAAACCTTTAGCTTAAAAAGCCAACTTAATTTAATATCCTTTACTAAACCTTTTGAGCTAAACCCTTTTTCTTGATAAACCCATAATATATAACTAAAACCTTTAATATCTTCACGCATCACAAATGTAAGTAGGCATTCTAACCACAATTTATGTCAAAACTTATTTTGGAGAAATATAGAAGGTAAGGAAAAGAAAAAGATGAAAGGAAATTAAAGAGATTGAGACTTGAATTATGTGTTATACTATTATCTCCTAATCTTAAATATCAGTATATTTCAAATAAAAAAAGTGAAAAACAAATTATAGAGTGTAATCTATCTCTATACGGAATGACTTTGTTGACTCCTTTGTGATTGAAATTGTGTAGTTAGATGCTTTGCTAATGTTTATGATTTTTGCCCTTTCAGTTTATTAATCCTTACCTTTACCTATAGTCCAATACAACATTGAATAAAGCCTTTTTGATTTGTGCATGTTTGTATTTCAAGTGGTGAAAAGTTGGTGAAAAAGTAAGCATATGGTAGAATATTTGTATTAAAAGAATTTGAGTGAAATACTGAACCAATAAACACTTGAGTGATTCGAGCAAAATTCAATCTGCAAGAGTTTGCTATAATTATGTGCTAGTTTTTGAAATATGATTACCTTAAATTGACTTTGTTTATATTTACTTGAATTATTAACTCTGGGGTATTAATTAATTAAAAAAATGTTTAACTTTTGAATTGTACACTATTTGCTATTGTGCGACCTGAAATAAAGAAAGTTGATTAGTTGGCCAATTGATTGCAAATGTAGTTTGACGAGGACGAGCAAAAGATTGTTATGGGAGAATTTGATAAGTCATTATTTTTAGGCTAACTTTTGATACAAATCTATTTCATGTGTTGAAATTTTTATTTAAAATGAATAGAGTTGTTTTTTAATTGTTATCAGGTGATTTTGAATACATGAAAGTTGAATTTGAATCAAAAAGATGCAAGAAAAGTAAAGGTAATTTGAATTTCTAACTGACAGAAAAGTTTTTGATTAAGCGTAACACGTACAAAAGAAAAGAAAAGTTTATTACCAGAGTCTGATTTAAAATGAGAGAAGAAGCAAAATTAATAATACAACAAATTTTAAAATTTTTCAAAAATTACTTTGCCACCGATCCAAAAGAAAGAACCAAAAATATGCACATGAAGATGAAGGGAGGAGGGAAAAGATAGTGAAAGTTACCATTTTTGTATACCTCTCAAATTTGAAATTTCTTTTCATATTCTACCAAACTCCTAAATCCTCCTCTTGCTTGTTGACAAAGATGACATGATAATGAAGTCATATACGTACTCCTAGTCACTTCTTTATCTTTTTCCTTAATAGAGTTAAGTTCTCTCACATTTATTGGTGGACGAAGATGAATATATAAGCTTAATAAAATAAAATGAAGATGTAATTCTATTAGTGGGAGTAATTGTTTTAGAACTTCTTAAGAAAATTTATAATAGATAAGCATATATAATAAGTTAATAAAATGAAACGTTATAATTGTAAACGTCAAATAAAATGAAACGTTATAATTGTAAACGTCACAACTTTTAGAAAATAATATGCAAGATATGATTTATTAAAAAGATAAGTGATTAGAAAAGGAAAAAAATTAAAATCCCTAAAAAATATTAGAGTTTTACAAGTTTTGAGATTTTGCAAGTCTCCTGTCATACAGATTAAAGCAAAAATTTGTTGGTGATTTTTATTTTTGACCTACAAGTATGTTTCGATCCTATTATGATATCAGATCAGTTTATTGATTAGTTGAAAATGGATTTTATTGATTAGTTTCAAATTAAGATATTTGATTTTAATTATATTTACTAACGGTGTGAGAATAATTGCTAACAATAATGTGTTTTTGTCGTGGAAATGGAATGGAATTTAGAAGTTGAGAATTTGAAGAAATGGAATGGATTACGGTTTTTTTATTACAACCAAAATCATATTCACAAGAACGACATGATATTCCTCTTCCAAGAAGCAAACAAAAGTTAAATTATGGTGTATTTTGTTACTTACGCATCAAAATCAAAATTTTGATGAAACATATTTGTGTTTTGTGTGGCTTAATTTATTATTTCTTATTTTAATCAATAAAGCCTTTAAAATAATCATCTCTTTGGGCATCTTATGTCTATTTTAACTGGATAAGCCACTATTTATTTGTATTCACACCTGTCATGTATGAACAATGAAAGCCTATGGTTTATGTCCTGTCATTGTGAAAATATGGATAAAGAGGATTAAATATTTACTAAACTCATTTGTTTATTAAAGAACTTCATCCATAAAAATACTACAAGAAATTATATTTTTAATGAAAGTAAAAGTTGTCACTAAAAGCAATAATATTAGTTGCAACTATTAATAGAGTTCAATTTTTGAAGTCATATCTCTCGTCACAAATACCTCCATCAATATTGAAATATTAACTAATTTAAGAAAAAAGTCACAATTATAAAACACTTTTATGACAAAAGTATTGATACTAAAAACTATAGAATGTGAAAACAATATAGGATCACAACAACTTTACATATTCATAACAAGCTTGTCAATGCAAATAATATAAAGTAGTAAGGAGTAAAGTCATAACAGTACTTAATTTTATTGTGACAAAAGTATAGATACTAAAAACTATGGAATTTTTGATAACACTATATGGTCAAAATAGCTTTACAGATTTATGACAAGCTAAGTAGACACAAATAATATGAAGTAGTAATGAATAAAGTCATAATAGTAATTTATTTTATTGTGACAATATTATCGCCAACCAAATAATTAGAACTAGTGCCAAAATATTTGTCACTCGTTCTTTTTTTATTAGTATTCATTACTTGGTCATTAATATTTTGAGGAAAAAGTGTCAACATTATTTTGTCACAAAAAAGGATATTTTATTCTTACAAAAAATATTATCACTAATGTGTTTATTATTGTACAAATAAAACTATCAATTCAACAATAGAATTACATTAGTGGTAAAAGAATTTGCATCATTGACCATATTATCTAATAGATTTTGTCACAAGTATGGAAGTTATATGTTACAATAATATTGTCACTAAATAAAGATTATATCTTACAATAAATTTATCACTAATGTGTTCGTGTTTATCATAAATAATATTATTAAATTTAAGAATTTAATTGCTTAATCAATAAAAATTTTTGCATTGGTGGCTATAAAATAAAAGTTGTCACAAATGATACAGATTTTTAGTGCCAAGATATTGTCACACAAGCAAATAAAAATCATTAGTATATATATAAATCACCAAAATGTACAACATTCTAATTTCTAATATATGAAATTGAAAATTTTAATATCCAAGACAATTTTATTTGTTACAATTATTCCAAGCTACTATATACTAATTTAAGCTAAAATTCTCCAAAGTAACTTTTCCTAGCTATTCTTCCAGATGAAGTTGACTATTGATTTGTTTCCTACAAAATAAATAAAAAATAGAATCAATTAATTAGTTTATAAAATATTGAGCTATAAATTTACTAGTCACATTTTATAATAACGTAACGATAAGGATAAGAAGTGATACTAACTATTCTAAATTTTATAAATTTATAAAGTTACTTGACTAGTTGAGGTATATGATGTTCTAACACTTGATGGATCTACAATTGAGGCAGAAGTATTAAGTAACAAACTAGGAATTACTCTAGTATTTGTCAAATTTGTAAAAACAATCGAAATTTGTTTCATTTCAGTGAATTGCTTCTCAATAACTGCATTTTGAGCTTGAATCTTCTCGTTTTGAGCTTAAATCTTTTCATCTTGTGTTTTTGTGATTTCAATAAATCTTGCAACTTCATCATCTAAATCACTTGCATTTTCTTTGTAGCCTTAGCTTCAGCTAGAATTTGACTTCTCAGGACTTAGATGTTATCCCTTTAACACCTAAACCACGTAAATAACTTGACTTTCTTTCTAGGACAAAACTGAAACGTTATGAAAGGAAAGAAAGGTAAAAGAGTGGAAGAAAAAAGACAATTACAACCATTTACCTTGTGAATAAAAAAAAGTGTTATACCTTTAATAATAACCACATTGCCTTCTTATCATCCTCAGAAATGTTTTTCCAACTAGAGACACGAAGTGGTGCAAGTTGTCGAATGCATATAGTAACTTTCGACTTGAAGGTTGGCATGCTTACCATATACCTTATAGTACGGAGGAGGAAAATTAACATCAATTTGTTTTCCTTAAGCTTTCTTCTTTGCAAGTCTAGCATTGATTGTTGGTCCTCGTCCATGTTTTTCAGAATTTACATTTTTTATTTAAAAAATAAAATTAATAGACATATATAATATTATATTAAAATTTTAAATGTACAATCATATTATTTTGAAGATCGCATTACCAATGCTAATAACAAACTTGTCCTTCTGGCCTAGGTGCATTATTTAAAGTTCCAACTGTAGCATCAGACTGTTGATTAAGAGTCTCTATAGCTTATGACTCCTCTACCATACTAGGCTCATTTTGTTTATAATCCATATTTGATAAAAAATCTACCATTTTTAACTATCTTGCAATTTCGCATATAATTACCAATTTTAACCATCTTACACGTCTAAAAATAAGTACTTATTAAGAACAAACAGCATAAGGGCTAAAACAAATTATAAGAAAAAAATCATAAAGTCAACGAGCAGAAAAAATCAAGAGAATATTAATTATAGTACTAATGGTAGTCTAGTGATGTAGTGTAGTGGAAATAGCTACACATAAGTATGCAACTTTGTAATAGATTATAAAGGAAAAGTTTTGATGTTGTGCACCCCTTTTTTGTAGCAGACCCACGTAATCTTAGACTTGGTTTAGCAAGTGGTGGTCTTAACCCATTTAGGAGTATAAGCACTTCTTATAGTGTATAGCTAGCTATATTAATTACTTATAACCTTCCATCCTGGCTTTGCATGAAAGATCCTGATTTTAGGATGTCACTTTTGACTCTTGGTCCTATAGCTCCTGGAAATGATATTGATGTATACTTAGAGTCGTTGATTGATGAGTTGAAAGGCTTTTGAGAGACAGGTATAGAGACATATGATGCATTTTTAGAGAGTAATTTTTAGTTACATGCAACTCTGTTATAGACCATAAATGATTTTCCAACTTACGATAATTTATTAGGATGGAGCACCAAAGGCAAGATAGCATGTCTTGTTTGCAATCTTGAAACGTCTTCTTGCAGGCTTCAAAATGGGCGTAAAACATGCTATCTTGGTCATCATTGCTTCTTACCAACTAATCATTCTTGGAGGAAAAATGCTAAAGCATTTGATGGTACCAAAGAAAATCTAAGCACACCAGAACAATTATCAGGGGATGATTGTTAAACAATATCATCAATTTTCTCAGGTGAAATTTGATTGATTTTAAATTATTCGTATATTTTATTTGTATTCTTTTTGTCTTACTTCTACCATTTTCATTAAACAAGTGAATTTTGGAAAGACTGTAAGGAAAAGAAAGTGTGAAGATGTTCTATTACTCAAAAATTAGAGAAAAAAGAGTTTTTTTTCAACTCTCATATTGGAGAACACTTACGTTACGACATAATCTGGATGTCATAAATATTGAGAAAAAAGTATGTGATAACATAATTGGGGCTTTGTTGAAAATTGAAGGGAAAACAAAGGATACTGCAAATACTCATTTTCATTTAGAATCTATGGTTATTCGTCCTAAGCTTCATGTAACTCCCACAAGTGATGACAGGTATGTGTTTCGCCCTACATGTTATACACTGTTTAAAGATGAAAAACGAGTGTTTTGTCAGTTCTTAAGTTATCTAAAAGTTTCGGATGGCTATTCTTCCAATATTTCTCGATGTGTGAGTCTTACTGAATGCAAAGTTTATGGAACGAAATGTCATGATCTGTCATGTATTTCTTCATCGATATCTCCCTTTGGCTATATGTGGGTTGCTGGGTAAACAGGTGTGCGAAGCATTACTTGAGTTGTGTACTTTTTAACAGGTTAATGTGCTAAAGTTTTGCATTTTGATTATTTGGAGAGACTTGAAAAATCAATTCCTTTTACACTTTGTAAATTAGAGAAAATATTTCCTACCTCATTTTTTGACATAATGGTGCATTTAACCATTCATCTTGTGAGTGAGGCTAAACTTGCTAGGCTAGTACAATTTCGATGGATGTATCCTATAGAACGATCATTGTGTAGGCTTAAATCATATGTGAGAAATAAGGAGCATCCAAAAGGATCAATTGTTGAGGCATATATTGTGCAAAAATGCATGCATTTTCATTCAACGTATTTGCATAGAATTGAAACTAGGTTGAATCGTGCTAGAAGAAATAATGAGGTCAGTGATAGCCATTCTCATTTTGGGTTTCAAGTTTTTACACAAGTTAGTAGGCCTTTTCTATAAAAAAAATATGATGAGTTGAGTTTAGCTGAATGGGCTCAAGCTAGAATGTATGTGCTAGAAAATTGTGAAGAAATCAGAGAGTTTGTAGAGTAAGTTCTCTTAACTTTTGAAATTAGTCATTTTATGTAATGTTTTAATGGTTTAAATATTCTTTAAGTAACTACTATATTTTACTTATTTTTAATGTGAAGCATCTATAAAGAAAAACTCACAAGAGAGGATCCTAGAATGTAGAAAGAAGATATCGAAAAGAATTCTATCAGTAGTTCAAGAAATATGTAAGTACTACAAATATATTTTCACCTATAACTTTTTATAAATTATAATTTATATAATATAATATTTAATGTTCATTACTCGTTATAGGTCCGAATTGCACGATAAAAGAATTGAAATGGTTAGTGATCAATTACTTCATTTAGCTTATAGGCCAGACAGGCGAATTTATCAATATAGAAGCTTCCTCATCAACTATTAGAGGTTTAACACAAAGGACAAAGATTTGCAATTGAAATTACAAAATAGTGGAATTTTTGTAAAAGGTGATGTGAATTCTAGCAATTTGGATTATTTTGGTGTTTTGATAGATATCATACAATTAAATTATCATCGGGGAGATAGTGTCATTTTATTTAACGTTGACTAGTGAGATGTGTATCATAAATGTGGATATAAGGTTGAGAGGTTTGGGTTTCCTATGGTTAATGTATCACTCAAGTTGCAAACTAACGAACCATATGTTTCAACTTCTCAAGCTAAACAAGATTACTCTGTAAGAGATATTAAGGAGCTCGATTGGAAGGTTGTTATCAAGATAAAACCTCGTGATTTGTATGATCTTCCTAATGATGATATAGGAGATGAGTTATGCCAAGAAAATGAAAATTTTGGCTTTATACTTCATGAATCTACTTTAGAGGATGATAATGATCCGATATCTTTGGATAGATCTGATTTAGATGCTACAACTATTGAAGAAAATTCGTTAAATATTGATACTACGAGTGTTGAAGAAGATAAAGAAACTGATTGTAATGAAGATGCTTTTATAAATGATGATGAGATAAATGCAATAAGTGAAGATAGAAGGCGACGATGATAATGATTGAACATTGGCAAAAACTTTTTTTTTAATTTTGAATAGGTTAAGCGTTTTGCTTATTATTTTAGAACAAGATTGTCATTATATTTAAAATTTTATTTATTTTGATTTTTATTTTGATGAAATTTCAAAATTATGTTTAGCAAATATTTATTGATATGTAAAATATTACTTTTGGATTATCAACATATGTAGTTTGAATATTTTATAAGAAAATGTTTAAATTTGTTTGCAAATAATAATATTAAAGAAAAATCGTGAACAATGTTCCACAATTGGATAAAAGACCTCAAATCCATGAACAATGTTGCAACTGATTAATATATGGTTCAAGGAAAAACTCGTATAACACATCTCTAAAGAAAAGAGGAATCATTGCCTTAATTGCCAGTTTAGAAAAGATCAGTGTTTTGAAAACCGACCCGAACCGACCGGTTAGACCGGTGAACTGGTAAATCGGAGCATGAAACGGTCCAGTTTAGCCCTTAT